>JALBCR010003417.1:0-150463 GCA_030710515.1 Abscondita cerata | reverse complement strand
TTGCAATTAAATAGTTAATTTGGCATTTCATTGGTTTAATTTGAAAGATTCGCCAATAAGATAACGAATTAACTATTTAATTGCAATTAAATTTAATTCGACCCTTATTATTTCAAATTTTTACTCATATACACACTTTTAACTGAAATAACAATCTATCTGGCGGAAAAGTTTCATTTCAGTTTTCATTATGAATTTCTCGTTTTTCAGAAGGATTTGCTTTTATATTTTTGGTGTAGCATCCAGGAGCGTTATCCTCCATAGTGTATAATTTTAATCTATATATTTTTTACTCTACATCTTATAAATAAGATGGGATTTATGTGACTGTTTTCAAACGAAGAATTTTAAAACCCCTTTTTATCTCTTCTATCAACGAATTACAGTTAATAAGTTATAAAACAAAAAAATGCTGTCAGATCGCTAGCCGTCTATCCATATTTAAACAGAATATCAGGAAAACCGCCTGTTAGATTTTTATAAATGCATAAATTGCATACGGGTCTTTTTCATATTAGTACAAGTTTGATTAGCTTTTGAGCATGATCTATCAAGCCAAAATGGCTTTAACCTACATATATTTTCGAAATCTTGAAATATTTACAAAAATATTTCTTTTACACATTTTTCTTCAAATAAAATTGTTTATAATTTAATTATACACAACTTCTGTTTAAACTATTTTTGATTCAATAAGTAATTATTGAGGTATCACTATCATGTGACGCTAATTACTTTATAACTTTTGTTTGAACTATTTTTTCTAAAACGCAATTTTTATTTTCTTTCATTTTCAACCGTCTTAAAGGGACGCGTGCGTACTTCGTTTTGTCGCGACGGAATGCTAGAATCGCAAGAAGCGTTCGCATTAATGGCTTATCAGTTAGATACATTTAACAATTGTTAGCCGTTATTGAAATTTATAATTAGATTTTAAAATTCTTGCGGTGCACTTTTTTATTTCTAAATGTTGATTTTGTTTCTACAACCAATCTTTTTTTCACATTTTTATCAAAATTATTAAATTGCACTTGCGACGCTGTTAGACGTTTATTTATTAGGTTTTGGGACGGATACGAAACTAATTATCTTTTGGGGTCACAAGTTCATGCTTTGTAGGAGAATCTGGTTTTGCTGGAAATTCATGTTGACATAAAATGACCCCACGTGCCAACCTTCTTTTCTGGGGGAAGAGCTGTGTCCTTGGGCGACATTTGCATATGGAGATCATGACATTTTCTTTCCCAGGAGTGAAATAAGTGAGTCTATTGAAAATGTCACATATGGCCTCACTTCCCACCCCGTGGCTTTCACATGCCTAGACACTATGCAATGCCGCCGAAGGAACTATCTGTGAACGCGCTGACAAAGTTTAAATATCAATGAATGTAACTGTGGTCACAGTTCTTCCCCCAGAAAAGAACTTGTACTGGTCACATAACTCGTTCGGAAATTAACTTTAGGTTGCCATCGTTCCTTGGCCAATAAAAACTGACATTATCATTTGTTGCTATCCAAGATTAAAATTTATTTATATTCTTGCGGAGGTAACTTTTCATCCTGTTTTCCCAAAAAAAATAGACAACTTTAATTTCGGAAATTTAATCTTTTGCTTACTTTCTCTTTAATGGTGACTACACGAGGATCTTTAGCCAAAAGTAATATGCTGCAAAAATTTTACACTGATGGTCATTTTTTAGATTTATTTACTGACTTCGTGACAGATTTAAAAAAAAATATTGTAGTGAAAAGGACGTAATTGTTAAATTTTGTTTTTTACAGTCATACAATATCTGTAGTTAAAATCAGTTAAGTTTGCTTATGTACAGGGTTATTCACTATAAATTACCTATCGTTATTATTGCTCGAAGAAAAAAAGTTAGGTATACATATATGAAAATAGTATAGTTCTAACTGAATTTTCTTAAAATGCTATTAATAATACAGTTATTCGCCGTGTATAGGGCAAAACAAAAATATTTTTTTTTAATGTAACACCCTGTATATTATTACATTTTTGAAGGGATCTTTTTTCTGATTTCAAAAGTATATCATATGTTGTTTATCGTAAGCCGTTATTGAGTTATTAATCGTCAGAGTTACTTAATTACGGAGTTGTTAACATTGTCAAAGTAAGCCAGGTAAATGACAAATATTGTGTTTGATAATTGACATTTCATTAATCAAATCTCCAAAATGGTTCATAGTGAAACTGAAAAAGTTAATATACTACGAGCAATAATAACGATAATAAGGGGTGGGTAATTTATAGTGAATAACCCTGTACCTTATTATAATAATTTTGTTCCAATGTTCTGTTTCTTTTTTATTCATGTGTGCTAGAAAAACAGGATCATGCAACTTAAGATTAACGTGTTAATGTAAGCAACTGTAATAATCGTATTTCAACACTTAATTAATATTTTGACATTCCCCATTTTGACGTTTTGTTTTGATTGTTGGTTTAATATTCCTTGTATACGTAACTAAATTTAACTTTATTTCTGTTCCTAGAATTCAAACAATAGTACATATTAAGCGTTTAATAAATACATAATTAATAAAAATGAATATAAGAAATCAAATAAAGATAATAAGATACGTTTATGAAAATTAATTCAGGTAGTTATTCAGATTGAGTCAAACTCAACTTTATATGATTTTTAACTTATAGAATCTATTCTCATTGTTATACTAAGCTTTTTAATATTAATAAATTTTCTTTCCATCTGTTAAATATTCGCCTATCAAATTGAGCAACTAACCGTGAAGCAAAATCAGAGATTCTTGTACTGTAATGAAATGTTATTAGAGTAGCAGTGATATTACTTTTTTCCAATTAAGAAAAACATTAATTCCAAAAGTAATTGATGATGATATACAATATTTACATCTTAAATAACTAGTTAGCTTAAGGCTGTTCTATCATGGAGCTATAAAGTTTGTGTAAATTTATCTCGCTTATTTTTAGAACTGTTTTCCTGATTTTGCACAAATATATAGCTAACATTATTATTTATGTCGTGCAGGAGCTATTTTTTTTATTTTCGTCTTCGTTGTATTTAATTTAATTAAAACGTAAAATAATAAAAAAATGGATTTCCTTATAAGCCCAAATTTCGACTCCTGCGCGACATAGTTAATAATTTTCTGATAACCCTACTTTTTTTTTTATTTTAATTTTTACTTAAAAGCAATGAGAAAAATTAACATTAAGTAAACGATAAATACTGAAAACTCTTGGAGAATTGTGAAATGAATGTACTCGCGGGCGAATTTTTCTGAGCGCAACAGGCCAGACTTGGAAGCCGATTAATATTAATAGATAAATAATATATTGTTGAATTGTTGATGTCAATTTTTGTAATGACGTACATTTTAAACAGTTTAGAAACAGAAAAACAACAAATAGCTATTTATTAACAAGAAATAAAAATAGTGAACCGCCTACTAGAAATCTGAAATTGTCCCGAGTGATAAAACAGCCTTAACGTTAAAAACTAAGTTAAACTTAGAAATTTTTTAATTAATGAATCTTTATTAAAAACGGAATTAACTTGATTTTAACATTTCTCTTTTCCCCGATTTTATACCCAAGACTATAGTCTTTTGGTGTTTTGACAAAAATTGACAAAAAATTTTATGTGGTTTTTAACATAATATTATGTAAATCAATGCGTAGAACACGGTAGTACAAACCGTTTCTTCGATTTCTCAAAATTGCTGCATAACCTCTTTTTCCCATTTGAAGCTTTTTTCAAAACTCTAAACGTGTGAACCAGTTCTACAGTAATATTTTGATGACAACTGATGGTATTTCTGTTATTCTACACCATAATATTAGGTCTTTTCACCAATTTTAAAAATCAAATCGAAAACAAAATTTTTTCCTGATTTTTATACCCAAGACTATAGATCTTTGGTGTTTTGACAAAAATTGACAAAAAATTTTATGTGGCTTTTTTAACATAATATTATGTAAATCAATGCGTAGAACACGGTAGTACAAACTGTTTCTTCGAATTTCTCAAAATTGCTGCATAAACTATTTTCCCATTTGAAGTTTTTCCCAAAACTCTAAACGTGCGAAATAATTCCACAGTAATATTTTGATGACAACTGATGGTATTTCTGTATACACCTTAATATTAGTCTTTTCACCAATTTTAGTCAAATCGAAAAGCAAAATTTTTTTCCCGATTTTTATACTAAGTATCTTTGGTGTTTTGACAAAAATTGACAAAAAATTTTATGTGGCTTTTTAACATAATATTATGTAAATCAATGCGTAGAACACGGTAGTACAAACCGTTTCTTCGGATTTCTCAAAATTGCTGCATAAACTTTTTCCCATTTGAAGTTTTTCCTCAAAAACTCTAAACGTGCGCAATAATTCCATACTATTATTTTGAAGACAACTGACTGTGGTATTTCTGTATTCTTACACCTTAATATTAGTCTTTTCACCAATTTTTAGTCAAATCAAAAACAAAATTTTTTCCCCTGTTTTTATACCAAGACTATAGTCTTTGGTGTTTTAAAAAAATTGACAAAAAATTTTATGAGGCTTTTTAAATAATTATTATGTAAATCAATGCGTAGAACACGGTAGTAAAAACCGTTACTTCGGATATCTAAAAATTACTAAATAAACTTTTTTTTTCCATTTGATATTTTTCCCAAAAAACTCTAAACGTGGGAAATAATTCCACAGTAATATTTTGATGACAACTGATGGCCCACGGCCATTTCAGATTATTTGAAATAACTAATATTAATACTTTAATTTGGTCACTTACCTTTTCAAAAACTCCCAATAGAATTGAATTAATCTAAGATTAACACAATGTTCTTTTGAAAATAGTGTATGGTTGAATTTTATATTGAACATTATCTGTTGCTAAATGAAATAAAAAGCCCATAAAAAGGCCTCATAAATTATGTGTCAGGTGATGATCTTTACCATTTTGATTTATACAGGTAACCCTAACTCATTTCATTTTAAAAAGAATATTTGAAGTGGTATAAAAAATTGTCTACTCTACTTTTTAAAAACAAGAAATACTGTTTTACTTCATACCATATTTTTAATTTTTAATAATAAAGCAAAATATAACAACAACACTTTGCCACCATTCATTAATTCTGCCTCCAAACATGGCAATTACAAGCAGCACATGGTGTAATAATGTCAACCGATTGATATTAGTTTGCCACTACAATTTGCCTCAAAGGCTCAGTTCCTTTTGTAAAAATTATTATAAAAATATGAAGACACGACTGACATTTTTAAAATAAAGTGTCATTTTTGTACCAAGCCAACTTCAACTAATGGAAATGAGCATTTTCTAGTCAATAAGTAAGTCATTTCACAGTATTTTATTGTAATTTTTTATTATTTAAATATTTATTACACTAAAGCGACTACAATTTATTAATTTTAGAATATTTTATAGCAAAAAATCTTGTGAAAATTAGAATTTTATGAACAAATTTTAAAAGTGTGTTTCTAAACGGAACCGTTACTGTAATTTAAATCAAACTAATAAGCGCGGAAGTACTTGATTAAACAACTGATTTCAAAGGACGCATGAGAAGCAGGTATTGAAATAATACGTCAGAAATCTTAAAATAAAAATTGTATATAAAATCTTCTCGTGCTATTACTTTGTAAAATTCTAAGCGGTGCCTCGAGTCAGTTCAGAACTTAAAAGTTTGAAAATTGGAAAGTTTTGCACAAATACTTTTAAATTTTAATTGTCAACAAATGTTGTTTATTGTTAATGTATTTTAGAATCATCACTTTCACAACGTAATTAGATAAATTTAAATTTCTGTTTGGAAGAAAAATAAAATCAACACGCGCAATAAACTGACGTCAAAAATTACTATCAATTTGGTGTGAATGAATACAAGATCTAGAATTTTCGTTTTTTTACGGTTCGTTAATAACGGCATTGAAATTCTTCAATTTAGGAAAATCAAATTAAAGTTTGTAATCCGATCCATCACACGTCAAGCTGAAAGAATTGGATTTATTTTTTACAATTAAGTTAATCCCAAAGCATCAAATTTTTCATATAATCAAGCTATTCATCATCTTTACATTTAGAATTCTTAAGTACACGGTGTAGATTCTACAAAGGGAATTTTAATTGCGCGTGCAATTAAAACGCAATTAAAGCACAAAGATTCAGTTGAGGGTATGAGAAAATGTTTCAACAAATGGAAATGGGTGAAAACTGTTAATTTTCTTTAATTTTATTTTTTTATTAATTGCGTGCTTTTTTGAAGTACTGGCTTATATAAATATTATAAAATACAGTGTGGACTAGAAAATTAATATGAACAGCAAGGAAATCTCGAAAGCTTAAGGTTAAATTACTTTTGGAGATTTTTCGAAAAAATTTAAATTTTGTCATAGAAAGAAATGAAAATGTGTGGTTTTTTATTTATTTGTTTTTAAAGTTTTTTGATGTTAAATACTACAAAATTAATTGTTTTCATTCTGGAGTAAAACATTCCACTAAGAAGTTACGTAACTGCGTGTCTGTCTGTGGTATGTGTTCAATCTCTAATATTATAAAAATTTGGCAACTATATGCCATACATTCTGTATATGGCTGACCCACCTATCATAAATGAACATGCGCACCAGTATATTTCGTATTTACTACATATATAAAAATATATTTGGCCCATGGGGGGATCGACCCACGACCTTCGCGTTATTAGCACGACGCTCTAACCAACTAAGCTATTCTAATAGGCTTTTTGTATATCTGTATTGTATATGTATATATATATATATATATATATATAACTCAGAAGTTACGAAACTACGTGACTGCCTGTGGTGTGTGCTCAGTTTCTTATATGATAAAGTTATTTTACCACTTTATACAACATTGACAACTAGATACGTATACATTTTGTGTATGGTTGGCCCACCTAGTAAAGAGTATGTTAAATGTTACGTCAAGTCAAGCATTAGAACTAAAATAATTCGAAATATGTACATTTGAAATTAATTTTCTAAAAGTAGTATAGTATCATAATACTCGGTGGTTTGTTTGATGTTCTCGGCTTTTTATTTTTTTTTATTTTAAGGAAAAGTTTGCAGTTTATTACTAATGTATTTATTGAAGTATTAATATTAAGTTTTATGTATAGTGTCATTCTTTAATTTTAATAGCACCTAATAATAAAGTATTGGTTAAGACAATTTAAAGGCTTTTTACATTTTTGTTAGTTAACTATATTTTTTGCCAAATGACACCCTGTATATTTTCTTATGGATTCTTGTATCTCATTTTTTTACATGAATATCTGAAGCTTTCCATTTTAATTTTGTTGTTTTAATTTTTACTAAACTTGGGAAATAGAATTTGATTAAAAGATTAACACAATACATTTCAATAACCATAAGAAGAACGTGGTAAAAAACAACACATGAATTATATCGGTCTTTCAAAAAATTCAAAATGATAAAATATGTCTTACAAGAATTCATCAAAAAAATATACAATGTGTGATTTGAAAACATGTTAATTATTGTAACTGTAGCATACTTCAATATAATTCTGACTTATTTAGCTCGTACAATGTGGATTAACATATCATTTACAAGTATATATGGTTTATTGAACCTATTCCTTAAAATTTATTTAATTATTCGTATGGTACATTATACAAATATTGTATTGTTATGTATGGTGCCCCAGAAGATCAGTATAAACCTGTATAGTGTGGTGACGAAACCGTGTGCAATGGTGGATTGGTTCGTCTTGGCACAGCATTTACTTCCAGGCTTAGGAAAACCACTAAAACCTAAATATGCCAACCATTACCCATCCTAGTATTCACATGTAATAATATTAGTTAAGTGGGTAAACATTATAGAAGGTAAATAAGAACATAAAATATAACAGCACAGCCATTGCATTACGAACACCAAACTGAATCACTGGTATAGTATTGCACACTCTTTAAAACTAGTTTTAGATTATATAAACATTCGAAAATATACATGACCTAGAGAAAAGAAGATGACTATTCGATAAGATAGTCAGAGAAGTAATGACATATGGAGCGGAGACATGGGAATGGAAGGAATGAAAGGAGCTAATTCAACAGAAATACTAGGAATGGACGCTGGGGCTAGAGAGAGACCACACCTGGATATATAGTGGAAGAAGAGGTAAAATTGGAGAGGTTAAGGATTCAAACAAGAAGAAGAACGATAATGTATGAAGAGAAAATGGAAAACAAGAGAGAGAAAGGGATATATCAATGCTGGAAGAAAATAGAAATGCAAAAGGAAAATTTGGAAAGAGGGGAAGGAGAAGGTACTATGAAAGACGAGGATACGCGAGAGAAGAAACAAGAAGGAAGAAGCGTGGAAGAGGATATAGTAAGGAGAGATTAGGATTTACAAGCACAAGAAAGAGCGGAGAAAATAGAAGAAGCAAAGCAAAATGAGAAGTATTAACAGGTAAGGACAGAAGGAAACCCAGTTATATAACGGGAGAGAAAGGTAGAATTAGGAGAGAAGAGACTGATAGCGAGATTCTGGGTAGGGAATGAAGAAATGAAAAATAAGTATTTGTGTAAGCACGAAGACCGAAAGTGTAGGTTGTGGAGAACGGTGTGAAAAGTTATAACATATGAGGAAGAAGTGTGATGAATTGAAGAAGAGAGGAGAGAGGGAAGGGCTCTATTGGGGGAATGGGGATAATGGATTGAGTGGAAGAGAGAGATAAAGAAAAGGAGACACTGGATGAAAGAAAGAAAAGAAAAGATTATACAACTGGAATAAAGATTGAAATTGTTACAGAAGAGAAGAAAAATATTGAAGACAAGGATGTGGGAGTTAGGAGGGATGTATCTTTATTTCTTGAATTTGTAAAAAAAATTGAATCTTTTGTTAATTTAAAAAACAAAAATAAAAATATTTGATTTGATATATTCACTGTACGTACTTCGAAAGGGCGCAAAATTTTTTAAAATACACTGATAGTACAATCGATAAATATAGAAGAAACCATATTTTGAATTACAACAAAACTTCTCTGTGAACTAGACATAACTGTATATCAACATTTTTCCATTTAAATAGAACACACTGTATATTATTGCATTTTCTAATGTTAATTGATATGAATTGTTCAAATACTAGTTCACTTTAAAGTTTAACAAATTTTGTAAATGCCAGCAACTCACAATAACAAATTGTTTTGGAAGCCAGTGGACCTAGTATATTTGGCATCCATGCTTGACTGTAGTTGGTATCCAATCCCCGAGTCCAACCGAATGAAAATTGTTTTTGACCTATATTTATTCAGTCAATGTTTAACTTGACACTATAGAATTTGATAAAGTAAGGTTAAATTGGTCAAATACAAACAAACATTGATGCCGACATTACCGTGATACACTACGGATAGAACCCTAAATTAAACTAACCAGATTACGTCACGTGTGAAGAAGATCTATTGTTTTTGCGATTATTATAATTCTCATAAAATTTAAAAATGTACTACTATTTAGTATTCCTCATTTTTTGGGCCTTCAAAGACGGATTAAGTTTATATAGCGCAATATCCAAAATTTTTTCAAAATACATCAAACTCATTTGGTGTTTTTTTCTGGAGCTACGAGTAAGACGCGCAATTAATAGCATAACGAGAAACGGCTATGAGGTTTCAGAAGTGCATTAATGTTCATTTTTTGTATTTCAAAGCCACCTTAGTAGCTTAACATTAAATTAGAACAGAATTGTATTTTCCTAATTTCTTTTAGCTGTAATTTTGATTGTATTTATGGCACATTTTAAACAAGGTATGAAAAATCCTTAGCAATAGTATTAATAAATGGTACTACGGTACCAATATGGTTCCATTGGAAAAATTGAGTTTCACCCTAAAAATAAGCTTAATTTGCTCATAAATCACATAATTTAGTATTTTGACGGGATTTAAATTTTCTAGCATAGGGTCGATTAGAATAAATAGAAACAGTCATGGCACTTAAATGGAAAACTAAATTAAATTAGAAAAAATTTGACGTTTGAAACGTCACTTATGTGGTATCATTGGATTCAGTATGCTCATTTAAAAAATGCAATAATATACAGGGTGTTTCATTTAAAAATCAAAAGCTGGTGTCACATTCAGGAAACAGGAAGTAAAAAATATTTGTTATAGTCAAAAATTTTCATTTATTATGTATATGGATATCCCAAATTTCAATCAATTATTCTTAAAACTAAGGGAGAAACAGAGGAACCATGATCTTGTTACACTCGGTATACGATAATTTCTTTTTTAAAGGTGGGAGTAGAAAAAATACTTAATTATTTATGAAAATATAAACAATTTACATTGTTCTGATTCTAACAACCGTGTAAAGGAGTATCGAAAGTGTGTGGCGATATAATACATTTTACTCGAAAAAATCAAATAAACGTGTAACAGCTTCACAACTTGCAACTTAATAATTTTAATAAAAAAAGTTAAAAAAAGATTTGGTGTAGGAAAATCAAAGTTTAAGAAAGGAGAGAAAGCGCATCGCGAAGCAATTTTAAAATATAATTATAAATTTCAGTTATGGCCGACAATTGTTAATGTATATAACTGGTAAGTCATTAATACGAATGCTTCCTGCTACCTACTACCGGTCCTACGTCGAAACAAAACGCGCGCAACACGCTTCTTTTAAGACGAGTTGAAAATGAAATGAAAATTGATTTTTAGAAAGAAATAGTTCAAACAAAGTTATAGAAAATAAAATTTTTAACAAATTTTCTTTCATAACTTTTTTATATAATTAATATTGATGGAGATATTGTTAAAACAATTAGTGTCATATAGAATGATTTTTTGCCTAATCTTTTGAAAATTATGGAACTTTCGAAGTTTTTTCTTGAGGGTGACGATATATCTTTGTCATTAATTTATTAAATTTATGTTAAATTAATTAAATAAATCGTTTCCTAAAACAAAGTAGGATATGACCTACTTATACAATGTACCTAGGTACATATGTTTGGAGTAAATTAAACACGTGTTGTAGACTAATAGTCGTTAAAGAGCAGAAAACGTATGAACAAAAATAATTAATATCTATAACTGTTAGTTATGATTTATACATTTATTAGAGTAGTTCTAATAGTGTTGCAAGTTTTCGAAAACGTCTTAAGTTTTTATTAGACAACTGTAATAATTAAATGAATTTTATGGCCCATACTTTGTGTACACAAAGGAAGTCATGTAAATGTTTTAATAAACTATATTTTAAAAAGGGTGCATACACATGATGCAAAAGCAATAACACAAGCAAAGTGTTCTCATTAAAATGTCGCATGGTAACGTTTAATTTATGGACCCATTAAATTGTTCTATTCGGTCGTATTTACTTTATGATTCCTTCTAGTAAATATCCAGAGAAATAAATTTCTTTGAAGCCATTCGTCGATTAATATTGTTTGTGTGTAAGTAAAAAGCTCGCACTCGTAATGGTTTTATCCTGGATCTTACTCACCAGCAAAGCTTTTAATTGTGTAATAAAAACTGGAATAAAGCGCTAACGCCCCCAAAGACGAAATTTTATTTTCTTTAATGTCACAAATTCATTATTGTTGTGTGCCAGTACTTCATATAAACAGTTTTATCACTGAACGTTTTGTTTCAGGTTTGAACGAAAAACTTCAACAACAACAAACAGCTCTATGGGAATTAATAAAAACTGAAGTGGCGTATATAAAAACTCTTAAAGTCGTAACCGATGTAAGTTCTTTAATCTTCAATAGGTGCATGTTAATGTAATGAAAACGTTTCAGTTGTTCTTGGCGTGCCTGAAAAATTTGCAATCGGCCAATCTTCTAAAGGAGATCGATACTGAAAAACTGTTTTCAAACATTACCGAAATTCTAGATGCTAACGTATTATTTTGGAGAAATTGTATATCCATTAGTTAGAGATATGCGCAGATACAAGCAACCGCCCTGCATCGAAAATATGTTGCAAGGTTTTCTTAAAATTAGCGACACATTTCAAGCGTATTTTAGATACTGCGCCGAACAAGCACGTTGTCAACACTATTGCAGAGAAAATCACACACACAACGAGCTATTTACCGCTTATCTGGTGTGGTGTGAAACGCAGAAGGAGGTAACAGGCGAGTACACAAAGACCGATTTCGTTATACAGTTTAATTAATGTTTGATATTAGGCTTAGGTTAATGGATATTTTGGTACAACCGATGCAAAGACTGACAAAATACGGACTCCTTTTAAAAGCTATATTAAAAAACACTGACGACGACGTTGAAAGAGATAATTTAAATCTAATGGTAATTTTGGTACTTGTACGTGTTCTTTTTTAAAACGTGCTTTTTTTAAGATTAAATCGGTGGACGACTTTGTAAATAGTGTAAATTTAGTCTTAAGCAAAAACAAGACAACGAACGTCTTAAAGGCATAATGGCAAGAATCGAAAGCTACGACGCAGTGGTGAGCATCACTCGAATTTTAGCCGAACAAAGCTTACAAGTTTTATTTATTTTTTAAGGAATCCAAAGACGACGATCTAGAAAAGTTGCTGAAAGGTTACAGTCAATTAGATTTAAATAAGCCGATGATAGGGTGCCCTTCGGAAAGGAAGCGTCACTTGTTGTTAGAGGGAGATTTAAAGCTGAAAGACAGTAGTACATCTAAGGTTTGAGATTATTTCGACCCGACGACGTACTTAAACGTATCTTTTAGATGGAGGTGCATTGTTTTTTACTAACAGACATGTTATTAGTATGCAAGCCATCCACTAAAAAAGGTGGTGCTACGATGCGCATTATACGACAACCATACCTAATCGACAGGTTAGTGATACACGAATTGAATAGAGAAACACCTAGCATAGCGGCGATCTACAAAAACGAATTTGATTTGCCTGTCGCTGCTTTTATTTTACAAAACAATGACGCCAAGAAACTGAAAGTAAGTATTCAAGTTAATTCCACCCGCGTGTTCAAACATAAAATTTCTAGAGCTGGAAGGATAGCATTAAGAAGGCTCAATGCTTGTACCTCCAAGCTAAACAAGTAAATTACACCGGCGAAGACAGTCTGGAAACCGAGTTCACCGGAGATTACAATTTAGAAGGTGATTATCACAGTCTACAATTGATCCCACGATCGCCTTTGGCGTCTTCCTCGCGTGCTAGCAGAGTGTCGAGTTTAGCGCATAGCCACAGGTAAAACTATATACCGTTAACACTCTGTTTTATTGCACAATGTTTTTAGCGGGTCCGTGGAAATGAACGATCAATCATCTGTGGGCTCTGCAAATCAATCGAGAGCGGTATCAGTGGAAAATGAAAACCGCACTGCTTCAATATCGAGCGATGAAGGAGTGCAACCGTTGCCACCAGATAAAAGCCCTGTGTCACAGAAACTTTCATTTAAACATAGACTATTTAATAAAACACCTAACACACTATCGGTACAACCGTACGGTAGCCTAGGACAAAGTTTACCCAACCTAACTTTAGGGTCACCTAACGTGGGAACTTTAAGTCTAAATTTAAGTCAAAACACTTTATTGGTTCCTAATTCTAAAAATTGTGGTCACTTACTAAGTCCCACTCACAGAGGCGTTTCGTATCCGCCACCGTCGCCTACACGAGGAAATTTAAAGAGGGACTCGCCATTTCTCAAAACAAAAATCCGCCGTTACTTAAGACGCGGCACGTAACATCGACCGTCGGTGTTGCTACATCAAGTCTAACACCAACGAGCTTTGATTTTGATGTACCCGTCATAGCAGGTAAATTAATTTTAATGAACTTGTACATAGCGCTCATCATTTTTTTTTTACTTTTAACAAACTAGAAGAAGAACATTGTGATGCAACGTAATTTCACTATGTTTGTGAGTGTTTTTATCATTTTCATTCATAAACATTTGTTTAAAAGTTTGTTTTAACGATTTAATTTAAAACGAACTTTTGAACGCTCAGTATTCACGTAGATTTTAGCTGAAAGCACTATAGAACATCATTCAGAGCTAGCATTGATTTTTCAAAGAGTATTGGTCATATTCTGCAAGCTCTGATTCATATAATGTAGATGATTGATACCACAGTTTTTACTTTTTGAGTTAGTTTATTTTGGAGGTTGGAAGAAATGATGATACTTACAAAAATAAGTTTCAAAAGGAACTGATGTTTTAACAATTTAGTTAATTTGGTTGCCTTGACCTAGTAGATGTGCTTAGTTCTTTTGAAATATATACCTCCTTCGTAGAACGTAAAAACGCTTTTCTTTAACTTAGTAGTAGTCATTTCATTAATGTGAATTATTATTTCTAGGTGTATCTTCGAGGGAAGATACTTTTGAAAATTTGGGACAACATTGTCAAACGTTAAAAAGAATTAGAAATGATAACAAGAGGTATCATACGGCCGGAGTTGTGGATGATATTAAGGTATTTAATTAATGATATTACAATCTTGTAACGCACTCACGCACGAACCTCAAACGGTTCTACCATTAATTATAAAACTTTGGAGTTCTACTCAAAAAATAATTAATCAACTGACAAGAAAATTAAGTTTATATACAAACGGAAAAATATGTTCAATATATTTGCCAAACCATGCTGTATTTGACATTAAGGTAAGGTCTTATGAAAATTGCAATTTTAAAGTTTTGAAGATTACTAGTCAAATGATCTCATGTAAATTGGCGCCAAACGTGGGGCAAATTCTTTAAACCCGCAAATCTTATATTTGTTATAGGAAACTAAGTAAGATCAAAAGTTCTGCAATTGAAAGGTTTCTTATTTCCCAGTCAAATGATCGTATTATAAAGTCTGTTTACATTAAGAATAAGATGGCGTTATAAATTATCTGTACCATAATATATATTAAAATTACTTTCCTTATACCTATGTTAAGTTGGCAAAACTTCACGATGTTGCATTATACTTTCTTTCACTTTGAATCGCTTGTTGTTTACATGGTTTTATAGGTTATTTTTTTTACCCTAGTGAACATAATTATGCTTATTATTGATTATTGTACAAATTTTGGTCGGTTTTACAAGACAAAAGGTTATGATTTTCAATGTAATTAGAAGTGCAGGCAAAGAACAGTTATTTGCCAACATTGCAACATTTGTAACAAACTGCTGCGTGATGTCATCATATTACTATCGTGAAAGAACTTTATTTACTCTTGAGGTCAATATTTGTCCGTATATAAACACTTTTTTCAAGCTTGTCAGGGAGTGTGCCACCGTCTTGGTACAGCACACCCGCTCTCTATCATTAACTATAGATACTTCTAGACCCTCTCGTATTACTTCCGATGTCGAATTTTTTATCTTACAATCTATAATTTTGGTCTTTTCCTTCTAATTTTTCATAATTAGGTTTGTGTTGGTTTAATTATCTTAGTTATGCAACATATTTTCGAGATTCACTCCACTGATAGTCGTAAAGAAGGTATATGTTCTACAGTATCGTGCTCTCATCAATTTGAATAATTTCGAAATTTTCTGTCGTTCTTGAGAAGTTGAGAAAAGTCGATTAAAGATGAAATTCAGAATAAATGTCAATCCATTTTAAAACATAATCATGTCCTATTTGCAGTCTCTAACATAATGTTACGTACAACTTTTTTGAAATTTTGTAAAAAGGTAATTGTTAACTTCCGAAAACTTAATTTTTTACTTTTGGATACCTGTTCTGCAATACCTGTGTCTTTGTCCAATTATTACTCCATTTTTATTTATTTAAAAAAATACGTTTCTGCGCCGATGCCTTACGGATTTAACTAAACTCTAAGGTAAAAAGAAACTTGTTATGATTAAATTTTACCTCGTGTCTTTTTGTTCAATTCTTTTTTGTTTATGTGGTCATTCAACTCTTGCTTTTTCTTTTTGTTTCTGTTTTCTTCACTATGATTGAGGGATTCCCGATAAAGTGACTGGAGAAGTACATTTTATCACTGATAGAGTCACTTGAGGGAAATTCTCTCCTTTTAGGGTAATTTGGATCTCTTTCTTGCTTAATTGGCATCGATAAGAACATTTTATTTATTAGTTTGATTGTTTTCTAATGCGCGCTGTACCAACCCTAAAGTATTTTAATTGATTAATACTCCTTTGGCATTTTTGGTTTTATCGTATTTGGATAGACGGTTCGTTGCTTCGATCTTGCATACAGGTTTTTGTGACCCAGTAATGTTGCAAATTAAGCGAAGGGAATAAATTTTGAGTTATTTCTCTTGCTTAATTTATGTGAAATTTAGGGGTTCGTTAGCACTCTCGGACCAGCGATGATGTTGTCATCGCGATGTAGACCTCTGTGATGTTTATCCGAATCAGATGGAACTCTTGTGTACTCTTCTTCCAGAGCGGGTGATTGTCTGAGGTCTTCTTCCTTCTGTAGCATGTAGCTATACCCGGCGATGTTTTCGATGTTGGACTTTCGATACTATCTCTGTTAAATGACCCCCTGTTGAAAAATGATGGGGCGATTATGTTGTCTCGATGTCTTCGATGACGTAGGCCATGTGGTATGTCGCTGCTGTTGCTGATTGTGACGTTTTGAGATGCTAGCGTTGCTTCAGCGGATACTTAGGGCCAGTAGTTCCAGGACGGATGCGTGCGCTAGCTTGGTGCTCCAGCGTATCTTGTTTGTGTCGATGACTTTGCCCTCTGTGTTCCGTGACGTGTTTTGCGAATGAGATCGTTGACGGCTATGACGTAACGAGATGTAGGGCGCACCTTGATCTGTTGTTAAATTTGTTGGTGTTTCAGCAGTGGCGTTTCATAGTGGCGGTAGTTGCTTGTTGGTCGGGCATAATCTATGTATCCAAAAGGGACGTTAACCTACACATATTTTCGAATATTTAAATAATTTAGAAAAATATTCATTTTACACATTTTTGTTTCAAATAAAAGCTTTTGTTTGAACAATTTTTTTTCTAAAGCGCAATTTTGTTTTCGCTTTGTAAAAGTGAGAATTTTCAACTCGTCTTAAGGAACTTGGGCTTGCGATACCTAGTTTTGTCCGACGTACTGACGTAGTGTAGTAAGTAGCGTACAACATATCCATACTTTCCATACGTTCTTTGACGTTTATTAGTACAAGGTAGAGTTCTGCGGGAAACGTTTGTTTTTTTTTCTAATTGTCTTGGTTAAGTGACGGTTGTCAAAGATAAAAATTGCACACGACTTCGTCGAGACTATTAACGTATATAACACTTAAGAGGAATACGTACTAGCAGTGCGCTCCCGCTAAATTTTTAAGTTATCAGCAATGTTTTGATTGAAATTAGAAGATATAAGAAGGGACTTTGTCGTGGTTGTATTACAATTTTGATTTTGTATTTATTTCTATTAAAATTGTGGTGTTAAATATGCTATAAAATGTTCAAATTCAAACATGAAAAACAAAAAGTAAGCATTTTGAAAAAAAAGTAATAATACAGTGACAACGCCCCAAGTTTTATCTTTAATAAAATATTAAGTTTTACTTCAAACATCATATATATTAAAATCTGTCAAGGTGGCGCCGCCCTGGTGGTTGTCCGTTCATCCGCACAACCGTTTCTCAAATAGTTTGTTTCGTTTCATGTAACGCATAGCTTCAACTCATATGGTTATCGCATTGTCAATTTATTGTAACCTTTCCTACTGTACGCTTGCGTAGCATGCTGGCTCATCTAGTTTAAAATTAAAAGCTGTTTTACGTGTACTTTTAGTGCATGTTTAGGGATGGTGCACTGCTAGTACGTATTCCTCTTAAATTACAATACTATGATTGAAATTATTTTAGCATAGGTATGCTTAAATATATACGTTCAGTTTCGCAAGTGCTCATTCCAACATTGAAGATTCATATAGTAACATTAGCTATTTATGCACCAAGTGCGTTACTATAATGATTACGCCCGGAGAACCATGAATACAGCTCGAGGATGGAAGGTATACGCCCACGGGGATTGGTATATAATTTATTGTAGATAAAACTTACATTATAATGTATACATTAATTACATGAAGCGCGCGTGGCAATGTGCCGGATGCGTTCGTTTTTGCGAACTAAGAACTTAATGGTGTGCATTGCACAATATACTGGCATTTTTCTGTAGTACCGGGTTGATTTGTCTTGACTCGATTGCTGTCTCAATACTCTATATATTCTGTTTGCCGTAGTCGTTTTCGTTTATTTATACGCGTTGAGTAGGTCAATATGACAAGGTTGTGGGTTTTGCTTTCAGCGAATTCCTGTAGTATCCTGAAATGCATTGTGTGCATTTGTTTGTTTATATTTCGCGTTCTTAGGAAATATGTATTTCCTGATGCGGGTAATTGAGGTTACTAATGGCAACCCCATATGGGCCATTCCTTAATGAATTACGGATCGACGATAAAACATGCTAGGGGTAGATGAGCAAAGATACGCAAAAAAAGGTGTGTATGCGGGTGTATCTTCTTGCTTGAGTTTTATTGTTTATGTGAGGCGCTCTTGTTGGTGCTGTTGCGGATGCTGCTGTGTTTTGGAGTTTTGTTGTTGCCGCTGTTGCCAGGGTTGTGTTGGAATTACTTTCTTAAGATGCTTCTGTGTTGTTTGTTTTGTTGTTGCAGTTGCTTAGTTGAAAAGCTACCGTTGAAAAGGTTATGCTGGTGTTACTTCATATTCTGTGTTGCTTGCTTCAGAAGCGATGCGTGTGCTGTATTTGACACCATTGAAATGTCACAACTGGACGTGTTAAACTTCGTGAGGTGTGTCAGATGCGCGCCTTAGTACCTTGTATGCGACAAACAGAACCTCCGGAGACTTAGGGCCGGCAGTTGCTTGATGAATGAGTGCGCGAGAATGTTTCAGCGCGTGCTGTATGCGACAGGTGAAGGTGAAAGTTGTGTGTGTGTGTGTGTGTGTGTTTGTGAATGTTGTTGTGTACCTCATCAGCTCAAATCGATGTACGTTACATCGTAGTGAAAGATGAAGAGAGTTGAAAGCTGTCCCCTGTTTGGTTGGCATTAGTGTTGATGCCGAAGATATCCATGGTTGCTGTAGTGTTGGCGGGCGTAGCAATGACTGGCGCAGTTTTCCTCTTGTGGAGCGCAGAGGTTTTTTTGTAGCGAAACGGTGGATTATGACGATGAGTACTCCGACGGGTACTGTGCGGAGTGTTTTGGTGATGATCAAGTCGGCCGTTGTCCTGCGGTTGGCGTTTTGTAAAATGATCTCTTTCGATTCCGATCCTTCCATTCTTTGTATTGTGCGGGCTGTTACTCACGTTTGGGGTAACCACCGTTTTCTTGCGACGAATCGTAGTACCACAGAATAATAAGACTTCGTTGAGCGCTCGCGGTTATAGAAAGTTTACTATTTGTTAGCAATAGTATTTCGCGATATACCGCACAAACGGAAATCGACGAATTTACTGTAGCTACGCCTTGGCTACTCCTGGCTGCGCGAGGGTACAACGCGAACGCTACTTAAGACCAAAATTATCGCTCAGTGAAATTTCTGTATGAACGCAGTAGAATGCTTTGGCGGCTTCGCTGTTGATAGTGTATGGTAAAATGAACTTCTGAAGTGCTGGTCTTCCTCTGATCGTTATCTGAGACAATGTGAGCATCACTTCGGGGGGTCATCACTATGAGATCGTGGTTGATTGATGGACGCCGTTGTGACCACAGAGTTGGATGTAAGGTATACACCCATCGTGATTTTTATATAATTTATTGGAGACAAAACTTACATTTTAATATGTACATTATTTACATGAGGCGAGCGCGGAAATGTGCCGGATGCGTTTCGACTTTTTTCAATAACATATTCTGATATTGTCAAATATAAAGGTACTTTACTATTGGGCAAATTCATATTTTTAACAAACCGCGTATACGTCTGTAAAATTTAATATCTGATAATTGTATTTTAGAACATGCAGAACTTTTTATAAAGATGTTCTTTTCGTAAAATTAATAATAAAGAAGTTTCTCATATGTTGCCTACTTAAGTAGACACATATTGTACAACAACTGATCAATCAGAGAATTGTATTGAGTTTTAATTGTATCCTGAAGGGTCTGTTTATAACAATTATGTTGCAAGTGTTTCTCTTTTGAATCAAGAAAATGTCAACATTTTTATTATCCTAGAAAATTTTGTAATTTTGTTTGGCATAAACCGATTTTTAATTGTAACTAAAACTATTAAAAATTAACAAGGTGTATTCATTTTCTGTACTTGACACCCGCCCGTATAAATAAAATAAGGAGTCATTGTACAATTCCATTTTTTAAGTTTTGTTGAAAAATTAAAGTTGTATAGTTAGTAGATTACATTCGAGCAAATATAACTTTCTTTCCTTAAACTGGCCGCTGCCGCGTCCTTACATAAACATGATATTTCAAAAACTACTTTTATTGAAACTTGGTGTTCGCAATTTATTTTCTAATACACTTTGTTACTTGTCTCCCAGAATTGATATGCCATTTTATTTTGTTATTACTGTTGCAGCATAACGACAATAAAGATCCAACAATTCAGAAAAGATTGTCCTGGAATTGCAGCCCCCGCGCGTTAGAAACTGAACCAAATGATCATACCTAGCGAAGAATGAAATTACTTACTACAATCTTCAAAATACTTCTCGGATTCTTAACATATTTTCTAGCGTGTAAAGTATTAGAAGTACTACATAAAAAAGTAAATAATTTGTAGAAATTAACAAAGAATTACTAACTGCAATGATAAAAATTAGAAACCCCTTTATTCAAAACGCAGTGGACCAAAATGCCACAATAAATAAAAAATTATCATCTTCCAATAATCATATTGGAATTTATTTCCAAATAATGTGATTACTAAGTGTACATTCCTGACGTATGTAAAACAAATTGGCCTAACAAATTTTTGTAAGTAGAATATATCATATCTTGTTTATTGTGGTTTTTCTACATTTAATGTTAGGCGCTTTTAATCGATTACATTGTTTTCTAAGGCTAGATATTCTCGATTTACTATTAATATATTGCTATGTATTTAAGGAACCTTATTGTATATCAGAAAAGTACAATGAATCTAAATAATGTAATGAAAAATATTTATTTTGCTTATATATAGAGCTTACATTAATTTATTTAAATATTTATTAAGGCAAATGCAATACAATTTTGTTGAGTACAAATATATTAGCGTAAATTTTTTTATTTTATGACGTCTTGTATATATTTTTAACAACACTCTTAGAAGACCTCGAAGGAAAATTTTTTGCGACGTCCTATATTATTCCTGGGAGCGATTATTTCCAACAACGATAGAAATAAATGGCAGAAAGAGACTATTAGAAGAAAAGGCCAAACGCCGCTCGATAAATATCTGAAATGAATTAAGATATTTTATTTTTGATGGGGAAAAGTAAACACGCACTTTTCAAATTTTTCTCGAACAGTTGCTTGTTTTTCTCCCGATATCCGATCATAGACGATTTCCGTCCTTGCTGTTACGTTTTCCCAATTGTACAGATGTCTTATACGATTATTACACTCGTACGGACATACGTTTTTGCTACCTTTTAAATCGCTTATTGCAGTTCGCAAGCCTACAAAAAGTATGTTACCGATGTTACAAATGCTTTCGATGTTTTGAATACCTTCCATTAAAGCAGGTACTGTGGGTTCTGTTAAGTATATTAATTCATCTGGTAAGACCTCGGGTATGCCACCGACTTTGGTAGATACGACTAGTAATCTAGAAATTTTACAATGAAATGGTAAGTGGAAGGGAGATACTAGTCTTACCCACAAGAAGCTGCTTCTACTATTGCCATGCAATAAGCTTCAGTCAACGAGGTATTTAGAAAAATATGTCCCTGATTCAATACTGTTTTTACTTCAGTATGTGCTAATGTACCTAATAGTGAAATTCTGTGTTGTAAGCCGTTTCTTTCTCGTATTTCTTCCAATAACCTAGAAAATAAGCATGATGATACGAACAAGCAGTTTAAGAAAATACCAACCATCGCTTGGGCCCATCTCCACCAATTATAAAATTCACTTCAGGATATTTTGGACAAATTTCAGCAACGATTTGTGCCATTAAATCCACACCTTTTCTATATACTAGTCTAGATATTATAACTATTGTAACTGCATTACAGAAATAATTGTTAATTAAAAAAAAATTTTAAACGATTTTACTCAACTATTTTCTTTGGGACGCAAATGGATCATAGGATGAAATCTGTAAGTATCAACCGCATTAGGGATAACGGAAACTCTATCTTTGTTTACTCGAGCTCTTAAAACAGTATTTTCTTTCCCGGTATATGAAACACAGATACAGTGATTGGAAGCAGATAGTGAGATTTGTAAAGCTTTGTTAGTAACAACGGCACTACCATCTGCAAAACCGAACAAGCTATGGTCCGTGAACACAGTCTGCATCAAACAAAATGAATTTGATATCACATTAATTTCTAAATTTACCTTAATACCCATCATGTTCCCAATTAATAGACCTTCATGTGCCAAAGCTGAAAATGCAGAGTGACCGTGAACAATATCGACATTTTCACGAATGAAAATGTATCTGATTAATGGGATGTTGCACAATAATGTAGGTAGAACGCATTGATTATACACCACTTTAATAGGTAAATAGTAAACTTTCAGCCCATTTGTCATGTACCTTACCCCAATTCGTTTACCATAACTGTGCGTGACTATGATAACCTTGTTACCATTTTTTAGGAGACATTGAGAGAGGTTAAAGATATGTTCTTCTACACCACCCATGTTGGGGTAGAAGAAATCGGACATCATACTAGAATGTGAGAACGGTATAAGTACTTAAGAATTGATTCAGTAGAATACGATACCATATTGTCCTAGGCATTTTAACGTTGTCTATGACTGTATCAGCTAATTTTATAACGATAAGAATAAAGAGATTTATTTCTGACGAACATAATTTATTTAAAGGTTATTTTTCGCTACCGTCAGAGTGAGAATAACCACTACTTAATCTGTGACCTAATATGCGAACTACGAGCGAACGTTTCTTAATCGAATTTGAATTATGAAACCCACAAACTTGTAATTTCAATATAATTACGAAACTATTTGATAATGCCTAATTTCAAACATTTTTTTTTTTTAAATAAATGAGGTATAAGAACCACTTCCACTTTGTTGTTAACATGCTACTATATATTTATTTGATTTTTAATTAAAACTAATATGATATACATGAATACTAGGAACTTATTAAACATTTCAAAATCTATAATAAAACATCACTCAAGGTTTATATCTACAAGTTTCAATTCACGTTTACCTTCTAGTTATGAAGGCGATGGAAAGATTAAAGCAAATATTTTAAACAACGAGGTTGATTTAGGATTAATGATCAATGGATTTAGTCAAGTAAGTTATTAACACGCATTAACGGTCAAATTAATACGTGTTTTTGCAGGTTGGTTTCCGATTAAATAATAACATGACCGTCTTAGGTCCTATGGCAATTTTTCCGAGGTAAAATGCATGCAGAAGTCAGCAAATGTTAATGCTTTGGTTTTAGAACAATCCTCTCTTGGAATGTGGAAAATGTCACCGACATCACAGAAGAATCGCTTTGTTTATTTACCGTGTTAGAGCCACCCTTAGAAATAATAGTTATTGGTATTGGTGACCATTACGATCTAAATCTTCAGAAGAGCTTATTTCCGTTTATAAAGAAACATAAAATTAATTTAGAAATTTTACCGACACAGCAAGCATGTGCCACATTTAACTTCTTAAACTCAGAAGGAAGGTATGTTGCAGGAGCAATGATTCCACCACAAATAATTCATACTACAGATGACGATTTACATAGAAGTAAATTAAGGTATCAAAACTTATATGAGACAGAATATTAGTTTATTTAAAAAATATAATACAATGTTATAATAAAATTAATGATCTATAATAATAAGCTCGTCTATTCCCCAATCTTCATAAGAATTGTCAGGCAAATACCTACGGATTATGATTGGAATTTTGCGTTGTTTTAGTTCTTTCATCGCAATTTGTAATGGATCAGTTTCGCCATCCAATTCGACCATTACAGGCGCGCACATTGCTATTTGCAATGCTCTTGTACCTAACACCCGTGCCCTTTCATATTTTGTCATATACTTAGTTGTAATTCGTTTAGATTTAGGCACTCCACCGCCCGCTTGACCTGGTGCCAAGATGTCGATGTTATCCCCTTCTTCGTCGGGCTGATCCAGCTCTTCGATGTTGTCATCTTCAACGTCTTCGTCAAAATCGTCTGCTACATCGTCTCCATCATATTCGTCATCGGCCATCGTTGTTTAAACGTTGTTGTTGTTGTAATTAGATTTTAATTGTAATTAACCTTTTAAACACGTGAGGAGTTGTTGACTACAATTACATTTATTATAATGGTTATAATCCCTACTAGATAAAATTTATTCCATTGTTGCATTTCAGCATTAATTCCAACTACTTTATGTAGAAGCCCTAATTAATTAATAATTAGGATTAAAACTCTTCTGTAGTTTACGAAACGTCGTACACATTAATTAATTTTAAGTGAAAAGTGATTCATAGAATTGAACTTAGGTTAGGACTCGAAAATGGTGAGGAAAAGATGAATTTAGAAACAAACAATTATAGTTTTGTTATTTTCAGCACGGCAGACTTAAGATAAGAACAACTGAAGAGCAACAACTTTTAAAAAAGAAAGAACAGCAGAAGAAACTTCAAGCGTATCGGCTAGGGATGAAACAAATATTAGACTCTCGTAAACCAAACAGTTATAATTCAGAAAGTTTTGCAATTTGTAGCCAATTGTTAGTGGTTAATCCAGATATTTATACATTATGGAATTACCGTAAGGAAGTTGTACTGATAGAAATAATTGCTAAGTAATTCATTATATTTGTATCATTATTTGCATTTAACCATTTACTTTTAGTTCAAATACCGAAGAAACAGAAAAACTTTCAAATTTTTTAGAGAACGAGATGAAATTGACTGAACAATGCTTGTTAGCGAATCCTAAATCTTATAGTTCCTGGCATCATCGTTATTGGATATTGGAACATCATCCTCAAGCAAACTGGAAAAACGAATTTGATTTGTGCACCAAATATCTAATGATGGATGATAGAAATTGTAAGACTTATTGCTTATTTATTTTGTTGGGCTCATAATTGAAGACACAAGTGGATAAAGGGCCTATGTAACACTTTTTGAAAATTATTGTTTTTACATGGATAAACGGCCAAAGTACCTTAAATTTATTGTAACTAGGTTCAATACGATATTTCGTTATAGAATTAAAGTTAGTAGTGGATAAAGGGCCTAAGTATTACGCAGTAATATTATGAACCTATGGATAAAGGTCTTATGTACACATATTAACTTTAAGCCATATTTGTATCTGAAATTTTATTTAAAACAAATTCTTTTAAGTGGATAAAAGGCTTAAGTACTCGAAAATTGACGACCGCACAGCGAATGAAAGACCGATGTCCAAATATGAATGTACATAGGCCATTCTTCTATTAAGCAATATGTTCTTTCCCTACTGGAATTAAGGCGGCCGGTCTTCTTAGGTTATGTCTACAATATTGATTGTTTCTTTGGAAGTGCAAAAATACAGTCTTTTGTTACATATTGTTAAGTGAATATTGTTAGTGAAATGTCATTCAGAAGTAAATTACTTGTAGAACTTGGAAGGAGTGTTCATGAAAATTCAGTATTTGAAGAATCCACAGGTAAGTAGGTGGTACTTAGTACCTATTAATGATATAAAATGCACACGTCTTAGTAATTGAATGCAGGAGTACCATAACAGAGTAAATGCGACAAAATTCCTTATAAACGAGATATCATACAGAATTTTTCTGATTTGCACTTTTGGGCGAAAAAATAATTATTTTATTAGCTAGAAAACGGCGTTGTTCTTACGATAAGCGTTTGCGTATCGTAATAACTTCAGTACCAACACAAAGTAGAAAAGGATTATTTATTTTTATGTTGAAAAAAGTAAAACGCAATTTTTGTTTTTAACTGTTGTATATGTTTTTAACGAGGTGATTTTTAGAAGGAAATACCGAACATTCAGCAAGATCTGCATCAAATGAAACCGGTAAGTTTTTTAAATGATAGATTAACGTGTTGATTACAAACTGATATGTATCTACTTGTTTATTTCAGAACTTTCATTTGACTCTATTGAAAATGGTTATCAACTATATACTCCTCCAGGAAATGTTGCAGAAGGTACTACATAGATATTTAAAGATTACTAAGCAGAAATACACTTTAGATTTCATTGTAAATAGTTATTCTCAGTAACTTTAACCGAAAATGGTATATTTTATATTTTTTATGCCATAAACCTTTAAGAATATTAAAAAACTTAATAAGAATTCTTTTTAGAAGCTTTTGAGGAAACATCAAACGAGGAAAATCAAAACTTTTGACACCTCTGACAAATGTGGTTTTGAGTGGTAAGGTTTCTTATTAAGTTACTTGACTGTAAATAAAAAGGTTTTGTTTGTTTTAGATTTTTCGCAGGATAATAATTCTTTAGTGTACCAGCCAGGTAATTCCAAAATAAGTAGCAACAACGAGGCAGATATTGAAAATCGAAATATTCAAAATATTATAGAAAAACATGTTTTAAATTCAAATATTTTACCAGAAACTGACCCAGCCAATCACATTAGTACAGTAAATGTAAAGAAAAGCTTTTTTCCCTACCTGAAAAACTTCCAAGAAAAGAAAAAGATGCCCTAACCAATGGAAAAGAAATAAGGCTGCAATGTCCAGAGCAAAAGGTGAAAGCTACATGTCGCAGACAGGAAAGGTAATTTCGGCTAAAACCGTTAACTTAGGAAATCTGTGCAACAAAAACACTGCCGTTTATCATGTGACAGCAAATTCAGTCCAGAAGCAAGGACTGAAATACTGAAAAAGTTTTATGGATTAGATGTAAATTCAAAAAATGCATTGTTATTTAAAAGCATTATAATCGGACCAGTCCAACGACATAGAAAAGGAATACAAAAATCTAAAACTGCATCATTTAAATACAATGTTACTCATAATAAAGAAATAGTAACAGTATGTAAAAGTGCAATTTGTTCGTTATATCAAATTTCGGAGAAGAAACTACGTGTTGTTCGAGAAAAATAATGCGGTCGAGTGGATCTGCACCGTCACCTGACAAAAGAGGTCAACATGACAACCGACCTCATAAAATTCCGACAGAAGTAACTGAAGCAGTGAAAGCACATATTAATATGTTCCCGGCCGAATCGTCGCACTACTCCAGACACAAGAATAGTAATAAAAATACCTTTCTCCTGAATTAAACATAAGCAAAATGTATAACTTGTATATTGAGGATTGCAATGTAAATGGTCTTCCAGAGAGATACAAGGTAAAACATTGCACCTATAGCAATATATTTTCCAACCATTTTAATTTATCTTTTGGACAACCGAGAAGTGACACTTGCACTACGTGCGATTCTGGATCCAATACTGAAGAACATCAAGAGCAATATCGGTATGCTTTTGAGCAACAACAGAAAGATAGAGCATATGCAAGCAGCACAGATAATGTGTGCTATGCTTCACTGGACCTACAACAAACACAACCTTTACCAAAACTAACCGTCTCTAAAGCTTTTTATCTCAGGCAGTTATGGTTTTATAACCTGAATATTCATACTCTAACAACTGCTGGGGATAAACCATATTTCTTTACATGGACTGAGGATATTGCCAGTAAGGGAAGTTTGGAAGTTGGTAGTTCTATTCATACATTTGCACAGCATTTTAAAAGATTTGCAGAACAAACAGATCATTTGATACTGTGGTCTGATTCATGTTCCGGGCAAAATAAAAACTTTAATATTATTGCCTTGTATCAGTACCTGATTTTAAAAGGAATGTTTAATGTGATTGACCATAAATTCCCCGAAGTAGGGCATTCGTATTTAGATTCAGATCGCGACTTCGGTAGAATTGAAAAAACTTGCGAAAGATGGAAAAATTTTTATTCCCGATCAATATCGACAAATAATACAATCATCCAGTATCAAATCTTCTATTATTATCAATATGGAACACCAATTTAAAGACATAGAACAGATTATCCCGTCGTTGCACTTAATCAACCGAAAAAAATACACTTCAACAGCAGGTTTATTTTCGAGATAACGTAAAATGGATACGCGTAGAAGAATACGGAAACTACTACTACAAAATTGCCTGGATCCATTTACGCCATTTTACAAGGTAGACATTTTAAAACGTGGTGCCAATAAAGTTAAGTCCGAAAATTTTACGCTACAGACTATACAAAAAGCATAATGAAGTGACGGCAGAGAAAAGGCTAATATCAGGGAACAGCTAAATTTTATTGACGAAGAGTACAAATATTTTTATGAAATATTTTTAGAAAAGATAAGGAAGTCGAAGAAAACCAAGTATCCACGAAGAAAAAAAAAGTAAAAATACGTAAAATTGCAAACATTTTTGTGGCGAGGACGTGGGTAAACCATATTATTGGTGGACATGTGCCCTTTTGTATTTTAAGTTCAATGTTTCATGTTTTACTAATTAGTGGATAAAAGACCTATGTACATTTGTTTCTAATTTTTACAAAAAATATGTGTATTTTCTTTTATTACTATTACCATAAAACTTTTCAGTAAAATATCTGCACTTTAAATAAAAAATTAATTTTAAATTTTATTCCTAATAAAAGTACCAATTAAAAAGTTTAAACTCAAATATCTCGAAAATATATTCTTGGTACATAGGCCCTTCAGCAACTTGTGTCTTCAATTATGAATTGAAGACCTAAGTGGATGAAGGTGCTAAGTTACAAAACTAGACTTTCGAGATAATTGGCTTTGAAAATGGAAAAATAACTGATTGCACTGTCACAGATATTACATTAACTTGTTTGTGGTGAGGCAGATTTTATAGAGCCGATCAAGAATTTTCGTTTTGTGGTAGAAAACGTTATATTTTCAAGGCACAACACACATAAATTGAAAAATAGTTCACTTACCACTTATATTCACGTAGCTTTAACGTTTTTTTTAAATTAGCGTGATTGATGATAAGGTCGAACAACATTATCTCGCTTAGTGACAACTTTAACTAATGCAATAGAAAATGGAAACTTTATTCTAAATGATATTAATATCTAAAACTTAAAATTAATATTCCTGAAATTCGTAAAATGTTCACAGAATCACTCATTTCTTCCCTTTAAACTTATTTTCTTCCCCAAACTGGGCTGGCTTCTTTCCAAGTCTATAATATTCAAGTAGTAATATTGATATTGCTCATCAATGAAGCACATTTGTTCCTCCAAGTTTTTAATTTTTTCATCTGATAGTTTTCCTAGTTTTTTAGCTCGAGGAAGGTATATCGTCTGATCTGCTTCACTTCCTTGCTTTTTTCAAAATACACACCTCTTTGAATTCAGTCTCATCATTGTGTGAGTCTTTGTACAAATAATATCCAAACCCCTCAACTCTAATCCACTTGACAAAATCTCTGAATTGCACTTTTTCGTTGTGCGTATTTACTTTCCTGTTCACTAGTTGCAACTGTAAGGGCAACTGATCGAATCCACGAAAGTGTGAATCCATGTCAGTGACGTGATTAATTTTACTCGCCTTGCTCATGATGTCTCGATATTGATCTGGAAGAAGAATTTTCTCATGTTTCCTCAAAACCTTTTCGATGCGTCCAAAGTCTCTGTCCGAATCTAAAAATGAATGAATACCAAGATTATAGAACCACATCTGTCTCAGATAGAAAGCTTTCGATGTAGTAAGTTTTGGAAGGGGGATGGTCTGTTGTAGATCCACTGTTAGGTAATCAGGTCGTTCTTCTCACATTTTTCTCTATCAGAACGTTGAGACTCAAATGCTTCCTTGTATCTTCTTATGTGTTCCTCATTGCCATTTCCAGTATCGCATGTACTGCAAGTATCGCTGCGCGATTTGCCCAAAAGAGAGATTGAAACATGTATCAAAGTACAGAGTTGCACTTGGAATTCTTCAGATTTTTCTTTTTCGGCGCATCTATCAAGGAAAAGTGAGTACATTTTCTGAACTGAAAGGAGAGGTGACAAGTATCGTTTGTGGGGATTCCTGTGTCTAGAGTAGTGTGACTCCTCTCTTGAAATTCATTAATGTGATTGAGAATGTATTCTCGTACTCTCTCTGCTCCTATGTTTTTTGGGAGACTTTTTTTGTCGATCCACATCTTTCCGCTGAATCGACTGAAAAATGAGAGCATTCTTAGCGTTCACATCCAGTTTGTAGAAGCTGGTGAATATCTTTGCCCTCTCATGAGCATTAAATTGCTGATTGCACTTGAACCGACATTTTTCATTACACAGAAGTCCTAGATTTGGTTTTTTCTCCCCGACTTTAACACCTTTTTGAGAAATATATTCAAGACCCTTCTCTCTGGCTATTGCGGCTGAACGACGTTTCCAAGCACCTGGAGTTCTCTTTTTTTTCTAGACACGTATTCCTTACTGGGAAATATCTTTTTTTTCTTCTTATGTGTCAAGTCAGATGTGTTGTCATTTACTGTTTCTTGATTTTCTCCATTACCATTGTTTATTTTTTCGTTTCAAATTTTCTGAGACAATATGCAGAGGAATTTCATCATCCGAACTGTCGCTCAGCAGAACTTTGTTGATAGCTGAAAAACATTTTCATTCCATTAACCAAATATACACCCTGTGAGCGAATGTGTTGATTTTGACGTCAAAACATAGGTATGAGTACATACATACAATATTTTATATTTTACTTAAAATAATTGGTAAGTAAAAAAAATCATTGCTTTAGTTGATCGCCATTTCTTAAAACTCACCAGAGTAATCTGACGTACCTTTGGTGCTGGCAAGATCAAAATCCAAATCTTCTGGCATTTCAGCTTCAGATATTTTTAGGGGTTGGAAAGAATCAGTTTTATTAGTCTCATTCTGCATTTGCTGGCAAGCATTCCAGTCATATGAGCGACAAGGATAATTTACGATGTAATCAACTGTAACAAAACCAAAGAGATACTCATACCACTGGATTGTTTTGAATATAGGTTATTTTTAGAAATTGTTGGCTTTTCAATAGTCGAAAAAGTTACTCAGACTAAAATTGTACAAAGAGAAATGTTTTATAGGTACTTACCAATAATCGAATCACTAGCTGGTTGTGTACTCAAAGTGGTACCGAATTGTGCATTTTCTAGGTTATGATAGCATTTCTCCAAGCTTTCCTCGTTTTGCTGTCCATATTTTTCATCAGCATTTTCGGCAAATTGCAATAAGGCACTTTTAACAATTTTTTTTGCCCTTGAAGACATTTGAATCCGTGGATTTAGCTCTTAAAATCCGGACAACAACACGCTTATACGCGCAAAAACAACTGACGAAATCGAGTATCATAAAGGATGAAGGTGTTATGTGCATTTAACGGTCCAAATTATTGAGCGCCGCAAGTAAAATTTTTCAAGGCACGAGTGGATGAAGTTGTTAAGTGCGCTAAACTCCTTCAATCATTTTAGATATGGAACTGAAACCGTCACATTGCACCTTCATCAAGTATTAAAATAACAGAATTTGCCTCGTACTTTATGAATGAAGGGGATATGCCAGATGGGTGCTTAACTCTTTCATTCATAACAAAATTTCAATTTTCGAAAAAATGTTACTTAACACCTCCATCCACTTAGGTCTTCAATTATAATTGAAACCATTTTTTCAAAGTTGCATTACTATACATCTAAATATTTTCCGAAACTCAGCCAAACAAGCAACAGTGCTGAATTGCCCTTATTGAAACCACCATTTGTTTCACAAGAATTTGATGAACACTGACAATCAACTGAGGTTTATTAGCTGAAGTTATCAGACTGGAAAAATTTGGTAATGTCAAAGTCATGGTCACACCTTATCTATGATCACTCCGTATATTAGTCCATATCCAGGAATATGTTGAATACACCAACACATTGATTTAAGTTTTAAAAAAATCTAATGTTTATGTTGAATATAATAATTATTTTAGGAAGAACATTTCTTTAAGATAACTAAAATACTATGATTTATTTCTTGAATTATAATACCTCTGATATGAGTTCCAAAAAAGAGAAATGATCATAATCAATTTTATGAGTACTGACTAATTTGTAACAGATGAATTCAAATGCTACATTTTATTATTACAATTACTATTAACTATGTAATGGTAAAGTTCTTGTCCATTTGCTAACAAATAGGCTTGACTTCATCCAACAATTTTCATTCTGTAACATGCCATATTTCAATATTTTTTGTGGTAAAAATTAATTAAAAAAATCTTTATGGTCTAAGGTCTTAGAAGTTCTCTTTAAGATAAAGCTGAACTTGATTTTTGAATGCCCCATAAACATTTTTATTGAGATTGGTGTCATGTGATAGGACTTTGAATATTGGGTTTCGGGAGAAAGTTCTGCTGCCTAAGATTTTTTCCAGTTTATTTCCCATCTCGTGTACAGAAATTTGAGCTAACTAATTATTTTTGTTTAAATTTAAATTTTTGTCTTCTTTTTCTTCCTAAGCCTTTAGTGCGACCAGCGTTGAGCACAGACTTCTCTCTTCTTTTTATTTAAGTCTTCATATCATCTGGTGATGGATCTTCATTTGCTTCTGATTAAAGAGCGTACACAGTAGTTTCATTTCCTTATTTCCCAAATTGTGTTCGCATTTCCCTAAAACATTTTGTATTTGTATCTAAGAATTTTGTTATCGTTTTCTATAAGAGAGGTCATCATAAGAATTAAGAGTTGTATCGAAAAATAACTGAAATACAGAAAAGGCTATACTTATTAATAACTTTGACTATTTATGTTTTTAACAATATTTTGATCTCTTTATATTTTGAAATTGTTCATATACGATCATTCTCATATATCGTTAATAGAATTTGACCTTTGAAAGTGACAAGACCTATTTAGGCCAAATAAACTGCGAATAATCTTTTTTTTAAATTACACCATTCTTACTTAAAATCCTACTAAGAAACCATTTTTTTTCTATTTTGAGTCGCTTACAGTGCTATAATAGCACCCAAATGAGTTATTTTATAGAAATTTGAGTTCTTTTATAGAAATAGAACAATTTTACTCCGAACGGTGGTAAAACTGATAACGTCAAGATGTCATTACCTTTAGTGTGCATTCATTTAAATCGTAATTAATGTTCAGTAGATTTATTTATCTACTTATTTTTATTTCCACTAATTTGTTTTTAATGAAATATATGATAAATGTATTAATTAAACTTAAACTAGCATATAAACCAAAGTTTAATGAAAATATTGCCACCCTACCAATTATACTTCAAAATTCCCTAAATTTAAAAACTCGCAAAATTTTAATTTAAAATCAATATGAAAAATGCATCTTCTGAACTAGTTAATAGTTTAATATACTATTTTCTACTTACACTCATGAAAGTAGGCTTTTTTAGCAGTTGTGTGAAAGTTGCATTTTCATATCTAGTCGTTAAAGTATTTCGCTTTTAAATTGTCGCATTAAAATTGATGGAAATCTGTATTACCGACGTAATGTTGCCATTTTCACAAATATTAACCTAAACAGTAATATTCCGTTTCTTCATTCGACAGGTTTGTCACTCGATATCGCTCGTGAGCAAATTTCTCTCTCACGAAAAAAACACGGTGCTTTCTTCTCTTACAGTAAAACTAGTATATACTAGCATGCTTCGCATGTATTTGTTTTTTGGATGCCATATATTTCTAATTCTACATCAATGTTAAAATTTGTTTAAATAAAAATAGTGTAAAAAAGCATTGTAGATTCAAATACTTACTCTCATTGTATTGTATTGTAGTCCTTTTTTGTTTTTGTTGCTGAAAAATAAACTGAGGGACCTCAGACTAAATATAAGTACCTATACACACGTAAGGTGCATCTTTGTTTTAATTCGCGAAGAAAGAGAGGTGCAAGGACGCAGCTATCATTGTCATTATTTTCCTATCATTTTTATTTTTAATTTTTCATTTGCTTCTCTTCCCATCTCAAGGTCTCCATTGTATGATTTTTTATAATCCTCTTTTTTTCAATCTTATTACATGCCTTCAAAGTCCCATTTAAGTTGAGTGACCCTTCGGTTTTATGATCTTTATTCTAGTTCTTTACTTCAATTCTGTTTCTGTGCTTCATTCATTCATTCATCTTTGTCTGTGTAACTTGCATCTCGTAAATCGTTTGTTTCCTAAGTGTCCTTGTTTGGGCTCGATACGTCAGGACTGGTTTCGGGACTGGTAGCACACATTCGTGAATCACTGTCTCTCGTTTTCATTTATTTCAACGAATCCTCAAACTCGCAAACGCGTCTTAAACGTTAGTTAAATCATGTCGCGCGAAGAGGTCTACACAATTTTAGTGATCAGTAGTGCGCATCTCTTAATGGTCAGCTTGGAGAAGAAGAAAAGAAAAAAAGGACGTTGCTGGCAAACCGACTTTTTCAAGAAAAAAAATGGCACGGACCTAATGCTTGATTTGAAGTCTAATGAAATTAGTGGTCATTATAAACATTTTCTAGAATGCCAGCAACTGACTTCGATAATCTCCTACAAAACATTAGTCCTCTTATTTCTAAAGAGGATGCGATTTCAGCGCCGGCCACATTTTGTTATTAACACTGTATTTATTTGTAAAATCATAATAATTTAGCTGTAAACTGTTCGAAAGCGTTGAGGCAAAGACGGATAACATCAACTAGCTTTAATTAACTGTTACAGTTTACCAGTGACATGCAATTCCTGCTATATCAGCCTCCAATACACATTCGGGATATCCAGGCAGCCTATCGGACGTATAGTACCTCAGTATAGTTGCTCAGCACTTGTCAATCTGAATAAGTAGCTATTTAATTATATTCTTCATTTTTATTCTTATTCGTGGATGTAATGTAAAATTGGATTCGATAAAAACCACCAAAACTCATCTAACACAAAATCTGAAAAATGTTTTGAAATGACTGATGAAGCTGGAGATGGTTGGCTTAAGGTACAGTACGCGGCGCGTAAGAAGACCGCCTATGCGCAAACAACGAGTTTATGATCTTTCTCAAGTTCCCTCGTTCGTTTACTGCAGCGGCATCGCATAGTGCACTCGCCGGCTTCTCGTCTTCTTACGCGCCGCGTACTGTAGATGGCAACAAATCGGATGGCGATGCGATAGGAGCAGATGTTTGGATGGGATGAAGAGGTTTAAAAGGAATTGTTAAGAACTCATGGGTACATTTTCTAGAGGATTTTGCCAATGGTTGGACTGTTTGAGGATTCGGTGACATACCGATCTCATCAAGAAAAGAAATGGCACCTGCTTATGTCGAGGATCTTACAGTAGAGATTTGCTTCGATAGGCATCCTTGAGCTTAATCGAATTTTGTTCTGACCACTTTATTATTATACGGTTTTTTAGAAAACCCCTGGAAAACGACGAAGCTCTCTATATCCGTCTCAATTTGAACGACAAACATATAAAGCGGACGTTGAAAAACCGACAGGAAGAGGCAAATGGTTTGCATGCAGGCACTAAACGTATACGCACTTTTTGGTTTACGGAAACTAGTGTTGTCTATATTCGTCGTGGATTGGACTTTCTTCCTAACGTTTCACTAACGCGATTGGTCAGCTTCTACAGAGGTCCTTCCTTCTCTGATTTTAGATGTGGAATGATGAGTTCGGCTTCGCAGGTTGTATTTATATTGGTTTTTTAAGCAGACAGCGGCAAAGTGCTTAGTAATTCATACTTTTTGTTCTTTCGTGGAGCAGCAGTTTCTGTTTTAATTTGTAATATATTGGCGTTATGCAAAGCTTACTTATGATTGCTGTAAAACCTCAATGAACAACTTATAAATATTTGGATTATGTGCGTCCTACTGAAGCTTGCAACGCGCGGCGCTACGCTTTAACGCAGTTGTTTGTCTCTTCTTCTTCTGTAGTCCTGTTATACACATCCCACATAGGTATGTGCATCTCGTCTCCGTGTTCTTCCTCTTCTTCCTATGTACAATCTTCAAAGTGATTAAGGACGGGTAGTGATTCCTGAGGCAAATCATCATACTCTACTAACCGATCAAAAGCGTCCGGAATGTCATCAGTTAGAACAAACGCTACCATTCGTACCCGTTGTGGTAAAATCGGATTCTCTTGGTAAATGATATAAAATTAATTAATTCAATTTGGTATAGAAGTGAAAAAGATTAAGAATATTTTGCGTTCTTCTCCATATACTCTGAGTGTGGTGAAAAAGCACCCAACTGATTCACTTTGCTAACATTTTTCTCGAAAAGCAGATAGGAGATACTTGTCAGTAGTTATGGTGTTTGAATTGACTTGGGGACGAATTGCCCGGGTACGGAATGTCGCCGGTACGAATTATTGTTCGGAAGTAATTGTTGTGATATGTTGTTTACATTAGTGTTGCAAATGTATGGTAGTTAACATTTCCATTCAATTGACTTATCTATGTCAATCTTATTAAAGATGATGATTATGATCAGCGAAGTTGGTTACGAAGTAATCGCGACTGCACTTTTTTTAATGTTAGGAAGATGTTATGATACGTTACAGCCTATCAATATTATTGGCACCCTTACAAATATATAAGTGAAAGTTGTGCTTTCAAAAATTTGTAATATTTTATGAACCGGAATTTTGGGTGTTTATTGATAGAATATTTATAATATTTTCATATGACTCCTCTTTCTTCGTTCGAAGATGGTTCTAAAGCTGTTTTCTTCTTCACGACATTACTCATAGAACACAAACGGAAATCATATCTACTTGTAACACTATCAAACTTTCGGTTTTGATTTTTTCATAAAGTTCATTCACTTTGAAGACGAACCGGAGATCAACAAATGCATGGGAAATTCACGTAAGCAGCGTGGCCAGAGCCGTACGTAGGTCTCGCTGGAAATAAATATCGTGAAAGCCGAAATACCAAATAAAAATTTTATTGAACCCAAGCATGATGTAACAATATTGTAATTGTAAAAAATATTTAGTCTGAAAATTCGGAACCGCTTTAATTTGAATTTACTTATTATTTCCTGATTACGCTCCTGCAGGAGGAACTGCCCAAGCGCTGCATAACCAATACGGTGCAAGGATGTACAAAACACATGTTTAGTGTTTATTTACCTCAGCTTCGCCTTGGAACATCTAATTAAAAAGTTGTACTTTATTTTCAGTTCACTGTTGGGACTTCCGACGATTAGTATTAAACAAAGTAGGCATTACGTTGGGAGACGAAATCAAATTTTCAACAGATAGACTTAATATAAATTTTTCCAATTACTCTTCGTGGCACTACAGAAGTACGCTTCAAGCGTTAACAGAAGCTTGCGTAGAAGACGAGTTATCTTTAGTGAAGAGCGCTTTATTCACTGACCCTGCAGATAGCAGCGCGTGGTTCTATTTAAGATGGGTACTAAGTAATCCACTCATCAACAGCGCACACAAGCAAGATTTATTAGATAATTTGAATCAGTTATTGGAAATTGAACCTGAATGCAGATGTAAGTAATCGCTTCGTGTCAGATATGCTTGCTGACCATATTCTTTTAGGGATTCTTGTAGCTAAATGCTGGCTTATCCAAGATTTACACGCCGAAGAGTCGCATTACACGAACGAACAAATAAACAGTTATAAAAAATTGGAAGAATTAGATGTGTTGCGCAAGGGACATTATTCGGATAAGTTAAAACAATTAACCGTAAACTAAAGTGACTGTTGCATTTATTTATAACAATTATACAAAATAGTTTACAACTAAGCTTTAACTTTCTTCTCTTAATTTCTCTTGGATTTTCTCTTTGTCAATTTGCACCTAGAGGGGAGTAGTGTCTAGTTAATTTTTTAAAAAGATTTTATACTTACGGTACTCTTAATATCAATAAACTTTGGATTATTTTCTTCCTTTCCTAAAGAATTTAAATACTTTTCTCTTAAGTATATGACGACGTCTATGTAAGATTTGTGTTTCATTGCAAGTTCTAAAGCTCTAGAAGTTTGTGTTAGCTGTGAAATAGTTTTCGAAAATATTACCTGTTCCATTGATGTAACTGAGTGTTTATTTGTATTGCATATTGTACTAAACCATTATGCAGCAGTATAGATTCTGCAGTTTGCAAGGAACCTCCCAGTAATGCCGCGCCAGCCATTTGTTGCGCTTTGGTAGGTAAGTTCTTAAACATGAATGTTTAGGCCACTTAAACTGTTAAGATTATACGTACTTTTACGTGCGCTATGTAAAACACCTTATCGTAGTGACCAATGGCCGCGTAAGATTCAGCAGCCATCTCCAACAGATCGCTATTATTTGATTGCGTCGCCAAAACTGCCAAACCGGTCCATAGTATTTTATCTTTGATCATGCGACATAAACGTAAAGCTTCTTCCCATTTATTGTCTCTAATGTGCCTAAAAACAAAACATTTAAGTAACTTGAATGAGTAGTTAAATAAAAAATTCGGCTGAACAGGCCGTGGAGTTTAATGAATTTAGTTATTTTTATATTGTACACGAAAAATTTAGCAACATAACGCGTGGTGGCGTAGAACTTTTATCCTAAAAATTACGAAATGTCGAAAAAATTCCAAGATGTGCTCAGCTCAGTTTCTTTTTGAACTGCGTGAAGTTTTTACTTGTGTAATAGGTTTGGAAACGGTGAAGTCGGAACGTTTAGTAACGATCCGTCAGCTCTTCTGACCGACACAAAATTTCCAATGTAAAAATTAATTCTGGGACTTCTTCCTAGTTCCGTGGAGTTGTACTCCAACGAAGATAAATTTAAAAGAGCCGAGTTGAAACAAGCCGTAGGAAAATACCAGATTATTACGTATATGTCTTGAACTGCCGCCAACATATTTTCTTCAGTGTTCCATTGGAACGATTGTATTTGGTTACCTTAAAATTTTGTTTTAGTTATAGTATTGTGAATAAATTAGTGTACCGTACCAAGTTTTAACGATGATTTAGATGCGCGAGTTTGTGTTAAGTATAGATCACGGTTTCGGTCGAGGATGGCCAAATGGCGTTGGCTTTGAATTCCGGATTGGGCTAATGCTATTTGTAGTATCGGTACTGAATGCGTTACTGTAATTATAGAATCTGATATGTTTCTGCTAGATGTTAAATCCATGATATGTATGGCTAAAACAATAAGATATTATTAAAATTAAACAGTTATATTTATAGATGAAATGGTTATTTTCAGTGGCTGCAATTTAAAAATATTTTTAATTATACTGGGTGGACCACTTGTCAACTTTGATATTTCAAATAGAAACATATATTTTTTATTCTGAATCTACGTAAATAACTATTGGGCCTTCATGCATTGGTGTACGAGTCTTACTACTTTTTAAGATATCGATTTCCTTGGGTCAGTATCGGCTTTCAGATATTTCAAGTTTTCTAGAATATTATTTGAAATATCAAACTCATATTTTATTCACACTTAGGGCGGTAACTATCCGTGATTTAAAAGTTGACATCGGAAATGTCGAACTTTGTAATAGAAAATAATAAATAACTTGATAAAATCTAATGGAACACCTTGTATATTTTCTGCCAGATCGACGTAGAATTAAATTCTCTACAACTTTGCTTTATATGTATCTGTAACTCATACGGTAGCCGTGACGCTCGTTTTTTTTTATCACATACACGGTCTAATAAATAATTTTTATTGACAACTCGAAATTATAAAATAGATCATCAAAATTAGAACAAAATCACTGGACAGATTATTTCAACTACCCGACAGAAATATCTGAAAAAACAGAGAGAGCATACGAGACAAATTCCTAGTAAACATGTCAGCATTCAAAATCTGTGTTTGTGAGATATTGATATGGTGTTGTACTCGATTAGGATGGAATTCGTTTTTTTGTATCACTTTATTTATTACAGGGGTTTTCGAAACTCAAACGTTGTCTGCTGTTTGTCGTACTCTAATGGTAGGATTTTCAATTGCTGATAACGATGTCAAGTTGCATATCCTCTTCAGTACAAACATGTTTTCTAGTATTTTTCCCGTTGTTGGTATTTATAGTTCTCTTTAATCTTTACTTTAACATTTTAAAATAATCATTTTCTAAGACTAACAGTTAATTGGTAGGCGGACATTAATACCAAATTCTAGAGAATTTAATTCTACATCGATCTGGGGAAAAAATATATAGTTATTCATCATTTTCGATTACATATTTTGACATTTTTTTTCTTATACTGTGTATAACTGATGTCTACTTTTAAACCATAGACAATTAGGGTCGTTACCGCTCTAAGTTTGAATAAAATTTGAAATTGCTATTTCAAATAATAATCTAAAAAGATGAAAATATTTGAAGGCCTAGAAGAAATGTTTAAAAATTGATATCTCAAAAAGTATAACTTTTTGTGTAAGAATCGTGTACATAAAGTAGATTCACAATAAAAAGTAAAAAAAATATGTTTCCATTTAAAATGTCGAGCGTTTTTCGAAAAACACACCGCTGAATTTAAGATGATTTTAGACATTATTTCTGGGACGCATTCTTAAAGGGGTTAAACATCCGCAGGCTCTTCTTAAAAATCCTACCAAATTTGATAGAACTAGTTTTTTATTGTTAGGAGCTAATTCATTTTTGTGACTTAACGCATGTGTAGCATGCTGGCTTTGCTTGTTATACCATACGATCACAAAATTTTGGAGACTACTACATGTGGCTCGGCTAAAATACATCTTTTGAGTTCACCAGAGGTGAGGATTGCTGTAGTTTCTACAACACATTCAAAATTTTTTGAATTTATAGACTGAACAAAGCTGTGCTAATAATTTTTTTTATTGAAAACAATGGAATTTGTTTGTTACAGTTCCAATGTTGTTTTCGCCAGGTGATAATAGATGATATTTGACACAGGTCGAACTTGATATGCTAATTGAGGAGACGATGATGAGAGAATCAGAAATGGCTGCTGACTCAAGATGGAATTACAATCTTCATGGAATTTTATAAACTTCCAACTATGAAACGATATTGGTCAAATTATGAGAATTTTCATGTAGAAAGGGTGACACGAGTAATGCCAATAAAACGGTTCTTATTCATTTTGCGTCACCTCCAACTGAATGAATTCCAAAAATCTCCAAAAAAACGATCCTTGGATTTAACAAGCTACATAAATTCAGGCCAACATTTTCCACCCTTACTCGCCAAGCAGGAATATTAGTATTGACGAATCAATGATTGGTTTCAAAGGCTGTAGTACCATAAAACAATACCTGCCCATGAAACCTGTGAAAAGAGGATTCAAACTGTGGGCCTGGTGTTGAAAAGGGATATCTTCTAAACTTTGATCTTTACATAGGGAAGAGTGAAAGTAGTAGAGGTTTCCTAAGTGAAAAAGTCGCCATAAACTACCCTCAGCCATATGTTAAGAAAGATTATTGCCTTTTCTTCGACAACTATTTTTGGCTTATCGATAAGTTACTTAGTTATTTGCTTGTGGAACAATTCGAAACACCGTAAACAATATCCTAGTAAGGATAAAAATATTACTACACACGGATTAGATTATTCTCAAGCTGAAGATATTGCTGTTGTGAAGTGGAAATATAGGGAAACAAGAGTGTTTCTGTAATTACAACCATGCATCATTTACAAGTGTGCCATGATTGTAAGAAACTGAAAGGGCTCACACATTTACAATTTAGATCAAAATTATTGAATGAATTGATAAACAATTACACCAGTCGCAAATGTAATTGCGATCAGATGGTTTAGTATTCAATATAAGACTTGTGAATGCGGGAGATCACGTTCCGGAAAAAATAAAAACTAGGTGTTTTTCAGTGGGAAATTATGATCCAATTGAATTCAGCCATACCTATACATTCCTCATAGATATTTTTCGGAAAAAATACTTGAAAACATGTTGTATTGTGGGGTTGACATTGCAACCCCATTCTAACTAATTCTACATCCGCGTATTACGTATGTAGTAAACGCGGAAACAATAACAAACAATTGCAAGTAAGCAAATGCAAACTCAGCTTTCGTAACGGCCTTGCTTATTAAGCACATTAACCTACTTCGCATGTATAAAACGAAGTAGGTACAACAACACAATTGAGTTCGGCCAAGAAGTACGGTTCAACAGTTCGTCTCACCAGTTGAGTTCGGTTCACGAATTCGTCAGTTCAACACATAGTCCAGTTCGTCATCAATACGGTGAAATTCATTCCGGGCCACCGTCTTCCGCACGTCGCACAACACCGGAATATCAGGTGACATCGCATAGCACGTAGTACAATAATAAACGCTGCTGAATTCTAATTAAACGCAACCCTTTCTCTGATTCCAAACCGGTGTTTAGAGTAATAATCACTAAACACCACAGTATATACAGCTTAAATAAATCACCAGTATTTTGCCACCTAAAAGGTTAAGTTATGTTGATGAAACCGGACATCACTCTCCAGCCGATATCATAATATGTCATAATATCTAGAAAAAATTAGACCAAAAAAGGAAACGCTTGAAGAAAGAATTGAAATCAACGATTTTTAATATTGTATTGTGATGTAAGTATTATGTATGGTGCCCCAGAAAATCAGTATAAACCTGTATAGTGTGGTGACGAAACCGTGTGCAATTGTGGATTGGTTCATTTTGGTAAAACATTTGCTTCAAGGTTTAGGAAAACCACTAAAACCTAAACATGTCAAGAAACGATAGAGGAAGGGAAAGAAATATTATAAGGAATACCGACACATTGAATGGGAGAAAGAGGAAAATTGATTGACATTGGGAGGTTCTAAGCTGACAACATAAAAACCTTGGTTTCAACATTCTGAGTACAAACAAAAAAAATTATAGAACAACATTTGTATGTAGATATTATGTGCTAAATTTCGAATCAATCGAAAAACAATAGGTACTTGATTGGAAAATAAATCAATTCAATCTGGATACATTCAGAACTTACTTTTTAAGTTTGATATATCGCAAACAGCCAACGTATCTACTGATAAACTTATGTGCGAGGCTCTAAGAAGTTCGAGTCTCATGTTCGGCCATCGTGGAGACGCAATCAATCTTCCTTGATAATTATACACAGACACGGTACTACGCTCAACAAGCAGTAAATTCCTACAAAGTCGGTTTAAAACCATCGTTCAACATCTAATAAACTTAGTACCTACTTTTCACTAAGCAACAATAATATCACTGAACCATCTTTCAAATCGAATATGTTTGGCGTACTCCAGTTGCTGCTATTGTAAATATAACATTGTGTCGGAGTTGTTACCACTAAATGCGTATACTTTAAAGATATTTGTATCACACGCTCCGGCAATTCCAACAACTCCGAAGTATCGTCGCTTATGTTCTGCACCACTATTGTCTTTTTTTCCTTAACTACTGCCGTGTAGTTTAAATAATGCACTTGCCGTTCAATTACGTGAGCAAATAATACGTGACCGTTTGCGCAACCACCCGCAACTTGCGTTCCATCACTGGACCAATCCAATTTATAGATTGATCCAGTTTGCGGTTTATCTAAAGATCTGGACCACTACAACCAAAATCCATAATTATTTCAGGTGCATATGGTTAATTTCTTACTCCTGAAAAATCGCACAGTCTCAGTGTGTTGTAGGCACCGATTGCAAATAAATCTCCATTTGGTGACCAAGCTACCGATGTAATTGGGTGATCGTGTAAAATACTGGAGAATAAACAACGTCCTTGACTGTCCCAAACTTTATACCTGCAATCTTCGGCGCCTGATACAATAAGCTCACAAGTGGAACTCCAGCTTAAGCATAAAATAAGCCCTTCGTGCGCCCTCCACTAAAAGGAATGTTTACTATGTATTGCAAACAATATATACCTACCTTCACTGGCTTGGTATTTGGAGTCAGTTGTTTGATGATTAGAAATTGTCCTTGAGTGTACACTATCGCTTGATTATCAGGCGACCAACATGCATCGTATACAGAATTATCGCTTTGAACCACCGTTGAACGCAGCATACCGCCCCGGGACCAAATTTTAACGAACCCGTCCTCACCAGCTGAAGTCATACAGAAATTTGTATTAAGGTATGAATCTGTTGGACGTGTATCTACCTGTTAACAATCCAGCTCCATCGTGACTCCACCGACCCATTAAAATTGCGCCCTTGTGAGCATCGACAGTTCTTTCGATTCGGCCGTTTCTGATTAACTATATGGAACTTTCCATCGGACGAAGTTAATAGTATCAAATCTCCATATTTTCCTAAAGAGCCGCTAGCTCTAGGAAGAAAATGCAGACTTGTCGGGTACAAGTCGGAATTAAAATCGGTTACTTTTGCGGATTCGTTGTTAGAAACACTCCACGATAACAGTTTGTTGTCTTCGCTGCATAAGCAAGTACATTAAGTATTGATTAAAAGCAAGATGTTTTATTACCCTGCTGAATATACTTCTTCGGTGCTACTCCATCCGACGCATGTTACTGCTGCGTTATGGGACGGAATTTTTGCTAAAGATATTTTGAAACGCATCGTCGAACGTAAAATGTAAGTAATTAAATAGAATGTATGTTTGACTCAAATTGTTGACATGCTCGTTGCTACGGCAACCTACACTGTTATGAAATATATCAATATTTTTATGAGGGAAACTAAATGAAATGATTGCGGGTAATGATAGTTAAACAAGCAATAATATATGGGTTGTAAACGACTCATAGCATTGACTAATTTTAACAACTTACAAAAAAAAATTAACAAAATGCAAGCTAAGAGTTTCAGTTTCATGATATAATTTCGCCATGTTTATTACGCGTTATTATGTTAACATAACATGTACTTTTAATAGTCGCCTAAAAAATTAAGATTTATTATGAAGAAAATTATTGTAGGTTACTAATTTAATTTAATAGTATAATACCCACAAATAAGTATATAGGAATTGAAGATAATTGAAATAGTCGACTTCAACATGTACAAAAAAGTCAAACAAGCAGTACACGACAGAAAGTTTAGTTTATTAAACAACAAACAGAGAAAAGACACTAGAATCAACAAAAACCGTTATTGTTGATGTGCACCATTTTGTAATTAGTCCATGGGCCTTAGTGAAAAGTTAGCGGGACAAACCGGCGCTTCAGAGAGGTGTTAGGTACTAAAGGTTACACTGATGCTAAAAATTCATGATAGCCATCCCAAGCCAATTTAATATGGCGAAAATGTCTCTTTAAAAAACCTTCATATATCTCGTTCTATTGATCGGATTTAAAAAAGTTTTTAGATTAAATGCATGCCTACTAAAATTTTTATTACGACACTTTTGCCTAACATTTTATTTTAAGGCGAAAATCTCAAATTTTCGTTTTTCATAAATGTTTGTAGCGTGCAAATTATTTTCTTGTTGTACCTAGCAGCAGTAACCCTTGCTCCATTTTGAACTAGACATTTAATTTTCCAACACCAGAATCCACCCTCATAATGTTAGAGGAGGGACCCAAATCTCCTTTCTTTTTCTGCGAATCTTATCGGCTTATCTTATGCTATGTATCTAGTCTAGGAAACAAATATACAGGGTATTCGGGGGAATGTGCTAAACTTTGACAACTGATTCCACGCAAAATTTGAAGCTAAAATGATTTTCTTCAGTTAGGTCAAGTATATCACCGTTAGCGAGATATCGAGGGTAAAAGTTGCCAACCCTACTGGGTCAAGCGTTTTATCCGTACATACTTATTTGTACTTAGTTTAACTAACAAACAGCACATACGCCAATAAAACATAACAGTTTTAATTTAAACGATTTTGAAAATGACAATTTTGGACTTCAAGTCAAGGTGCAAATTTTGACAAAATTGAAGAGAATCATTTTTGCTTAAAATTTTGCGTAGAATCAGTTCCCGAAGTTTGACCCATTCCCTCCCGAATACCTGTGTATTATTTACTATTATTATTCGCAAACTCCCTCCTGAATATTATATATAAATAAAATTTTATTCAAAAATTATAATCCGAATCTTCTGAGGATGAATCCGAACACTCTACAGGGAAATCTTCCTCTTCACTGCTTTCCTCGGGTTCATTGTGGCATGAGAAGAAGTGGCACATAATTGAACATTTCACATGGTATAGTATGCATTCACAATGACCCCCGATAAATTTCCTCTTACACTTGCAGTTCATATCTGTTTAGGACTGCACCTGGAGCACATTTTACTGTTATTCAAGCAATTAGAATGTTGCATTTCTCATCTGTAGTTCAACCGTGGTCGTCGAGGTTAACTTCTTCAACAATTGGTATGAGGCACTGACGCCATACAATTGCTTGATAATTAGCTCTTTTACCATGCAAACGCAATATGGTTTCGCAAGACGGCAGATGCGATAAATCTATTTTACCGCTTTTACTACCAAATAAATTGTAACGCAAAATTACTTTGACAACATTTGTTCCTCTGGAATAGAGCTGACAAATACATCGATTCCATACATTTTTCCTTTCCAAATGCCAAATTAAATGCTAGAGTCACTAAAAATTATTTAACTTCGCTTTTTTAAACAATTTTTCCCGAATAACATTCATTTGAGGCGTGAGATACTTTTTTGGTCTACAAATATAATTCGAAGGTATGTTCATTGAAAGTTTCAATGTTCCTTTTATTCGATAAAGTAGAAATGTACGATGAGACTTCTGACTGAATAATAATCCCATTGATTCGATGTGAGGTACCCAATCCCGAAAGTGTTTCCTCCAATGTATCAATATTATCGTATGCTAACACTGTAGGGACTGATGCTTAAGAAGAAATGCTGTAATTTCGTCGTCTCCATCAGTAACATGTTCTATTTTTTGTAAGGTAAAGGTTGTTCCAATATCAAGCGACTTCTGTAATTATAGGCATGCCTTAAGCAATTTAAGATTCGAATGAGTTCAACATTTCTAGTTAGCGTCTTTACTACTGTCGATAACAGTATACAGTCTGTCCGTGTAGTACGCGGACCTTTGATATTGCCTTCACAAAGTAGAATTTTTTTAAATTAGTTGGACTATTCTTGTAGGTTTCTCAGTCGGTACAATTGGAAAATATTGTCAATTATTCAGAGTGTCCCTTTCATGGACCACCTGTCAACTTTGACACTTCAAATAGAAACATATATTTTTTTTATTCTGAATCTACGTGAAGAACTATGGTAACTTTATTTATACGAGTCCTACACTCTTAATGTGATACTTTTTGAGATATTTATTTTTAAACATTTTTTGGATCAATATCGGCCTTCAGATATTTTACGTTTTTTAGGTTATCATTTCAATTAGCACACTTAAATGGAACATCTCGTATATTTTTACCCAGATGGATGTAGAATTAAATCCTCTAAAACTTGCTATACATGTCTGTTTATCAAAACTCAATCGTTTTTTATCAAAAAATACACATTAACCCTCATTAAAATATTAAGTAGGCGAAAAAGGCGAACATCAAAAGTTTACTATTGTCATCATATCCCATGATATTTTTGATATCCCGCAATCCCTTTGAACGGTTTGAAAATTTTAAGGGTATTTGGAAAATATTCTAAAATATTTTTCATGTTTCTCTTTGGGATAATTTTGGGCACAATTTCCTTAATAACTAAACAAGTATTTCGAGAGCTATGCTCTTATCTTCAGCAGAAGACCACTACTAAACATTTGGGCAAACCAGAAGAGCAATTGTCATTAGATTCAAAGAGCACATGACTCATTTTAATTACAATAGACCCAAAAATCTAGTGTTGCCCATCATACGATAAATAATAAACATAGTATATATTGTAATAGCTTAGAATTAGTTAAACAAGAAGGATACTATAGGAAATTACTACTATAGAAAATTATTTACAAAGACGGATAAGTTAATAAATAATGACATGGGTCTAGCCACACCCACTTTCCCCAAACTTCAAAATTAATTTTTGTTTTTATTACCAAATATGTTTGTCTTGACAAGACAAACATCTTTTGTACACATCATTTTGACCTATGATCATAAGGTCAAAAGTTATAGGTCAAAGTTCATGCGTCTGTAGGACGCGCTTAAAGACTAGTTAAAAATATTTCTCTTAGTTTACCTAAAAATAGCAATGTAAATTCCGCGCCATCTACTGAGGTAGAATCTCACTAATCGACCGTCCCATTTCGCCTTAAAGCAAATACAAGGTTCGTCAGTGAAGCGAGAAAATTTAAAACTCCTATCTACATAAGTTTCCATTTTAACCTAAATGTTTTTACAGTTTTCTGTTCATTTAGAGTTAGACGCACCATTTTATTTTTTTAAAGTAACACTTGATAACTGAAGTGGGTTTTCAGCACTCCAATATCGACTATTCTGTTATGACAGTTCGATCTCTATCAATGTTTTCTAAGGTTCTAACACTTCTTGCTGGTCCTTTATGTTTTATATTTAATGTGGACCCAGTTTCTTCAAACTTTGCTACCCATAACTTTAATTCCATGAATAGACGGTACCCGCCCATGACGTGGAATATTAAACTGATTGCGAAATAACCTTTCACGGTTGTCGTGGAGTAACCATTTTTACGATTTAACACAGACAGCGCGATGAGAACCTAACCACTGTTCCATGTTTACTAAATGGCGTTAAATGACTGACAATTCACCATTAAATTCAGTACCCTCACCCAAACGTCAAATTAATAATAACTTTTAAATTTTCCGCTTCACTGACGAACCCTGTACAATCAATAGAGCTTGCGCTAGAGACTCATCTAGTAGTAAGTGTACAAACGTTTTCCTGCCATTTGAAGAAATCTGTAAATTATTTCGATGTCGACTTGAATACTAATTACTAATTTCGTTGAATATTAATTGCATTTTATAAACTTGTCATTATCATTAGGTGGTACTACGTGAATAACTCTGTTGGTATATACGTTACGGTATTTTGATAAAGGTTTTGTTTATCGAGGATTTTGATTTTGTGGTTAATTTTCTTTTTAAAATTAGAATACAAATTGTATTTTCTTCAAGCGACAATAAAACGTCATATTATTGAACTACTGGCAGACGCTAAAAAATCTTTTTACTGTCTAGACATTAAAAAGCAAAACAGTTATTTTGTTTCCACAACTATTTAGAGGTTGGTACCTCGGTTATGTCATATTATGAATGTAACAGTAAAAGTACCAACTTGATTCGTCGAGCATAAAAGTCACTATAAGACTCGAGAATCTCGAAAATTTGAAAATAACACATGAAAACTAGCAATAAACGCTTGAAGAAAAAATAATATATTTCACTTGGAGTTAAAATATAATTGTTTCAGCAATTTGCTGTCTCGGCTAACACCTCGCCAGCAAACTTTTAAGCTCAACAATTATATTGTTTAACTCCTAGTAAAATAATCTACTATTGTTTATTAGAATTTTGTAGCCAATTATTTCAAGTAAGTGGTAATCACTAGTTTATGATACTTTAACAACATGATCCAGTGGATACTGTTTTAAAATATATACTACTTTCGATGAACCTTAGGGGCTTTGCTTGCTTCATGATGATTTTTTTATGTTGAATGTGAAACGGAATGATGTTAACTGCACACATTATAGGTAATTTAATTAATCATGTGTGTTTGACATAGAAAAGCATGTACATTAAAGTAAAAAATTACCACCTATTACAATATAGTCTAAGAGTTTTATTAGTTTGACTTTTTTCATTGTGTGCTTTAAACTGATTAACCTCATGTTTACTGAGACATTTAAAAAAAAATTCCGGTACTCAATTCAATTCAATTTATTTGTCTTATATTACATTAACAAATGATTCGACTTTCCTTACAAAGTTACAATTCTTAAAAATAACAAAACCAAACAGAAAAACAAAAAAATAACTTTCCTAATTATTCTAGTCTTATTATATCCCTTTCTTTTCTTTATCCATTTTCTTTTTTATCACATTCTTCATCCATTCAATATTTTATCTTTTGCTTCCCATCTTTTCTCCATACCTTTTTCCTGTCTGTATCCTTATTTTTTCCAGTTTTAGTTCCTCTTCTACTACATAACCTGGTGTTTCCTTATCTAAACGTAGTGTCCACTTCCAATACTTTTTGCTGTATTTTCTCTAGTTTCTCTCACTTTACCTTCCTTGTCTATCTATCTTCGTTCCCCTCATTCTACCCACATTTTCAGGAATCCTATTTTTACATTTTTTCTTCCCTTTGTATACTTTTTGCCTCGTCCCTTATCTTCGTTTTTATATCTCTTTTGCGTCATATCATCGTCAATATAGATTTTTGTATATCGCAGCTTCTTTTAATTTCGTATTATTTCTAATTTTGTTTCTACACTTCTTACTTTTATCAATACTATTCCCTTCTTTATCTCTGCAGCTTCTTCCACTTTTTCTTCCAACCACATTCTACTTCTTAGCATTTCCTGAACTTAATTTTTTATTTCTTGTTTATTTCCGTTTACTTCTAACCTTTTACCACTAAATTCTTCCTCCTCTTTTCTTTCTTCATGTTTTCCACTTTTCTTTCTAAGTTTTCAACTTTTTCTCTAGTTTCTTGCACTTATTTTCCCATTTCTCATTCATCATCTTCATTTCCGCTCTTAACTCTTTTATTTCCTCGTTCGTCCTTTCTTGGTTTGTTTTTATTGACTTAATTTTTTTTAGCATCTCTAAACGTAAATCTCGTACATTTCCTCTTCTTGTTGCCTTCTTGCCGACATTTTCCTGTTTGTCTCCTGCGTCTGTTTAATCTCGCACTTATTTCTTTAATTTACTAATTAATTATATACACGCAATCACAATTATTATCTACGTTTTGTTCTCAGTGCTTGTCTTTTATTTCCTATCTCTAGCCCACTTGTATCCTTATCTAGTCGGAAACTCCGGCTTCACTTTCACGTCCTTATCTTCCTATCCCGTAACTCAGTTTTAATATTGAGTTCTATAATAATGTTTATTTACAATAACTAACTTAAATTTTTATTCCAAAAGGCGTATTTACAAAAAACTAAAAACCGCCCATTATCTTTCACTAAATTATAGTTTATTTACTGAAAAATGTAACATAAGAGATTAAGTCGTAAAATAAAATCCACTTAGAAGGCGACCGATGTATTCAATATGCACCTGAAATGCAAAGTAAAAACCAGTTCTATACGGGCGAAAGTTGGTTAAAACAAACCTTATGGAAATTTGACAATAGATCAATAAGTCAAGCGGTTCTCAATATTTTTAGTATTTTATTTGTACAAACAAAATTTGATTTATTAAAAGTCATAATGCATGCATCAATAAATAGATAAATTTTACCGTAAGTAAAGGATAATACAAAAATACACAATAAGATTTCAAAGCATACTTTTAATATGTAATTAGGAACAAATATAATTAATTATTGCTACACTTGGATACTATTTAGAGATCGTTGTCACTATCCCTGAAAGTAAAGTGATCGTCTTCTAAGTCACTATCCGTATTTACAGTAAAAATCAAAGGTCGCACATCGTCTATAATTTGTTCACGCTTGGAGGTGTCTGATTATTTCTTCTGTGTGAGTTACACAGCGATTCCACCGTCTGGAGTTATTTTAGTTAATGCGTCGTTCCAAGTTTTAAGCACGTCTTCTTCTTTTCCTGAAGTAACGCCATATGTCGTCGTAAAACTTCTTCGCAATTCCCACACCAATTCAATGGGATTGAAATGGCAATGATATGGCGGCAGACGCAGAACTTCGTGGCCGTACTTTAATGCCATTTCATCGACAACATATTTATTTACGGAACCTCGATGGTTTTCGTGCATTAATTGTAACACCTCAGCCTTGAACATCATAGTATCAAATTGTATGTTTTACTTTTTAATCACGCTCTAATATCGTCTTTGGTTGAAGAAGCTGTCGGACGCTTTTCACTTTGCGTGTGTGGTAAGATGCGTTCTATTCTTCCATTCAATCCACTTATTCCCGCTTACGTCCTTTCTCTTTCACTGATAACAGCCCTAATACTAAAATAGTGCAACAGGGCACTACTGTTCATTCTGCAATACTGTACAAATCACGTAGCGAGCGTTCATGTTATCAGTTTCTTTTGTATGTTAGATTATTGTATAATCTTGGATTCTGTACTATATTGTTATCTATATTATTTCCATACGGATGTATCTGACATAAGTTTGTTGTGAACGTTATTTAGAATCCTCGGTTTTATGTCTTACCAAAGTTTGTTATTAATTTGAGATGTTAAAACTTAAGTAGGCAATTTTGGAGCAGTATTATTTCAGAATTTCTGTATCAGTGTTTTAAAATCTTATGATAATTTTTCACAAATTCAAATAGTTAGTTTTGAATTTGCAGTGTTTTATTATATTGATCAAACTTAATTTGAATTAACTAATTAATATGTCTTGCTGAATTACTAATTGGTATATTGTTTTAGTAGGGAAATTACCATCATTTGGGTTTGAATGAGAATGACATTAAAAGAGAATTAAAACCAACCAGAACAGACTGAAGATCTAAAAACCAGGTCAATCAGGTAACACCTATTTTCCTTATCTAAATTTGTAATTGTAATGTTTGTTAATAGTTCATTGAAGGGTCATATAATTGCATTTTAAAAATTTGACAACTTGAGAGCAATACGTAAGTGCGCCATTGCTAAACCATAAGTAAGAATTTTAATGCGTCGAATGATCTTAAAGTATCTTTTAAATTGCCTCAAATTTTTAAGTTATCACCAATGTTTTGATTTGGATTGGTTGATATAAGAAGGGATTTTGTTGTGGTTGTGGTAGAATTTTGATTTCGTGTTTATTTTTATTAAAATGTTTGCCGTAAAGAAGCGTAAATCTGTATTCTATTTTTAAAATACCTAGTTTATTACCGTAAGGCGTGATAGTAATGTTATATTAAAAGCCCATACAACAGTTTTGTAAAATTTGCAGTTTATTTTTTAGTTCAACGGTTAAGAAATTGTAGTATACAATTACTTCCAGAGGAAATAATAAACAAAATAGACATTACTGGATAAAGAAAATTTTTCAGTCAGAAGCCATATTAAAAATCATCTTGAATGTCCCAAGACGATTTTTAAATTTTACTTGATTTTGTTGGACTTAAAGTGAAGAGAAAGGGACACAAATTTCAGAAAAACAATATCAGTCAAAGTAAAACAAGCTTTCAGTGTACGATTGATGCCTGTTGGCCACAGGAGACTCTCATTCCAGTTTGTAATATCTGTTTAAAATCTCTAGACAAGCAATTTCACGAATATTGCCAGAAGTTTGCCAATGCATCGAAAATAATTTGGTTGAACTATAACTCTTGTTCGTTCTGCAAACTTTTTAACCAAATAGGTTTTATTTTGTGAATCAATGCGCTTATTAGAAAAAATTTGGTTGTGATTATTTGAAAGCGTCTTTTTTTACCACGACAATGCTAGAATGCAGATTCTCAACAGATGTTGCTGAAATTGCAGGCGTTGAAAATTTCTCTACATTATAAATAGCAAAAATTGAAGTCATAAATAATAAATCGTTTTTAAGGAAATTCAAGTCACTTTTTCAAAATAGAATCAATAAACCTGCAAACTAGTGAATGATAATTGTAAGGAATGGTGGAGATTAATATCTTTGATTAATAAAACTATACTTTTTAACTTTAACCTGTTACACGTATTTTTGAATCAGATATCAATTTCTTTTATTAAACAATTAATAATTCTTTACGAATCATTAATACAAATAGTTTTAGTATGAACAAAAGCATGGTGGTGGATTGAGGTCGCGCGTTTACTTTTAAACTGGATGGTCTGGTGGTATTCAATATGATAAGAAGCTTGAATTCGCATTCAAAACAGAGTGAAGATCCGTAACAGAATCAGAAGTGTTAGTTCTGAGTTTAGGTAAGTTTTATTTTAAACTGACTAGAAATAAATTAAACCTGATATTAGTATTAAATTTTTATTAAAATTAGAGACAATTGGTTTGTGATTAATAATATAAATTGTTTTAATGATTGTAATATTTTGAGTTTTGTTATATCCAATACTAAACAATTTTTCAAAATCTCAAAAGTTGATTCTAAATTGGGTATTGTAAGTTGCCTGCATTTATTGATTGCAGATAGCGCAATCTAGTAATAAATTCAGAAACCTTTTATTTAAATTTCACAATTTTTTGATATAAATGTTACCGATGGAGTTGATGCTAAGGAGCCATCTGGTAGTAAATTTTTTAATATTGTTTACTGATTGAAGAAAACTAGATGGCGGCCACCTCTGATACTTTTTTAGATACTAATTGCAGTTTCTGAAATGTTTTTTTATGAATTCGCTATTAGATGGCGCTAGTACTAAAACTTAACCTACAAAATTGTTTTAATACTCCTGAAAGTTATAAAAGTTGTCGTGTAGTAGATTTCCTGGATTTTTAAGTTCAGATAGGCTGTCTCTTTTTTTTAGATACAGTTCCACTTGATTTGGTTTTAGTTTGATTTTACCTAGCAAGTTGCAGTTGGTTTCTAAATCCCTCAGCAACGCACCTTCCGCTTATTGTACCACATAAAAATAAACAAACTCAGAAACTTCACTTCCGGGATTTTTTGGGATTTCATGAAACTCACGCACCTTACTAGTATAGTCGATTGTGGCGGAGATATCCAATATTTGAAAAAAAATTGTACGCACTTCTAAGTGTAATTATAATGTTCAATTGATTTTAATACTTGTTAGTGTTTAAAACAATACATCAATGTATTACAAACATTGAAACGACAAACACGTCATATTCTTTAATTACTTATTACAAATTGTTTCCTATCAAACATCAAAGTGTCGATGGTCGAGTGAAGTTTCTGAATACGTTTATTTTTCTGTGATTGTATTGTCTGCATTCTGTAATTTTTCATTTGGATTAGAATAGGTCATTTCATTTTATGAGAGTAGTGTATTTCTGAAGGGGCACCAATGCCTGAAAATGTTAACCGTCTATCTTCTAAGGCCGTACAGTCAAAAATTAGATGAGAAAATGTTTCCTCTTTCTCGCAGCGTAGTCTATGTGTTGGATCTCATTGTGTGATATCCATCTGTTGTAGGTGATTTTTAGTGAGCATTGTCTAATGATTTGATCTGTAATAGTCTTAATGTTTCTTTTATTGAATGCAAGTCTTCATCAGGAAGTTTTTGTTTATTAATATTAAGTTTGAATCCTTTGTGAGTGTGCCTTTGTTTCCTCTCCCAGTAGACTTGGTGTTTGTTTGCAATCCAGTCAGCTCATCCCAGAATGCAATCTCAGATCATTTTTGATGTATTTTAAGTCGACCAAAGTTTTACTTAGTTATTTCAAAAACACCTTCGTATTTCTAACAAATTATTGAACTGAACGGAACTATTTTGAGAAGACATGGAAAGTGCTTATATTTTAATTGATGCAGAATAACAATGCACACAAAAAGATACGTTAGTTTATATATTTAATTTTTGGAAATAATTGTGCATGCCTGATAAAGGGTGATGGCATCTAATAGGACGGATCTTATGGATGCTATAAAGTCAAAAAAGTTGGCGCTTTTGTTTGCTAAAGGACTTACAAGTCTATCATCGTATATATTAAAATCTGTCAAGGTGGCGCCGCCCTGGTGGGTGTCCGTCCGTGCGCACGGTTCTCGACTCGAGTTTGTTTTGTTTCATTACTGTAACGCACAGCTTCAACTCATATGCTTATCGCATTGTCAATTTATTGTAACTCTTTCTACTGCACGCGTGCGTAGCATGCTGGCTCCTCTAGTTTCAAATTAAACAGCTGACAATTTTCCGTGGAATAAGCATCATATTTTAGTTCATTGGTTTAATCACAATCAACAATGAAAAATTGATATTTTTACCAATTTGGTATTTCCGTAAAAAATTAAGTATTACTACTCACTTTCAACCTTGGTTAGTTTAGTTTACTTGTCTTTTCTACTGCTTGTTTGGATAAGTTTTACAAGTGCAGGAAAATACTATTTAGAAGACAATACCTGATACCAATGGTTATTCATCTTTATTACCTACCTTAATAAAGCGAATGCATGTATCATCTTTGTTATAACGTATTTTTAATAATAATAATAATTTTTTTATTTAATTAATTTTTTATTTTTTAATACTTTGAGCATTTGAAGGAATTACTGGAATTTTTGGCAACAGACTGGAAGTCTTATACCTTATTTTTATTTATAAATTTCTAGTTGTTTTTCTTGTTGTTCAGCCTAGGAATACTTATTTTTTAAAACAAACTGTTACGCCACAAATCGGATTTAACAAATTTGCAACGAACGAAAGTGCCAGCTAGCTATGCGGTAAGGGGTGGATTTAGATTGGTCTCTCACTCACCTTTACGAAGGCTAAAAGGTCCTCAAGTCACAGTCGGGTTTGTCAGGCGCCACCCTAATCTTTGCAGTACTTAAATCAAATGCTCACCAAAGAAAGGGAGAAACGTAAACACTTGAAATAAAAGAATAAAATCATTACGACCGGTATTCTATTAAACTATAATTCTACATCTTTGCCTTTCGGCGCTTAACTAACAACAAGAAAAAAAAATAACAAACATGTAAGACGGCCAAACTACCCCGGTACCGGGCGCGACGGAAGGGTTTTTTGTTCACCGCGTACCTAACTCTAATACACAAGGGGAGAACCACCGCGAAACTTGTTACAATAACCTAAAAGCTAATCTTATCCTAGACGGTACCAATTTAAACTCAAATACGCGTACTCCCAACGATAGTCACCAATTCACGGAAGTTTCTGAAGAATATGGAAGGGTACTTACAGTTGAGGATTGTTTTCTTTCTTCTAATCCATAAACAGCGTAATTTTTCTTCCAATACGGGAGTAATCCACAGGAACAATGTAATTGTTAATCCGAAGATTTCGATCACAATGCAATTACTAATGCATTCTTTAAGATTTTCGCGCGCTCAGAGATCGTTCATAACCCGCGTTGCGGCTATTTCGATTGTTTTCATCAAATCGAACGGAATTCTCTTAATAGCGGCGAAATGAAAGTTCCATTTATTTTACGTGCACTAAACTCTTATTTTAGGTTCACGCACATGATTTACGACACTTGAGTTCTGACGCGATTGTTAAGATTTATTAACATTAATCCGCTATGTCGTTGCGTAACTAATTAACAACCAACCATCTTATCGGTTCGGAGTCTACTTAAGAACTGCCTAAAAACTAACATTCGTTAAGAAAGCGTCACCCCTCTCATTGGTTTTTTCCACACCACCAACGTTACAAAAAATTTACTGCGCTACACTTTTCTTAGAATTAACAAACGAAACCGCTTACCTAGAATTAGGGGGAAAGCCGTGTGTTATTTCTCTTTTAAACAAACATATCTTAATTTAACTGATGACGCCGGCACACCGACCGTAATTCGTAGAACCAAAAACAAAGACACCATCGATCCAACAAAACTAAACGCGAAATGCGAAATACAATTCCAAGAAATCGACTGGTGAGAACTATGAAATCGGCATTTTCCACAACAACCTAATTGCTCAAACGTGACGATAACATCCTTTATAAATCTGAATTAAGAAAAATATCAAATGACTGAAAACAATATTCCAACAAATTTGACCCTGAACACACGTGTAATTCAATGTAAATGAAACTCGTCATAACTATAGTCTAATTCAATTCAAAAGAGCATAACCGGACCAAAATCATCTGCGCTTACAAAAAAATTACGAAAAATTTTTTCACCAAAAAAAAAATTAAAAAAAAAACAAGAAAAAAAAAAAAAAAAATAGGGAACTTTGGTAAAATGTTGTGACAAAGTTTAATAGAAAGCAGTGGCACTTTGTGAAATCACACCAGCTGTTGTTCTTTTGTTTACTATGGTAGTCCTAATGGTATGTAACAATTCGATAACATTTACCTTAAGATTAATTAATTATCGACCTAAAACTCCGAAAAGCCAGTGTTTTTTTACAGTTTGTTAGATCAACACCATTGAATGCCTCAGAAATTTTTTCGAGTTTTTATTTTGATAGAGGTAGAATTATCGGTATAAAGAATAAAACTGGTGAAAAGTTAATTGTGACCACACTACAATTGCACGAATTTGGTCTGCATGTTTAGAACAGGTTATTGACAATATTATCCCACTAGATCCACCTCTTAGGTGTAGACTGATGTCAAACCCCCAAGGTTGGTTTTACTGTAGTTTGATCGAGAACTCTTAGCAACAATTTATCGACGGTTTTGAATCTCCAGAGTGTCAAAATAAAGATGTCACACACCCACAACACCGGTGTGATGATTTGGGATGGAACATTGAACGCCCATGGGTACATCAATCAAGTTTTAGAACTTTGACATCTGACTTATTCCTGATCAAACACAGGTGGAACTGATGGGTCTGTAGCGGTGCTAAAGCGAATTTAGCGCCAAAACAGCGTAAGCATCACTTCCCGCGTTAACCCCGGCGGATTGGTTGCTCAGGTACAAGGGTATAAAAGAGTAGCATGCGCTTCAGCACCATCTTTTCCGCTGCAGATTTTCGTTGACTCAGATATTGTAAAATGCATGTGCAATATTAATAGTAAAATAAATATGTACATATCGAATTGCGTGTTACATATACGCTAAAGGTCTACATCTTCAACCGTTGCTAAGACTAAGACTAATAATTGAGACATTACTACAGTAGGACATAGACCATCTGATCCAAAGCATACCACATAGAATAACTGCCTCATTGGTGTGCTTAGGATGCGACACATTAGTTTTTCTTGATTTTTTTGCAAAGTTTAAAGCAATATCATAATCAAAGTTCGTAGCATTATTTTTTCTGGGTGGTACATTTCATATAAAATGATTGTACGTATTTATTATATCTTATTCTTATGGTTCTTATTTAATATTTTTAGTGCAAGAGTTTCAAGTCTTTAGAGACTACGAAGAACCAATGAATGAACGTGTCAATTCTAAGTGGTGATATAACTTCTTGGAACACATCAACAAAGATCAAAATTTAATAATTAAAGTGAAGGCTGCCTAGGTGAGAAACTTTGGAAATAATACGATTTATTTATTTTTAACATAGAAATATACAACTAATGTGTTTGCTAATTTTAGTTATAACAATATCCACAAATTTAGTTAGTGGTTTTAATTGTACCCCTAAATTAAAAGGATTTTACAAAACAATTAATTTAATTTTCGAAAAATTGGGCACATTTTCGCTTACATTTAATTAATGCAATAAACGCTACTTAGTAATAAATTGCATAATCTTTTATTTATTTTTCGCAATTTTTGAGTATATTGTTGCCGACAGAGCCCTCTGCTATCACGATCTGTAAATTTTTTAATATCTGTTGATTTTAGAAAACTTCTATTTTTGCTTTTGGATAGTAGATGGCGCTAATTCAAAAACAGTGAATTATATCTTAGTTATTATAACTTAACCTATACACTTTCTTTTATTTAAAGCTCTTCATTACTTCTAAAAATTAAAAACAATTTGTTAAGCGTACGTTTTTCTTTCGAAGTGTCAACGTTTGCGGTACCAATCGCCGCGGTGGTTAGTAGCATAGATGCACGTAATACTATGTTAGTATCATCATTTATTCGATCCATCCTACATAAACAACTACGAACCTACACCAATATAACAACACAACCACACGAAATATAATAACTACAGAAACTAATATAAAAGCTACAAATCTAAACCCAATAAAAAAATACATAAACTAGCACCACCAATATAATTAAGTCTAATAATAACCAACAAGCAATAACATTAACGCAAAAAGACAAAAGACCTAGTAAGCACAAAGCACGCAACAGAATAACGGAAATATCAGTTTTAAACTTAAATATTTTTAGACGAGAACACATGCGTGTATGTGATAGGGTCTTTGGTGATAGTTTCATTGGTTCTCAATTATTGAACTAATGATAATGAAACCTGTATAAACGATTACTTTTTTGCTTAATAATTGTATAAACCCTCCATTAAAATTGACCTGATACTGTTAATAACTATTACATTTATTTTAGAAGTGATACTTGGTGACTAATATAGTAATATAAATATATTAACACAATATGAAGTGTAAAGTTGTAGAATTTTCTTATCTTTAATTTTTATAATGAGGTCCCACAACCGTAGAGCGCATATAAAACGAGTGTTTGACGAAAAACCAAAATCAGAAAAGCATTTTACTGGGCTAGTATAGATCATAAAAGTCGAGTCGACAACAGCAGTGTTGACGTGTCTACTCAATTTTTGTAGTGTATAAATTCTTCGTGAATTCCTTCGTGTTATATTTGAATCATATTCAATTTCTTTGTTGAGTGATGACTGTTTCGATCAACCACATTTTATTTGATATATTGTGGACACGGCTTAGAGTTAATGAAAAAATTGTGCAACAAGACCCGCTTATGTGACGTCACGTACAAACCGCTAAATTCAAAATTGGTACTTTGCAAAATTGTGACGAAAAAGTGAACCTTAAGTACAAGGACTTAAGGGTTATATTCAAATAGATCAATAGAAGTTGGTTGGTTTTTCCAATATATACGCATAAATAAGAGAAATCGTTGTCATATTCACTAATTCTGAACCTTTATCTTTCATCTAGTATCAATATTACATTTTCAAATAGCATATTTTATTATAAATTAAAATTAATTTTTTATACTACAAATACATGCGCAGAAATCAGTTGCAGAACAGTAATTTTAGAAATCGCACCGGGTTAACCATAACCTAATTACTATGAAGTACTATTAAATTAAACTATAAATCACGTATTATAAAGAACAAACTAATGAAGTAAACAATTAAATAAGCTAATAAAGAAACAAGAGTAACGCCAGGAACAACAAGGAAAACAGCAATTACAAAGTATAAGGTTAACCCGGTGCGTATTTTTAACATTACTGTTCCCGCCATGGTTTTTTGCGCATGTATTTGTAGTATATAAGTTAATTTTAATTTATAATAAAAATATGCTATTTGAAAATGTAATATTGATACTAGATGAAAGATAAAGTTCAGAATTAGTGAATATGAAAACGATTTTTATTTATGTGTGTATATTGAAAACCAATCACTTTTTATTGACCTATTTTATTATCAACCTTAAGTCATGTACTTAAAGTTCCTTTCGACCAAATTTTAAGCCAAGTACCGAATTTTTGATTTTGCGGTTTAATTTGACGTCACCAATGATCGGGTTATTGTACAATTCACGTATGTTGTTCAAGTTGTTGTAAACATGATTAGCAATGCTTGATATATTGTATCTTATCAAAGTTTGTTTTAATTCGAGATGTTAAAACCTAAATAGTCAGTAAAATAAAAGTGGATTGCTTTTAATTAAGATCTTATTAGATTTTATTGTGCATTAAATGTTGTTTTTTTTTAGAATCGCAAAATTTCAGGGTAGTATTATTTCAGAATTTTTGTATTAGTGTTAATTTAATTTTCCAAATTCAACATTTTAAGTTCAGTGTATCTTTTTATCGATCAAAATTGATTTTAGAATTTGAAAACATAATTAAAATTTAATTTTTTTTATTTTAATATTTTACGTAAATTTTATAGGTATATATGTATTTATATTATTCTTAATTTTTGGAATTTTTGCATTTGTAACCAAAATGTCTTCAGAGAATTATAAGTTTATCACAGGAATTTAAGATGGTTTTTAATCTGCGTTTTAGTTTCGACACTAACTAAACCTCAACTCTATTTATGTCTTTATTCAAATCATTTTGTATGAATATAATTAAGAAAACTAATATCCTGTATAAAATGTGTAATTTTGAGGAGAGGTTCCTTTTTTAAAATTATGGGAAGTTCCAATCGATGAGTTTATTTGTAGATGATATTTCAAGTTGTTGTATGTTTATCAAAAACGCATGTTCTATACATTTGCAGCAATGCAACCTAATTTTGATGATTGCAGGATTGCTAAACTGATTAATTATCTAATCTTTCTTTTGGTATTTTCAGTGCAATAGCAGTCTACAAAGAAATGTCAAAGATGAAAAGTGGTTGTCAAGGCAGTATCAGTATCACAGAAGATTGAGGTAAGGTACTTTGAAAATATACAATTAATCAGCTTTTTAATATGTTTGAAAGAAGTAACAATTTCAACTAATTTATACTTTTTTTTTATATTAAGTCGATTCTCCTTGTAAGTACGGTATCAATTCATCATTGTTTGTTGCCTATATTGAATGATTTCAAAGGGCGTATTCTAGTAGCAAATTACCAAACTTTATCTGAATTGGTTACCGATTCAGCTTTTGCTAGAGAGCCATCTAACCGTAATTGTTTGAATGTTCTGTGTGAGTTATAGAAAACAGTAAATTATTGCGACCTCTGTTATGCTTTTTTAAACTATTGACAGTTTTTAAAATACGTCTTACAATTTCGGTAATAGATGGCAGTTTTAAAACCACCTCTGTCGGTAATTTCATTATTATATTTTGTTGATTTCTGTGGTTAATTCATTTTTAAATTATAAACTATAGCAATAAATAAGTACGAGATAGTATGAGCAAACCTAAACAATTTCAAAAAAATATATAATAATTTTAAATAAGCTTTAAATTATGTTTTTTTCTATTTCTAGGGTGAGATAAATTCGTATGAATATTGTGATGGGTTTTTTACAATCAATGTGTAACTGAATGGACGTCTTTTTAAGACCAATGTCTTGGTAAGTTAAGTAATCTCAAGGTGTGGCAAAATTGCTATCGTTGCCGTTCATGTTTTGCAATCAGTAATTTGTAGCGATGAAGCGAAATAGGGATCTTTCTTTTTAAATGTCTACGAATTTCTTCTTCTTGTCAAACGTTCTGATCTCTATCTTTGATTGAAATCTCTCTATACTTGACTGATGAGTGACTGTACAGCAGTTCATTCTATCTTTCAGTTCAATTAAATGTTTGTCTATTCTTCTATACCAAATGTAAATTGGTGGAATAAAATAAAACAGATGAACACATTGTAAGTGCATGAGATGACAATGCTATGATTTTCTAAATACATACAATGCTAAGGGAAGTGCACCTGCACATATATTAATCGTGCCGTAAGTTCCACGAATTCACATGACATGGCAATAGTCCGTTTCAAATTTTGTCTTTCTTGTTTCAAAACTTTTTACAATCAGTACAGTTTAAAAACGTAAGCCTTATGTGTCATCAAAATAGGCTTAATCAACAAAACTAAAAGGGCTTGAATGACAAATTACAAAAAAATCAATTTTATTGATGAAGTACACTCGTACATTAAATTCAGATTATTACACATTTAAACACATTCTTGTTTTTCCCGTAAAATTTAGTCAACACCTCTGACCCCTTTTTGTCATTACAATGTCAACATGAATATAACTCAAATAAATAATAATAACAAATGTAATTGTTTCAGGTGCGAACTAATGGTAACAGGTTGTATGGATTGATGTTTAGAATGTAAACATTTTCGTCGTCGTTTACGATACGAGCTAATTTGGTGAAGCAATAGTTGAGTCATTTCCTCTGCAGGAATTGAAGATTTAACATATTAAGTTTTTTTAAACTTTAACTTATAAACAGAATAAAATTTGTATATAATTTATATTGCATATTCTAATTAGTTTTTCGTATTTTTACCATGTAAAGAAGTTTTGTAATCTTGCAAAAACTTTAAGAAGTTTGGTAAAATTATTTTATAAGTTCTACGATATTATTAAAATGAAATACATAAATAATTAGTCTCTTTAACTCGCTTCGTAGACTAAAGTATTGTCAACATTATATATTCAATGGTATTGTGTTCTTTTTAATTCAATATATGCAAATTATGTATTAATACATAAAAAATGTATTAATTGAAATGCCGAAAATTAATTTTGTAACCTGTTTTTAATAGTAGTTATCGTTAGGAATTAGCCATAACTTAGACTTTTTTCTAATAAAATTCAATAAGTACTAAATATACAATTTTTAAGCAAATGTTAATGGGAAATATTGTTGTATACTTCTATAAGAAATGAATAAATAAATTGAAACAATTCTGTTTTATTATTATACTTATATAAATAAATAAACAAATTATTGGATTGTTCCTTTGAAAAGTAAGGCAAAAGAAATTAGTGTTTGAATGAGAAACGTGGAAAAATGGAAAAATTATAAACAATAACTACTTATTAACGTTTAAATAACGATATAATTCAGTTCTGCTTGGTATTTAAGCGTTTCTAATTCATAATTATCGGGTAAAAATGCGCAATTAATTTTATTATCGGAACGAAAATCGGTAACAAATAATTCGAAATCGCCGATTTTGTATCAGGAGCACAGGAGTTTTAAGAGTAAATCACCAAAAATATTACCAACTTTAAGTTGGCTATCATGTTAAAAGTTACTATGCAGTTGCACCAACTTAAATTTGGTGATTTTGTTAGTGATTTAATCTTTCCTGCAACTTCTGCGCTCCTGATACCGAATCTCGTAATTTCGAAAATTTCTAAGCGATTTTCAAATCAAAAGTTCTAAAAGTTACTATACACGAATACCAACTTAAATTTGGTCATTTTCTTGGTAATTTATTTACTCTTATTTCTTATGTGCTCCTGATACTAATTTGGACATTTCTGCAGCGATGTTCGTGCACTATTCATGTAACTTTTTGGCTTCATTTGCTTTGCTAGTTTAATCTAATTAATTTAGACTGATATAAATACAACAAAACCTTGTACACTCTGGAGTAAAAATCCTTTTTGTTGCCAGTATGATATTAAAAAAACGATAAGAAATTTTATCCCTTTATTGCTAAGTATTATGTATACATTTTTAGAACATTATTAGGTATTTACATCGCGCAAAAATACATGCATACATGTACGAGTTAATAAGTATAGTTTTACAAAAATTACACCAAACCATCTATGAATGCTTAAAAGTTAAATTGACTTACATTTTTCAGTACAATTTAAAAACAAATTATTTGTTATTCTGTTTTGTTAGGAAATAAAGTTTATACTACAATATCTATATAATTTAAGAAAATAATTCAAAGTGAACGAAAATGTAATACAATATTACAAAATAGATTGTGTGTTAGTTAATATGTACAAACAGAAATGATTAGAGTTTAAATTTAATAATACCTTAATCTGATTGGCGTTAAAAATCCATTTAAACAGTTTTAGAAACTACAAATTAAACTTGGTGAGTTTACTGAACAAAATTCAAACATATTTAAATAATTCCTGACACATATAAACATACATAATTATTCTGAAAACGAATGTTTGATCCATTATATTTATTATTGGATTATAATTTAAATATATTATGTTATTAAAAATTATTGTATTTTCCAATATATTTTTATTTTTTATATAGTTATTTACCAGTTTCGCCTTTATAATTAATTAAACTCATCTTCAGAATAATAATATTTACAATTTAAAATATTAACGACAATAATTTTTTAATAATATAACAAAATAATAACTGTTTTAATACATAGACATAGAATATACTCGACGCAAAGTAAATGCAGTTAAATCTTTGCTTTAAGTTGGAGCAATTACCCTGTACGAACTAGCAATTGTATGTTCCAATATTGTTGTCCAGGATAAATGTTTACATCTTCACCATTAATCCTTAGAACTCATGATATAAATTTCCATTTTTCTAATGTTGCCATATTCCATTTCCACTTCCCATACGTAAGTGAGCCACAGCTGAAACAATTACATTTGTGGATTATTCTTGATTTGAGTAGAATAAACATAGAAAATACTCGTATTTATAATAGTAAAAATAATACAAACACCGGCAATTTTTAAATCTGTGTTAACCATCCATGTAGTGTATAAGTTTTAAACAATGCGAAACATCCATCAAACAGATGTTTAAACCTGAAATATATTGCAAGATGTTCGTGGAAGCATTGCAAATGAGAGCATAGTAAGGAAATTACTTATAGAATGTCATTAGAGGCACCATTAGGTAATAACCAGGATTAACTTCTCTTCACCAATGACAAATGACAGTTGAGGAAAGATTGTATCTGTACCAATAAAAATGAAATTCACCATTTAATTTACTACTACTGAACCACTTGGTGAAAGTTCAATTATGGGTGGGATGTAATATGTTTGAGGGCCAAACAGAGTTGGTGGTGATTAATGGTAGATCATCAACTTCCGATATAAATCAAAAAATATTCTCCAAGACCATTATATACCTTTTGTCTCATTTATCAAAGACAATTTCATTTTAATGCATGATAATACATGCCCACATGTCACACTGTGAAACTAACTTTTAAAAGAAGTATGAATAACAACAATGAATTAGTCAACTTATTCCACAATAATAAGTACCAATTCTATCTAAAAATGGATATCCAGTTCCAGTTCTTCGAACAAATAAATGAAATCAATTCAAAATGTACAATAATGTTATTCTGTTTTAATATCGGTGTTTTGATTGAAGCTATCAATTCCACTTTCTTTTCTCTTTCAGCAGGTTGCACATGGTAAAATTTTTCACATATTCGAATTTGTAGACAAACCAAATTCAATAATAAGTAGAGAACATTTTTTATTGCAGGGCCCTGCTAAAAATCGATATGTATAGTCACACACGTCCATAAAGTTAGCCTCGAATATTTCTTAGCACCGAATGATGACGTCATCCGTGACGCAGGCGATGTAGTATGCGTTTGCTGAGATACAATAATTTACGTTTACAGAGTAGTTCAAGCTACTTATTGCATAATTCTATTAATAACTTGAATTATTTAAGTTGAATCATATTCAAACTAAATTTGCAAGTATTTAACGGATTACAATATAAATACACTAATACGAGACGTAACTAAACAATACACTATCAGTACGCGTATATTGAAATATATCATACGAATTGCTTCAAATTGTTTTATTTCCACAATGTAATAAATATAACAATAAATGTTTACTGATCTAAACAAATTGTTCATCAAAATAAGGAAATAAGCTAGAGTGCGATAAATAAATATACCGGTGTGCTCCATAAAATCGTATTAATTATGGATGACCTATCTGACAAAACTCGGAAATTTATTACTTTATAACTAGTATTTTTCTTACTACATTTTCACCAAATTACAACAAATTTTTAATGATAAATAAAAAGTTACAAGAGATATTAATTGACGCGCGCTCTACACAAAAGGGTTAAAATTACAGAAGGGCTGTCTGACAAAACTCCGAAATTTATTTTTCTTAATTATTATTTTTGTACTATATTTTCACCAAATTACAACAATTTTTAATGATAAATAAAAAGTTACAAGAGATATTAATTGACGCGCGCTCTACACAAAAGGGTTAAAATTACAGAAGGGCTGTCTGACAAAACTCCGAAATTTATTTTTCTTAATTATTATTTTTGTACTATATTTTCACCAAATTACAACAATTTTTAATGATAAATAAAAAGTTACAAGAGATATTAATTGACGCGCGCTCTACACAAAAGGGTTAAAATTACAGAAGGGCTGTCTGACAAAACTCCGAAATTTATTTTTTCTTAATTATTATTTTTTGTACTATATTTTCACCAAATTACAACAATTTTTAATGATAAATAAAAAGTTACAAGAGATATTAATTGACGCGCGCTCTACACAAAAGGGTTAAAATTACAGAAGGGCTGTCTGACAAAACTCCGAAATTTATTTTTCTTAATTATTATTTTTGTACTATATTTTCACCAAATTACAACAATTTTTAATGATAAATAAAAAGTTACAAGAGATATTAATTGACGCGCGCTCTACACAAAAGGGTTAAAATTACAGAAGGGCTGTCTGACAAAACTCCGAAATTTATTTTTTCTTAATTATTATTTTTTGTACTATATTTTCACCAAATTACAACAATTTTTAATGATAAATAAAAAGTTACAAGAGATATTAATTGACGCGCGCTCTACACAAAAGGGTTAAAATTACAGAAGGGCTGTCTGACAAAACTCCGAAATTTATTTTTTCTTAATTATTATTTTTTGTACTATATTTTCACCAAATTACAACAATTTTTAATGATAAATAAAAAGTTACAAGAGATATTAATTGACGCGCGCTCTACACAAAAGGGTTAAAATTACAGAAGGGCTGTCTGACAAAACTCCGAAATTTATTTTTTCTTAATTATTATTTTTTGTACTATATTTTCACCAAATTACAACAATTTTTAATGATAAATAAAAAGTTACAAGAGATATTAATTGACGCGCGCTCTACACAAAAGGGTTAAAATTACAGAAGGGCTGTCTGACAAAACTCCGAAATTTATTTTTTCTTAATTATTATTTTTTGTACTATATTTTCACCAAATTACAACAATTTTTAATGATAAATAAAAAGTTACAAGAGATATTAATTGACGCGCGCTCTACACAAAAGGGTTAAAATTACAGAAGGGCTGTCTGACAAAACTCCGAAATTTATTTTTTCTTAATTATTATTTTTGTACTATATTTTCACCAAATTACAACAATTTTTAATGATAAATAAAAAAGTTACAAGAGATATTAATTGACGCGCGCTCTACACAAAAGGGTTAAAATTACAGAAGGGCTGTCTGACAAAACTCCGAAATTTATTTTTCTTAATTATTATTTTTGTACTATATTTTCACCAAATTACAACAATTTTTAATGATAAATAAAAAGTTACAAGAGATATTAATTGACGCGCGCTCTACACAAAAGGGTTAAAATTACAGAAGGGCTGTCTGACAAAACTCCGAAATTTATTTTTTCTTAATTATTATTTTTTGTACTATATTTTCACCAAATTACAACAATTTTTAATGATAAATAAAAAGTTACAAGAGATATTAATTGACGCGCGCTCTACACAAAAGGGTTAAAATTACAGAAGGGCTGTCTGACAAAACTCCGAAATTTATTTTTTCTTAATTATTATTTTTGTACTATATTTTCACCAAATTACAACAATTTTTAATGATAAATAAAAAGTTACAAGAGATATTAATTGACGCGCGCTCTACACAAAAGGGTTAAAATTACAGAAGGGCTGTCTGACAAAACTCCGAAATTTATTTTTTCTTAATTATTATTTTTGTACTATATTTTCACCAAATTACAACAATTTTTAATGATAAATAAAAAGTTACAAGAGATATTAATTGACGCGCGCTCTACACAAAAGGGTTAAAATTACAGAAGGGCTGTCTGACAAAACTCCGAAATTTATTTTTTCTTAATTATTATTTTTGTACTATATTTTCACCAAATTACAACAATTTTTAATGATAAATAAAAAGTTACAAGAGATATTAATTGACGCGCGCTCTACACAAAAGGGTTAAAATTACAGAAGGGCTGTCTGACAAAACTCCGAAATTTATTTTTCTTAATTATTATTTTTTGTACTATATTTTCACCAAATTACAACAATTTTTAATGATAAATAAAAAGTTACAAGAGATATTAATTGACGCGCGCTCTACACAAAAGGGTTAAAATTACAGAAGGGCTGTCTGACAAAACTCCGAAATTTATTTTTTCTTAATTATTATTTTTTGTACTATATTTTCACCAAATTACAACAATTTTTAATGATAAATAAAAAGTTACAAGAGATATTAATTGACGCGCGCTCTACACAAAAGGGTTAAAATTACAGAAGGGCTGTCTGACAAAACTCCGAAATTTATTTTTTCTTAATTATTATTTTTTGTACTATATTTTCACCAAATTACAACAATTTTTAATGATAAATAAAAAGTTACAAGAGATATTAATTGACGCGCGCTCTACACAAAAGGGTTAAAATTACAGAAGGGCTGTCTGACAAAACTCCGAAATTTATTTTTCTTAATTATTATTTTTGTACTATATTTTCACCAAATTACAACAATTTTTAATGATAAATAAAAAGTTACAAGAGATATTAATTGACGCGCGCTCTACACAAAAGGGTTAAAATTACAGAAGGGCTGTCTGACAAAACTCCGAAATTTATTTTTCTTAATTATTATTTTTGTACTATATTTTCACCAAATTACAACAATTTTTAATGATAAATAAAAAGTTACAAGAGATATTAATTGACGCGCGCTCTACACAAAAGGGTTAAAATTACAGAAGGGCTGTCTGACAAAACTCCGAAATTTATTTTTCTTAATTATTATTTTTTGTACTATATTTTCACCAAATTACAACAATTTTTAATGATAAATAAAAAGTTACAAGAGATATTAATTGACGCGCGCTCTACACAAAAGGGTTAAAATTACAGAAGGGCTGTCTGACAAAACTCCGAAATTTATTTTTCTTAATTATTATTTTTGTACTATATTTTCACCAAATTACAACAATTTTTAATGATAAATAAAAAGTTACAAGAGATATTAATTGACGCGCGCTCTACACAAAAGGGTTAAAATTACAGAAGGGCTGTCTGACAAAACTCCGAAATTTATTTTTTCTTAATTATTATTTTTGTACTATATTTTCACCAAATTACAACAATTTTTAATGATAAATAAAAAGTTACAAGAGATATTAATTGACGCGCGCTCTACACAAAAGGGTTAAAATTACAGAAGGGCTGTCTGACAAAACTCCGAAATTTATTTTTTCTTAATTATTATTTTTGTACTATATTTTCACCAAATTACAACAATTTTTAATGATAAATAAAAAGTTACAAGAGATATTAATTGACGCGCTCTACACAAAAGGGTTAAAATTACAGAAGGGCTGTCTGACAAAACTCCGAAATTTATTTTTCTTAATTATTATTTTTGTACTATATTTTCACCAAATTACAACAATTTTTAATGATAAATAAAAAGTTACAAGAGATATTAATTGACGCGCCTCTACACAAAGGGTTAAAATTACAGAAGGGCTGTCTGACAAAACTCCGAAATTTATTTTTCTTAATTATTATTTTTGTACTATATTTTCACCAAATTACAACAATTTTTAATGATAAATAAAAAGTTACAAGAGATATTAATTGACGCGCGCTCTACACAAAAGGGTTAAAATTACAGAAGGGCTGTCTGACAAAACTCCGAAATTTATTTTTCTTAATTATTATTTTTGTACTATATTTTCACCAAATTACAACAATTTTTAATGATAAATAAAAAGTTACAAGAGATATTAATTGACGCGCGCTCTACACAAAAGGGTTAAAATTACAGAAGGGCTGTCTGACAAAACTCCGAAATTTATTCTTTCTTAATTATTATTTTTGTACTATATTTTCACCAAATTACAACAATTTTTAATGATAAATAAAAAGTTACAAGAGATATTAATTGACGCGCGCTCTACACAAAAGGGTTAAAATTACAGAAGGGCTGTCTGACAAAACTCCGAAATTTATTTTTCTTAATTATTATTTTTGTACTATATTTTCACCAAATTACAACAATTTTTAATGATAAATAAAAAGTTACAAGAGATATTAATTGACGCGCTCTACACAAAAGGGTTAAAATTACAGAAGGGCTGTCTGACAAAACTCCGAAATTTATTTTTCTTAATTATTATTTTTGTACTATATTTTCACCAAATTACAACAATTTTTAATGATAAATAAAAAGTTACAAGAGATATTAATTGACGCGCGTCTACACAAAAGGGTTAAAATTACAGAAGGGCTGTCTGACAAAACTCCGAAATTTATTTTTTCTTAATTATTATTTTTGTACTATATTTTCACCAAATTACAACAATTTTTAATGATAAATAAAAAGTTACAAGAGATATTAATTGACGCGCGCTCTACACAAAAGGGTTAAAATTACAGAAGGGCTGTCTGACAAAACTCCGAAATTTATTTTTCTTAATTATTATTTTTTGTACTATATTTTCACCAAATTACAACAATTTTTAATGATAAATAAAAAGTTACAAGAGATATTAATTGACGCGCGCTCTACACAAAAGGGTTAAAATTACAGAAGGGCTGTCTGACAAAACTCCGAAATTTATTTTTCTTAATTATTATTTTTGTACTATATTTTCACCAAATTACAACAATTTTTAATGATAAATAAAAAGTTACAAGAGATATTAATTGACGCGCGCTCTACACAAAAGGGTTAAAATTACAGAAGGGCTGTCTGACAAAACTCCGAAATTTATTTTTCTTAATTATTATTTTTTGTACTATATTTTCACCAAATTACAACAATTTTTAATGATAAATAAAAAGTTACAAGAGATATTAATTGACGCGCGCTCTACACAAAAGGGTTAAAATTACAGAAGGGCTGTCTGACAAAACTCCGAAATTTATTTTTTCTTAATTATTATTTTTGTACTATATTTTCACCAAATTACAACAATTTTTAATGATAAATAAAAAGTTACAAGAGATATTAATTGACGCGCGCTCTACACAAAAGGGTTAAAATTACAGAAGGGCTGTCTGACAAAACTCCGAAATTTATTTTTTCTTAATTATTATTTTTTGTACTATATTTTCACCAAATTACAACAATTTTTAATGATAAATAAAAAGTTACAAGAGATATTAATTGACGCGCGCTCTACACAAAAGGGTTAAAATTACAGAAGGGCTGTCTGACAAAACTCCGAAATTTATTTTTCTTAATTATTATTTTTTGTACTATATTTTCACCAAATTACAACAATTTTTAATGATAAATAAAAAGTTACAAGAGATATTAATTGACGCGCGCTCTACACAAAAGGGTTAAAATTACAGAAGGGCTGTCTGACAAAACTCCGAAATTTATTTTTTCTTAATTATTATTTTTTGTACTATATTTTCACCAAATTACAACAATTTTTAATGATAAATAAAAAAGTTACAAGAGATATTAATTGACGCGCGCTCTACACAAAAGGGTTAAAATTACAGAAGGGCTGTCTGACAAAACTCCGAAATTTATTTTTTCTTAATTATTATTTTTGTACTATATTTTCACCAAATTACAACAATTTTTAATGATAAATAAAAAGTTACAAGAGATATTAATTGACGCGCGCTCTACACAAAAGGGTTAAAATTACAGAAGGGCTGTCTGACAAAACTCCGAAATTTATTTTTCTTAATTATTATTTTTTGTACTATATTTTCACCAAATTACAACAATTTTTAATGATAAATAAAAAGTTACAAGAGATATTAATTGACGCGCGCTCTACACAAAAGGGTTAAAATTACAGAAGGGCTGTCTGACAAAACTCCGAAATTTATTTTTCTTAATTATTATTTTTTGTACTATATTTTCACCAAATTACAACAATTTTTAATGATAAATAAAAAGTTACAAGAGATATTAATTGACGCGCGCTCTACACAAAAGGGTTAAAATTACAGAAGGGCTGTCTGACAAAACTCCGAAATTTATTTTTTCTTAATTATTATTTTTGTACTATATTTTCACCAAATTACAACAATTTTTAATGATAAATAAAAAGTTACAAGAGATATTAATTGACGCGCGCTCTACACAAAAGGGTTAAAATTACAGAAGGGCTGTCTGACAAAACTCCGAAATTTATTTTTTCTTAATTATTATTTTTTGTACTATATTTTCACCAAATTACAACAATTTTTAATGATAAATAAAAAGTTACAAGAGATATTAATTGACGCGCGCTCTACACAAAAGGGTTAAAATTACAGAAGGGCTGTCTGACAAAACTCCGAAATTTATTTTTCTTAATTATTATTTTTAGTACTATATTTTCACCAAATTACAACAATTTTTAATGATAAATAAAAAGTTACAAGAGATATTAATTGACGCGCGCTCTACACAAAAGGGTTAAAATTACAGAAGGGCTGTCTGACAAAACTCCGAAATTTATTTTTTCTTAATTATTATTTTTTGTACTATATTTTCACCAAATTACAACAATTTTTAATGATAAATAAAAAGTTACAAGAGATATTAATTGACGCGCGCTCTACACAAAAGGGTTAAAATTACAGAAGGGCTGTCTGACAAAACTCCGAAATTTATTTTTCTTAATTATTATTTTTAGTACTATATTTTCACCAAATTACAACAATTTTTAATGATAAATAAAAAGTTACAAGAGATATTAATTGACGCGCGCTCTACACAAAAGGGTTAAAATTACAGAAGGGCTGTCTGACAAAACTCCGAAATTTATTTTTCTTAATTATTATTTTTTGTACTATATTTTCACCAAATTACAACAATTTTTAATGATAAATAAAAAGTTACAAGAGATATTAATTGACGCGCGCTCTACACAAAAGGGTTAAAATTACAGAAGGGCTGTCTGACAAAACTCCGAAATTTATTTTTTCTTAATTATTATTTTTGTACTATATTTTCACCAAATTACAACAATTTTTAATGATAAATAAAAAGTTACAAGAGATATTAATTGACGCGCGCTCTACACAAAAGGGTTAAAATTACAGAAGGGCTGTCTGACAAAACTCCGAAATTTATTTTTTCTTAATTATTATTTTTTGTACTATATTTTCACCAAATTACAACAATTTTTAATGATAAATAAAAAGTTACAAGAGATATTAATTGACGCGCGCTCTACACAAAAGGGTTAAAATTACAGAAGGGCTGTCTGACAAAACTCCGAAATTTATTTTTCTTAATTATTATTTTTTGTACTATATTTTCACCAAATTACAACAATTTTTAATGATAAATAAAAAGTTACAAGAGATATTAATTGACGCGCGCTCTACACAAAAAGGGTTAAAATTACAGAAGGGCTGTCTGACAAAACTCCGAAATTTATTTTTCTTAATTATTATTTTTAGTACTATATTTTCACCAAATTACAACAATTTTTAATGATAAATAAAAAGTTACAAGAGATATTAATTGACGCGCGTCTACACAAAAGGGTTAAAATTACAGAAGGGCTGTCTGACAAAACTCCGAAATTTATTTTTTCTTAATTATTATTTTTGTACTATATTTTCACCAAATTACAACAATTTTTAATGATAAATAAAAAGTTACAAGAGATATTAATTGACGCGCGCTCTACACAAAAGGGTTAAAATTACAGAAGGGCTGTCTGACAAAACTCCGAAATTTATTTTTCTTAATTATTATTTTTGTACTATATTTTCACCAAATTACAACAATTTTTAATGATAAATAAAAAGTTACAAGAGATATTAATTGACGCGCGCTCTACACAAAAGGGTTAAAATTACAGAAGGGCTGTCTGACAAAACTCCGAAATTTATTTTTTCTTAATTATTATTTTTGTACTATATTTTCACCAAATTACAACAATTTTTAATGATAAATAAAAAAGTTACAAGAGATATTAATTGACGCGCGCTCTACACAAAAGGGTTAAAATTACAGAAGGGCTGTCTGACAAAACTCCGAAATTTATTTTTCTTAATTATTATTTTTGTACTATATTTTCACCAAATTACAACAATTTTTAATGATAAATAAAAAAGTTACAAGAGATATTAATTGACGCGCGCTCTACACAAAAGGGTTAAAATTACAGAAGGGCTGTCTGACAAAACTCCGAAATTTATTTTTCTTAATTATTATTTTTTGTACTATATTTTCACCAAATTACAACAATTTTTAATGATAAATAAAAAGTTACAAGAGATATTAATTGACGCGCGCTCTACACAAAAGGGTTAAAATTACAGAAGGGCTGTCTGACAAAACTCCGAAATTTATTTTTTCTTAATTATTATTTTTTGTACTATATTTTCACCAAATTACAACAATTTTTAATGATAAATAAAAAGTTACAAGAGATATTAATTGACGCGCGCTCTACACAAAAGGGTTAAAATTACAGAAGGGCTGTCTGACAAAACTCCGAAATTTATTTTTTCTTAATTATTATTTTTTGTACTATATTTTCACCAAATTACAACAATTTTTAATGATAAATAAAAAAGTTACAAGAGATATTAATTGACGCGCGCTCTACACAAAAGGGTTAAAATTACAGAAGGGCTGTCTGACAAAACTCCGAAATTTATTTTTTCTTAATTATTATTTTTTGTACTATATTTTCACCAAATTACAACAATTTTTAATGATAAATAAAAAAGTTACAAGAGATATTAATTGACGCGCGCTCTACACAAAAGGGTTAAAATTACAGAAGGGCTGTCTGACAAAACTCCGAAATTTATTTTTCTTAATTATTATTTTTGTACTATATTTTCACCAAATTACAACAATTTTTAATGATAAATAAAAAGTTACAAGAGATATTAATTGACGCGCGCTCTACACAAAAGGGTTAAAATTACAGAAGGGCTGTCTGACAAAACTCCGAAATTTATTTTTCTTAATTATTATTTTTGTACTATATTTTCACCAAATTACAACAATTTTTAATGATAAATAAAAAGTTACAAGAGATATTAATTGACGCGCGCTCTACACAAAAGGGTTAAAATTACAGAAGGGCTGTCTGACAAAACTCCGAAATTTATTTTTTCTTAATTATTATTTTTTGTACTATATTTTCACCAAATTACAACAATTTTTAATGATAAATAAAAAGTTACAAGAGATATTAATTGACGCGCGCTCTACACAAAAGGGTTAAAATTACAGAAGGGCTGTCTGACAAAACTCCGAAATTTATTTTTTCTTAATTATTATTTTTGTACTATATTTTCACCAAATTACAACAATTTTTAATGATAAATAAAAAGTTACAAGAGATATTAATTGACGCGCGTCTACACAAAAGGGTTAAAATTACAGAAGGGCTGTCTGACAAAACTCCGAAATTTATTTTTTCTTAATTATTATTTTTGTACTATATTTTCACCAAATTACAACAATTTTTAATGATAAATAAAAAGTTACAAGAGATATTAATTGACGCGCGCTCTACACAAAAGGGTTAAAATTACAGAAGGGCTGTCTGACAAAACTCCGAAATTTATTTTTTCTTAATTATTATTTTTTGTACTATATTTTCACCAAATTACAACAATTTTTAATGATAAATAAAAAGTTACAAGAGATATTAATTGACGCGCGCTCTACACAAAAGGGTTAAAATTACAGAAGGGCTGTCTGACAAAACTCCGAAATTTATTTTTTCTTAATTATTATTTTTTGTACTATATTTTCACCAAATTACAACAATTTTTAATGATAAATAAAAAGTTACAAGAGATATTAATTGACGCGCGCTCTACACAAAAGGGTTAAAATTACAGAAGGGCTGTCTGACAAAACTCCGAAATTTATTTTTTCTTAATTATTATTTTTGTACTATATTTTCACCAAATTACAACAATTTTTAATGATAAATAAAAAGTTACAAGAGATATTAATTGACGCGCGCTCTACACAAAAGGGTTAAAATTACAGAAGGGCTGTCTGACAAAACTCCGAAATTTATTTTTCTTAATTATTATTTTTGTACTATATTTTCACCAAATTACAACAATTTTTAATGATAAATAAAAAGTTACAAGAGATATTAATTGACGCGCGCTCTACACAAAAGGGTTAAAATTACAGAAGGGCTGTCTGACAAAACTCCGAAATTTATTTTTCTTAATTATTATTTTTTGTACTATATTTTCACCAAATTACAACAATTTTTAATGATAAATAAAAAGTTACAAGAGATATTAATTGACGCGCGCTCTACACAAAAGGGTTAAAATTACAGAAGGGCTGTCTGACAAAACTCCGAAATTTATTTTTTCTTAATTATTATTTTTGTACTATATTTTCACCAAATTACAACAATTTTTAATGATAAATAAAAAGTTACAAGAGATATTAATTGACGCGCGCTCTACACAAAAGGGTTAAAATTACAGAATGGCTGTCTGACAAAACTCTGATTTAGGATTCAAAATTAAGAAGGATTTTTTGCTCAAACTTAGCCAATACAAAATGACTTTACTTTCTGTATTGCACGGTAAGGACCACGAGTAGGTGTTGAGCGTTCCTTACCAGGATAGGAAAAAGGTGTGGGTAGAATCATAAGAAAGGAGATAGAGGTGTAAACTGTTTTGGAACAAAAGGAGATTGGTAAATGGAAATTGACAACATCTCAGACGGCAGGTTTAAGTCAAGTTATTAAGTACAACGGCCACACCATAAATTTTTAGACGAAATATGCTAAGGCCCGGCAGTGGGCGTAGACCGAAGTCCAATGCATTATTTCGCTATATTAAAACTTCTACATTTAAAATTCCAAGCAATCTAACAGCAATTTGTTTTTAAAATGTCACTTTTCATTTAATCCTTTCTTTTAATTTTCGTTTCATCGATTCTCGATATGAACGCATATCTTACAGAGAAATAGCATATTCTCGTATTCTTCTGGGTTTATCACGTCGTTTATGCAGGTTGTGTGAACCCATCGTTCACATAGATCACACTGTACCCATTCTGTTTCGGTTCCTATACACACATTATCATTGCAACATATTACCGTATCCCTTCCAGTACTAACTTTCTGATATTTGTACTTCTTACAAATTTGACATTTCCACCAGTGTGACGCAAAACGGCAAATGCCTGACGAGGAGCAATACATACAATATTCCGTTATTAGAATTGAGTTTTGGAGCAAATAGTCTTGTACATACTTTCTGTATGTATTTGGGTTGAAAAATTCATCAAACCTAAATTCTCCATTGTATATTAGCATGTTCTCGCCATAATACATAATAAATGCTCCACAATTGAAACAGTCTTTTGGGTAGGCACTTTAATATTTATGTTAGTCCAACCTTCTGTTGGTACGTTTAATCTTCTCACTATTCCTATGAATGTTTCGAAGTACATCTTGTTATAATTTTCTTTGTTTAGACTGTCTAAAACGTAAAATTCTTTTTTATTCCATTAGCAATAACCAAAATCCAGTGCTCATTTTTTAATAAAGGCATAATCACAATTTTATTGTATCTAACATATCCAAATGTATCTAGTCCTCATTATTAATATCGATAAATTCATCTAATTTTGTGGACATTATCAAATGAAAGTCAGTTGTTTTATTAAACTGAATTTTAAAAATAAATCTATAATAAAATTTGCGATCCAATTACAACCGGAAAGAGTATTAAAATCGCAATATTCTAAATCATTGCAAAGAAAATTTTCGTAATTGTACTTTGCTATGTAGACATTTTGCGGAATAACTTGTGACGCGAAAGTTTGGCAATGATACCGAAATACATTATTATTAAAAACAAGTGTTTTAGTCGATTCTTATCAATAACTTTCTCCTTACTTTTGGTTTAGGCACTTTATTAATGTTGGTTTTTGATTGTTTGTGATCTTTCTCATCTTTGGTTATCATACCATTATTAATAGCTATATCCTCGTTTTTTATCTTCCAATTATTTTGCCGTAGGTGGGTTGTTTTCTTTGTTTTTTCTTTTTAGACCATTTTTCTTCAGTTTTTGTAATGTATCTGAAACCGATGCGGGCAATTTACGCTTTAATAAATTATAATCGATTTCTTTCTTAATCGATGTAAGGTATTCTTTAATTTTTATTATAAAACGTGCCAGTTTCAAATTTTTTTCTTTTTCTAGTATGCTATTCTTTACCGTGTTAAACCAAGATTCCACTATGGCATTAGAGAACACGTCTTTGCTACTGCCCCAGATCAATGCCGAAGACCAAAATGGAAAATACGGAAGATACTTTTTTAAACATGTTTCAACAAATTGCGGACAATACAATGAATTTAATTTGTTTCCATCATTACTAATTTTGATAGAATTTGATATTTTCAAGAAATCTACATAAAATATACTTTGTGTGTATAACGATTTCAACGTAATGCATTCTTCATCCTCAATCGAGCATACTTCATCGTCGTCTACATAGTCACTGAAGTCATATTCTGAATTTTGTAATCTATTTAAGGCATTCTTAACTTCTTCAGAGTAATATTTATTATTTAAAACAAAAGCAAAATCAAAAATAATTGTTTGCACTTCGCGTACGATTTTGTAACCATAAAATTATTTACAAAAGCTCCAATTAAAAAAACTTTAACTTTTTATTTTTTCCTGCCGCTTTTTTTGCATCTGACGCAATAATTTTAGTAAAATGGGCACAACAAATATGCACAGTAAAAATTGAAGAAACGTCAGGTACTCTGTTTTTGTTTAATAATGCATGCGCATTGTTTAAATATTCTATTACAGAAACACCGCAAAATACGTTGATAACTGCATTTATCATAGCCCAACTAAAATCGGTAACAATTCGCTTAAAAGGAACTCTACTGTTTCCAAACTTATTTATAAGTAATTTATAATGACGAAGCCAGTTTCCAATTGATTCTGAAGTATGCGAATTTGTTACCATCTCTAACAAGGGTACGGTAATATTTACGTTATTTTTAGGATAATGTACTACACCTGCATAATAAAAAATACGTTTAGTTTCTTGAAAAAATTTTCGAACCACACCTCCTGTGCAATCTAAGTAGAGAGTGACGTCTGCATTTTCTGATAAATTTAAACAATATTTATTACACCAATCTAGTTGTAAATAAACAGAAATCGACGGCGTTTTCATAATGTATCTTATATAAAGATCGTCGTCTTTCTGATTCAAATGGCTTAACCACAAGTCTTCCAAATCGTCAGTAGCATAATCATTTTGAGATTTTCCTTCACATTTCATCGTTCTAACTACTTCTGCCGTTGGAACATCATGCAATGTTCCTAGTTCTAATAAATCATTATCCGCTGTTATAATTTTCTTTTGTTTAAATTTATGGGCGTTAATATTTTTTAATTCTTCTTTCGCTAATTCACGAGCAAAACCTCTAATCTGTCTACGCTTTAAGTTCTCTAAATCATGATTAAACGTACCTTTAACATCGAGTATACAAGAAATGAAACCATCAGCAGATATAGTTTTAAAAAAAATTTTGACAATTACTTTACGGCAATTATTATAAACACAATATAAAGCAATATTTGCGCTGTGTGCTACAGGATTCAACCGTTTCCTTTTTATATTCAAAGCGCATACAGAGTAAACATTTTTTATCTCATTTAAAAGATTATAATTAAAATTTTCTTTAAACCCAAGATTTTCAAAATAATCGTTAAATTTAATTTTAAAAGTGTAAGAAGAATCGTCTGTTACACATTGTTTTACAAGTTCCGCGTTCTTAATATTGTCGCAAATATCTTTGTTACGAATATGTACGTTATTACTAACATCAACTAATTCAATTTCATCATTATTTACTTTCGGACTCATATCTATTTTCGAAATGAATTCAGAACTATGTGATCTTTGATCTAATAATATATCTACATTATTACTAACATCAACTAACTCAATTTCTTCAATATTTACTTTCGGACTCAAATCTATTTTCGAAAATTCAGAACTGTGTGATCTTTGATCTAATAATTGCTGACAAATATTTTGAACGTTGCCGGTATTTCTAACCCACCTACGGAATAACAGTAACCGTTTTTCGTAAAGATCGGTTTTAAATATAAAAGTCGCGACTTCCGCAAAAATTGAAGACGATTCGATAAGACTACTTGAGATATCCGAAATATTATTAATTCTACTTGCCAGAAACCTAGCCATCTGTAGACCGATGTCATCCGCAACTTTTGGACGTCCCATGATGAAGTACTAATATCAAAATTTAGCGCACAAAGAACTTTATCGATGCAAGCACAATAAAGAAGTAATAGAATTTGTTGTTATTTCTTCTTAGTTTTGTAAGGGCGTGCGCGTTCGCTATTATTAATCACATTCGGTAATCCTATACCTTTGATAATACGATTTATACCTATACTATTTCTTTTGAGAGCATGATAAAATTATCGCAAGGAAGTTTAATTGAAATGATGCAGATATTGTTTCATAGTGGTTACGTTTACACTGAGTCCTTTGTTTTTCAAACTCTGGTGACAGAATCTACTATAACGATTATCCTTATTTTAATTATAATCAATCCCATTGTTTGGCTTTTCGGAAAGTTTTCAAAAGCATTAAGCGCAGTATCCATTAGAATGTCTCAGATGAAACGCGTAAGTAATTCTTATGTCTTTTTAATCAGTTTTACATTAAATCTAAATGCTTTTGTAGATTACAATCAATTACGGGGAGACTCAATTTAAGGAGGTACTTAAAGTGGATTAAAAAAAAGCCAATGTAAGCACCCATATAATTTTCATTACATTTTATATTTATTTATATTACTTTTAGATAAAACATCAACAAACAAAATAGCTGTGGAGCTGGCAATTGGAGGTCAAACAATTAGCCAGCTTCACAAACGGCTGAAACGATGCCAATCAAAAAACTATACATTTAAGATTGGGCGCAAGATTACCCTGTTGATTGGCAGTAATGATATTTTAAAGGTACTAAACATTCTAAAAACCAATAGCTGTAAACGTAATGTTGCATTTTAGGGGCACTCATTCACCACCATGAGAAAAGGAATCACGCGAGTGTTGTCACTATTAAAATCAAGTGAGGTGAATGATGTGCGCCTCATTACATTGCCGCCATATCAACAAGGTTCGAAGCTTCAGCATAATAAAATTAAAAGTTATAATAAATTTATGCTGAGATTAAGATACCGTAAGATACAAGAAAAATCTCTTATGCCTAATGAAATAATTTGCTTTTAGCTAATGTTACAGTTATCGATCTGTATAGATGTATCCAGGATTATGGTGGAGACTTTTTGAAACGTAAGTATGAAAGATTATTACAACTTACAAAAGTTTATCATTGTATTACAGAGACGGAATACATCTAAACATGCGAGGCATGCTGTTATTAAAGGACCTCCTCCAATAATCCTGGATACTACAATTTCAGCAAAATTATTATGCTGGAGCTTCGGCGCCCAACTTAAAAGTTGAAATACGTAGGCATCGTTTCAGTTAGTTTTGTTTGTTGATGTTTTATATCGTTTTTATACAGCGTACGGCAGATAAACGGTCTATTACATATATATCTCGAGAACTAAAGGTATCTGAATTATGAAAATTGGCATGAAGGGGTTTTGAATATTGAGCTATTTAATGAAAATATTGCCGTCACCATTCTACTTTTGGTTATACCGGAAGTTGCACATAACTTTGTAATTTTTAATGAAAGACCCTGTATGTATATTTTTAATTTTAGAAATATTTACGTTACGGGTTGATTAGATTTGTCTAAGTAGATGATGTTGCAATATACAGGCACTATATATTTATATGGCACGGTATCGAATATTCAATTTTTTTAAATTTTTGTATCTTATTATTTTGGTTTCAAACTATGAATTGAATGTATTTAGTTATAGGGATTTAAAATGTTGTAAATACATTATAAGGGGACAAGGTTTAGATGGTAGAGCAGTGGGTAGTTTACTACTTCACTGAATCTCGCCTTGCGATTTCGCTAAGGAATTATTATTATATTGTTTAATTTGAATTTCTTTGTTACATGTGGTGCTTACTGAAATAAAGTTATTATTATTATTATTATTATTATTATTACGTGCAGGATCCGTATGTTGGTCAGGGCCTGTGGAATACAGACAAGTACTATAGCTGCTAATGGTTTTCGCATCACGGGTATTTGCCCTTTTAACATGAATGTTTTTTCTGAAGCTTTCGGAGTTTTGTCAGACAGCCCTTCTGTAATTTTAACCCTTTTGTGTAGAGCGCGCGTCAATTAATATCTCTTGTAACTTTTTTATTTATCATTAAAAATTGTTGTAATTTGGTGAAAATATAGTACAAAAAATAATAATTAAGAAAAAATAAATTTCGGAGTTTTGTCAGACAGCCCTTCTGTAATTTTAACCCTTTTGTGTAGAGCGCGCGTCAATTAATATCTCTTGTAACTTTTTTATTTATCATTAAAAATTGTTGTAATTTGGTGAAAATATAGTACTAAAAATAATAATTAAGAAAAATAAATTTCGGAGTTTTGTCAGACAGCCCTTCTGTAATTTTAACCCTTTTGTGTAGAGCGCGCGTCAATTAATATCTCTTGTAACTTTTTTATTTATCATTAAAAATTGTTGTAATTTGGTGAAAATATAGTACAAAAATAATAATTAAGAAAAAATAAATTTCGGAGTTTTGTCAGACAGCCCTTCTGTAATTTTAACCCTTTTGTGTAGAGCGCGCGTCAATTAATATCTCTTGTAACTTTTTATTTATCATTAAAAATTGTTGTAATTTGGTGAAAATATAGTACAAAAATAATAATTAAGAAAAAATAAATTTCGGAGTTTTGTCAGACAGCCCTTCTGTAATTTTAACCCTTTTGTGTAGAGCGCGCGTCAATTAATATCTCTTGTAACTTTTTATTTATCATTAAAAATTGTTGTAATTTGGTGAAAATATAGTACAAAAATAATAATTAAGAAAAATAAATTTCGGAGTTTTGTCAGACAGCCCTTCTGTAATTTTAACCCTTTTGTGTAGAGCGCGCGTCAATTAATATCTCTTGTAACTTTTTATTTATCATTAAAAATTGTTGTAATTTGGTGAAAATATAGTACTAAAAATAATAATTAAGAAAAATAAATTTCGGAGTTTTGTCAGACAGCCCTTCTGTAATTTTAACCCTTTTGTGTAGAGCGCGCGTCAATTAATATCTCTTGTAACTTTTTATTTATCATTAAAAATTGTTGTAATTTGGTGAAAATATAGTACTAAAAATAGTAATTAAGAAAAATAAATTTCGGAGTTTTGTCAGACAGCCCTTCTGTAATTTTAACCCTTTTGTGTAGAGCGCGCGTCAATTAATATCTCTTGTAACTTTTTATTTATCATTAAAAATTGTTGTAATTTGGTGAAAATATAGTACAAAAAATAATAATTAAGAAAAAATAAATTTCGGAGTTTTGTCAGACAGCCCTTCTGTAATTTTAACCCTTTTGTGTAGAGCGCGCGTCAATTAATATCTCTTGTAACTTTTTATTTATCATTAAAAATTGTTGTAATTTGGTGAAAATATAGTACAAAAATAATAATTAAGAAAAAATAAATTTCGGAGTTTTGTCAGACAGCCCTTCTGTAATTTTAACCCTTTTGTGTAGAGCGCGCGTCAATTAATATCTCTTGTAACTTTTTTATTTATCATTAAAAATTGTTGTAATTTGGTGAAAATATAGTACTAAAAAATAATAATTAAGAAAAAATAAATTTCGGAGTTTTGTCAGACAGCCCTTCTGTAATTTTAACCCTTTTGTGTAGAGCGCGCGTCAATTAATATCTCTTGTAACTTTTTATTTATCATTAAAAATTGTTGTAATTTGGTGAAAATATAGTACAAAAATAATAATTAAGAAAAATAAATTTCGGAGTTTTGTCAGACAGCCCTTCTGTAATTTTAACCCTTTTGTGTAGAGCGCGCGTCAATTAATATCTCTTGTAACTTTTTATTTATCATTAAAAATTGTTGTAATTTGGTGAAAATATAGTACTAAAAATAGTAATTAAGAAAAAATAAATTTCGGAGTTTTGTCAGACAGCCCTTCTGTAATTTTAACCCTTTTGTGTAGAGCGCGCGTCAATTAATATCTCTTGTAACTTTTTATTTATCATTAAAAATTGTTGTAATTTGGTGAAAATATAGTACTAAAAATAGTAATTAAGAAAAAATAAATTTCGGAGTTTTGTCAGACAGCCCTTCTGTAATTTTAACCCTTTTGTGTAGAGCGCGCGTCAATTAATATCTCTTGTAACTTTTTTATTTATCATTAAAAATTGTTGTAATTTGGTGAAAATATAGTACTAAAAATAATAATTAAGAAAAAATAAATTTCGGAGTTTTGTCAGACAGCCCTTCTGTAATTTTAACCCTTTTGTGTAGAGCGCGCGTCAATTAATATCTCTTGTAACTTTTTATTTATCATTAAAAATTGTTGTAATTTGGTGAAAATATAGTACAAAAATAATAATTAAGAAAAAATAAATTTCGGAGTTTTGTCAGACAGCCCTTCTGTAATTTTAACCCTTTTGTGTAGAGCGCGCGTCAATTAATATCTCTTGTAACTTTTTATTTATCATTAAAAATTGTTGTAATTTGGTGAAAATATAGTACAAAAAATAATAATTAAGAAAAAATAAATTTCGGAGTTTTGTCAGACAGCCCTTCTGTAATTTTAACCCTTTTGTGTAGAGCGCGCGTCAATTAATATCTCTTGTAACTTTTTATTTATCATTAAAAATTGTTGTAATTTGGTGAAAATATAGTACAAAAATAATAATTAAGAAAAAAATAAATTTCGGAGTTTTGTCAGACAGCCCTTCTGTAATTTTAACCCTTTTGTGTAGAGCGCGCTCAATTAATATCTCTTGTAACTTTTTATTTATCATTAAAAATTGTTGTAATTTGGTGAAAATATAGTACAAAAATAATAATTAAGAAAAATAAATTTCGGAGTTTTGTCAGACAGCCCTTCTGTAATTTTAACCCTTTTGTGTAGAGCGCGCGTCAATTAATATCTCTTGTAACTTTTTATTTATCATTAAAAATTGTTGTAATTTGGTGAAAATATAGTACAAAAAATAATAATTAAGAAAAAATAAATTTCGGAGTTTTGTCAGACAGCCCTTCTGTAATTTTAACCCTTTTGTGTAGAGCGCGCGTCAATTAATATCTCTTGTAACTTTTTTATTTATCATTAAAAATTGTTGTAATTTGGTGAAAATATAGTACAAAAAATAATAATTAAGAAAAATAAATTTCGGAGTTTTGTCAGACAGCCCTTCTGTAATTTTAACCCTTTTGTGTAGAGCGCGCGTCAATTAATATCTCTTGTAACTTTTTTATTTATCATTAAAAATTGTTGTAATTTGGTGAAAATATAGTACAAAAATAATAATTAAGAAAAAATAAATTTCGGAGTTTTGTCAGACAGCCCTTCTGTAATTTTAACCCTTTGTGTAGAGCGCGCGTCAATTAATATCTCTTGTAACTTTTTATTTATCATTAAAAATTGTTGTAATTTGGTGAAAATATAGTACAAAAAATAATAATTAAGAAAAATAAATTTCGGAGTTTTGTCAGACAGCCCTTCTGTAATTTTAACCCTTTTGTGTAGAGCGCGCGTCAATTAATATCTCTTGTAACTTTTTATTTATCATTAAAAATTGTTGTAATTTGGTGAAAATATAGTACAAAAATAATAATTAAGAAAAAATAAATTTCGGAGTTTTGTCAGACAGCCCTTCTGTAATTTTAACCCTTTTGTGTAGAGCGCGCGTCAATTAATATCTCTTGTAACTTTTTATTTATCATTAAAAATTGTTGTAATTTGGTGAAAATATAGTACTAAAAATAATAATTAAGAAAAAATAAATTTCGGAGTTTTGTCAGACAGCCCTTCTGTAATTTTAACCCTTTTGTGTAGAGCGCGCGTCAATTAATATCTCTTGTAACTTTTTATTTATCATTAAAAATTGTTGTAATTTGGTGAAAATATAGTACAAAAATAATAATTAAGAAAAAATAAATTTCGGAGTTTTGTCAGACAGCCCTTCTGTAATTTTAACCCTTTTGTGTAGAGCGCGCGTCAATTAATATCTCTTGTAACTTTTTATTTATCATTAAAAATTGTTGTAATTTGGTGAAAATATAGTACAAAAAATAATAATTAAGAAAAATAAATTTCGGAGTTTTGTCAGACAGCCCTTCTGTAATTTTAACCCTTTTGTGTAGAGCGCGTCAATTAATATCTCTTGTAACTTTTTATTTATCATTAAAAATTGTTGTAATTTGGTGAAAATATAGTACAAAAAATAATAATTAAGAAAAAATAAATTTCGGAGTTTTGTCAGACAGCCCTTCTGTAATTTTAACCCTTTTGTGTAGAGCGCGCGTCAATTAATATCTCTTGTAACTTTTTTATTTATCATTAAAAATTGTTGTAATTTGGTGAAAATATAGTACTAAAAATAATAATTAAGAAAAAATAAATTTCGGAGTTTTGTCAGACAGCCCTTCTGTAATTTTAACCCTTTTGTGTAGAGCGCGTCAATTAATATCTCTTGTAACTTTTTTATTTATCATTAAAAATTGTTGTAATTTGGTGAAAATATAGTACAAAAATAATAATTAAGAAAAAATAAATTTCGGAGTTTTGTCAGACAGCCCTTCTGTAATTTTAACCCTTTTGTGTAGAGCGCGCGTCAATTAATATCTCTTGTAACTTTTTTTATTTATCATTAAAAATTGTTGTAATTTGGTGAAAATATAGTACTAAAAATAGTAATTAAGAAAAAATAAATTTCGGAGTTTTGTCAGACAGCCCTTCTGTAATTTTAACCCTTTTGTGTAGAGCGCGCGTCAATTAATATCTCTTGTAACTTTTTTATTTATCATTAAAAATTGTTGTAATTTGGTGAAAATATAGTACTAAAAATAATAATTAAGAAAAATAAATTTCGGAGTTTTGTCAGACAGCCCTTCTGTAATTTTAACCCTTTTGTGTAGAGCGCGTCAATTAATATCTCTTGTAACTTTTTTATTTATCATTAAAAATTGTTGTAATTTGGTGAAAATATAGTACAAAAATAATAATTAAGAAAAATAAATTTCGGAGTTTTGTCAGACAGCCCTTCTGTAATTTTAACCCTTTTGTGTAGAGCGCGCGTCAATTAATATCTCTTGTAACTTTTTTATTTATCATTAAAAATTTGTTGTAATTTGGTGAAAATGTAGTAAGAAAAATACTAGTTATAAAGTAATAAATTTCCGAGTTTTGTCAGATAGGTCATCCATAATTAATACGATTTTATGGAGCACACCGGTATATTTATTTATCGCACTCTAGCTTATTTCCTTATTTTGATGAACAATTTGTTTAGATCAGTAAACATTTATTGTTATATTTATTACATTGTGGAAATAAAACAATTTGAAGCAATTCGTATGATATATTTCAATATACGCGTACTGATAGTGTATTGTTTAGTTACGTCTCGTATTAGTGTATTTATATTGTAATCCGTTAAATACTTGCAAATTTAGTTTGAATATGATTCAACTTAAATAATTCAAGTTATTAATAGAATTATGCAATAAGTAGCTTGAACTACTCTGTAAACGTAAATTATTGTATCTCAGCAAACGCATACTACATCGCCTGCGTCACGGATGACGTCATCATTCGGTGCTAAGAAATATTCGAGGCTAACTTTATGGACGTTAGTCACACTATTGGTACGATGAACCCAATTTTTAAAAAGTTTTTAGAAGTAATAAGAAGTATTTACTCACCTATGAGTTTATACGTTTAAATATTAAATTTAAATAAAAAAGAAAGTGTATAGGTTAAGTTATAACAAATTAGATACCTGTAATTCGTTGTTATTCAGCTAGCGCCATCTAGCAACAAAAAACACAACCAACGTTGCAAATGTTACAGTTTTCTTCATTATTAGAAATTTTTAAAAATGTACTAAGAGATGGCTATTTCATAGAAGTTTGGTACGTAACAACTACATCGTAAAATATTCTTCAAATTTGTTTTTAAATTTTCATCTTTGATGTTGTGTTCCAAGAAGTTACCAAACCACCTTAGAATTGAGACCTTCATTTATCTCTTCTTCATAGTCTGTAAAAAGCTCTTGCACTAAAAATATAAAAATTATAGGTAACAATCATAATAAGATACGATACGTACGCATTTTCATATAAAAATGTAGCACTCAGAAAAAATAATGTTTCGAATTTTAATACAATGATGCTTTATTATTAAATATTAACTTTGGGAAAAAAATCAACAACAAATAATAATGTCTCGCTCCTTGCACACAGCAGCTAATGTCTCAGGTTGTCTAAATTTTCAAGAATCAACACATCAAGTCATGTGATCTCGCAGGCCATGGCTGTGTATGGTCTTGCATGTTCTTGGTTCTGAAATAGGATTGATGTAAACATGGACGTTCGATGCCTCTGAGATAAACACAAAACGAGATCTTCATCCGATAGCGACCACACCGAATCATCAGGTGTTGAAGCTGTGTGACTTTCTCAACAAACTGGAGATTTCCAAAACCTAGATTCGTATTAAAGACAATTTCATTTCACTGATAAAGCCTATCAAGTTGCTTTTGACACCATGCCGAACTTGTAGCCCAAAGGAAAAAAAATTGTTGATAAATTGTTGCCATCGCCACATGATGGTCAAGAGTTCTAGTTTAATCTACAGCAACTAAGCTTGTGATCATTGCTGCTTCTCTGAAGTATTCCAGCGGGATGATGTTGTCCAATATCGTATTCTAACAACGTAGATCAAATTTATGCAATGATAGTGCGGTTACAATTGACCAATTGCACGAAAGAAAAACCTGCTTTAGTCATACCAATAATTCGTTTCGATTTCGAATAAAGGCGAAGCGTAAATTGTTCAAGAAGTAATACAAACTATTTTTGTGCATAATTTCTAAGACCAACTGCGGCAGTTACTGCAATTTATTGAAAATAAAATACACAATAACGCAAAAGCTATCAGAATTTATTCAAAATCGAAAATAAGTAACCTGTCATAGTAAAATTAAAACAAATAGCTAACAACAAGAAAAACAGCTAATAGATTTATATGTAAAAACACAGGTGTAAAAAGTAGAAAGACTTAGGTACAGCCTCTTACCAAAACTTTCAGTCAGTCCCTTCAAATGCAAATCCTAATGTTTGAAAAGCATATAATCTCGATTATGCAAGTAAATTGAGGAATTGTATTCAGCCCTATTCCCTAACTTTTACAAAATCGAATAGAAGTTGATAAATCCGATCAGAATTTCAGTAAATTGAAATGACATACTTTTATCGCGTTAGTGGTTTATGATATGTGGTTAGGGAATACCAATTACGAACAACTTCTATTCGATCGCTTCATTTTTATTCGATTTACAAGTTAGAAGTAGAGCTGATTCGATCTGAGAATCTCAGCTCATATGAATAACAAATAATCTGCATTCCCATCACTAACTGAATCTTATCTCAAGAACTATTCGTTTACTGGGCTTGGCGTCAACTACTACTACTAGGAAAAAGAGGAGTTAAAAGATCCCACAGATTTTTTTAAATGAGTCATTAAAAAGGAACGTATTCAGAACTAAGTCACCTTGAAGTAAATTGAAACTATCTAAAATTTGTGCAAAAAATAAGGCAACTTTTATAACGAAGATTTTGCATTAAGTAACAAAAGAAACATAATAAATAACCGCAGATTAGGTAATCCCGGTAAATTATCTACTATACAACAATATACCTTATTTAAAACTTTCAGTAGTATTCAGAAAAGTTAAAATTTTTTGAAATTGAAACAACTTTATGGGTTAAATTAATATTTCCGTACTAAGGCCATCTACTAGCGAATTAGTGAACAATCATTTCAAAAACTGTGGTAGGTATCTAAAACTAATAGTAGTCGCCAAAATTTACAGTTTTCTACTATCAACAATTAATATTAAAAATTCACTACTAGATGACGCCTGTAATAAAAAAAGGAATTTAAAAAGTTTGCCAATTTACTGCTAGATTGCGCTACTTGTATTCAAAATTAGGCAACTTACAATGTTCAATTTAGAATTAACTTATCAGATTTTTAAAAGCAAAGCTCAAAATATTACGATGATCAACAAAATATATAGGAATTACAACAACAAATATTTTAAACTAAATCTATTAGAATTCATTCCATGCAATTAGAAACCAAAACAGGAAAAAAGGAAAATCTCTAATTTTAATAAAAATTATATACTAATATTGCCATCCTGTTTATAATTTACTTCTAGCCAGTTTGTGTAAATTTAAGATTGTTTTAAAAAAACTTACCTATATTCAGAACTAACACACTTCCGATTCTATCTGAGACATCAGTCTGTTTTGAGAGCGAATTCAAGCTCATTATTATTTTGAATACCATCTCCGACCACAAAGTTTAATTGAAAATGCGACCTCCTATCCAACACCATGCTTTTGCTCGTACTTAAACTATTATTAGTATTAGTGATTTGTAAAGACATTAAACAGCGTGCTTCATGGTGAGTGATCTATTAGACGTTATGGTGAAACTAGAAATAAATTAAAACTAAAAATTTGGGGGTTCAGAGATGCTATATTTAATAAATATAATGTCTCGGTTGCAGCAGTTACAGATATACTGGAAGTTGACTCAAACTTCATGTTATGTTTTTTATGGAAGATTCGAATTCTACTCGATATTTTATGACAATTTTCAATAATAATTTTAAGTTATTTCGATGTTAAGAAAATCTAACACAAAAACTTAACCAACTTTGAAAAATATTATAATATAAACGGCCCCTGTTCTGATTATCTTTAGCATTCCATATGGCTAAAATGTGCAGTTTTGAGTTATTTCAAAAAATGATTAATTTATTATAAATATCGAATAGTGTATTTGTCAAAGTTGCAATACTTATAAAATTAAAATCGATTAGTTAAATTGCTTAAACACCACAAAATAGAAATAAAATAATTGAATCAATATTAATAACCCAAAGAAAAAAATTGCGTTACCAAATTTACGATAGAACCCTAATCTCCAAACGTTAGATGGAAATATTAAAAAGGACAGTAACCATTTTTTTGGACAATTTACCTCTGTTAAAACTTACAAGTTCTTGGTATCTACACTGCTCACTCTACAGGAGAGGTTTAAACATACTAAACCGATTTGAAGATAGGTGGATTAGACTAAGCGGTGCTAGGTTGTGACCAGCTAGAAGTAGATTTCACCCCACTTGATTTTTATCTTTGGGGAAAGATAAAAAGCAAAATGTATTATACTCTGTAAATACATGAGAAGAGTTAGAAATCAGAGTAAAAAGAGCATTTAAAGCACTGGGCGCAAAAGAAATTCGAATAGGAATCATTTTAAGGATTTCTAAATACTTTGTCATTTTTCTTTATTACTAAACATAATGTTTTATTTGCGTTTTAAATATTGATGGGGATTATTTTATTTCTATTTTGTAGTTTGTAACATATTCGGGTATCTAAGGTTTCTTTTCTGATAAAAACACAACCGATCCGAATTACAATTTATTAGCACTGTTAAAATAAAGTAACTTCTTAAAATTACTGACAAAGGTTAAATTGTCGAAACTGACAATGTTTCAACAGGTACTAACTGCTTATTGACGGCAATTGATATATTAGAGGATGATTTTCGAATCGTTGATAACGCCGTTGACTCATCTCTGAGGTGGATTTGAAATCGCCACCAAACAGTACTAATAATTGGCCTTATCATTGGTTGAGGAAAATAAAATCCCAGAGAAAACCTTGATACAAGGTAAAATTAAGTTCATAAAACTGAACCAAAGTAATATAAAAATCTTACCTATCTTAAACATTAAGGTTTTCAGAAACACACTGATGCATTGATTGCAATTAGATGTAAAATTAGAAATCAGATAAGTACTTATATTTCACTCGAGGTAAGGTAAAGTCGAAGTGAGAGTCAATATTCAACTGCCTAATATCAAACAAACTCAACCCCTTCAAAATCTCAAAATTAGAACGAGAAAATTTTATAATTGATTGTAATTTTAAAAGTATTGCAAGTTTGACAATCACATCACACTATATTCGATATTTATAACAAATTAATCATTTTTCGAAGAACTTGAAATAACTCAAGAACCGTAGATTTTAACCATAGGGAATGTTGGTATAGGACGAAAGATAATGAGAAAAAGGACGCTGTTCATATTATAATATACAGTATTATATGTTTTGCGACACCTAGTGTCAACTCACGTACGTAAGATAAGTTCCAAGTCTCATAAACGTACGAGAAAAAAATAGTTATTGGAATTTAACATAGGGGTTAATTTTGAAAGTTGGATTAGTTTTTGTATAATATTTTCAAATTAACTTAATTTTAGAATTAATAAATATTATTTTAAGTTGTCTTAAAATATCGAGTAGAATTCGAATCTTGCATAAAAAACATAACATGATATTTAAAATAAGGAAGTTTGAGTCAACTTCCGATATATTCGGAAGTGCTGCAACCACGTCATTATTTTTACTAAATAGACCACCTCTGAAACACTCGTTACGCAAATTTTCAGTTTCAATTTATTTGTAGTTTCACCACAACGTCTAATAGGCCACTCACCGTGAGGCAGCCTGTATAAAAAAAAAAAACCGACTTTAAATTGCAATTACAAAAAGCTTTGACAAATTAAAACAAATAGTAAAAAAAGAAAAAAACAATTAATAGATTTATAAATAAAAACACAAATGTAAAAAGTAGAAAAACTTGCAGCCTTTTACCAAAACTTTCAGTCAGTTTCTTCAAATGCAAATCCTAATTTTTGAACAGTATATAATTTCGATTATACAAGTAAATTGAGGAATTGTATTAGATCTGAGAATCTCAGCTCGTATGAATAACAAATAATCTGCATTCCCGTCACTAACTGAATCTTATCTCAACAACTACCTACTCGCTTTCTGTATTTGACGTTGGCTAATACAATTGGGGTAAAGAAAATTAAAATATCTCACTGCTTTTTCAAAAGAGTCATTGAAAAACAACGTATTCAGAATTGAGTCCCCCTGAAGTAAACTGAAATAATCTAATTCATGCAATAAAAAACACAACTTTTGCAACGAAGATGTTTCATTAGGTAACTATAATACCAAAGGAAACATAATAAATAACTTCCGATTAAGAAATCGGTAAATTACATGCTATCCAACAATATACATTTCAGGAGCATTCAGAAAAGTTAAAATTTTTGAAATTGAAACGATTTTATAGGTTAAATTAGTATTTTCATTATTAACGACATCTAGTAACGAATTAGTGAACAAGTATTTCAGAAACTGTAGTTCTTATCATTGTTGGTATCTAAAAATTAATAAAGGCTGCAAAAATTTACAGTCTTCTTAAATCAGCAATGAACAGTATAAATTCAATACTAGATGACTCCTTAGTAAAACAACCTTCTAACAAAAAAAAGATTACCTTTAAAAAGTTTGGCAATTGACTACTAGACTACGCTATGTGTAATCAAAATAAGCAATGTACAATAGTGCGAGATCCACCAACCCTGAAAACTCTGTGATCGCGTCTTTGAAAATTTTGAATAAAAATAAAAATCGTCTATGCTAGTTTGAAAAAAATCAAAAATACCACTTTGTGAGATAAACGTTTTTAGATACGCCCGAATAGCGACGAAATGGGCTCGTGTTTGTTCCGACTTTGACGTCGAATTTATTATTTTTTTAATTATGACCCTCGCAATTATTTGATATGTGTTTGTTATACATTTATCTATCTAATTTGAAAAAAAATCAAAATCAAAATTTGCGAGATAGACGATTTTTAGTTACGCCCGAATAGCGACGAAATGTATGCATTTCCCCTATAACATTAGTTTAACGTATGTTTATTCAACGCCACATAAAGAAACCGTGTTTTACTAATACACATGTACTAACCACAAAAACTAATTAAACAATGATATCGCGTACCTTATTTTATTTCTGTGTACATTGTTATTCTGCATCACTTAAAATATATCTCCATGCCCTCTCAAAATAATTTCATATTTCGTTAGAAGAATTGTTTTTGATGTACCGAATTACATGAAACTTCAACTAAAAATGAACACAATTAATGTGGTTGTCTATTTATTATAATGGAAAAAGCAGCACAATAAAAGACAGAAGCAGTTTACCTGAAATCCCTTGAAATTGAAAAAATCCCGAAAAACCATCTACTATACAATAACATAAATTAGTAATCAGTAATCAGTGAGAAATCCTTCTGTTATTGTATTCGTGCTATCGCCATCTAACAACGAATTTATAAACAAAAATTTACAGTTCTGCTTAAATCGGTAAATAACTTTAAAAAATTCACTACTAGGTGGCTATTGAGCAACATTGATAACGTTTATTCAAAGCAGTTTGCCAAATTTAAATAAAACGTTTGGAAATTTATTACTAGATTACGCTATTTGTAATCAAAAATTGTAAGCAACTTACAATGTTCAATTTAGATTTTTAAAAGTGCTTAACGATTTGACTGTAACAAAACCCAATATATCAAAATTTATTATAATTACAAAAAAACTTAATCAAAGAAATTTTTTGGCTTTTTTAAATAAAAAGTTGGTTTTTATTTCTTCAGTCTGTTTTGAGTGAGAATTCAAGCTCCTTATCATTTTGAATACCACCTCAAATCACGCAATGTAAATGCGATTTCCAATACACCACTAAAACTACAGGATGATCCAGGGATGTGTAATTGGTCCATACCGGGTGGGGCACTACCAACGAATTATTCTGTAGCATTAAAGCGACAAATAATATTAGAAATCTTAAGGCATAGGTACATATATTGAGATTGTTCGAGACCAATTTTTAAAATATTTTAGATTGTACAGGGTGCTCCAGAAACACGTACCACATCAAAGCTGGGTTATTTTAAAGGAACACCTTGTATTTTTTCTATTTTTCAATTGTACGATAAAAATAATGGAGGTTCTGTAACATGTCCTACACCTACTTACTTCCGTTTCGGTGATAAATCGATTTTAACTGATTTGCAGATCCTCCAAAAAATACAATAACTTCAGGATAAGTAAAAACAAGCAAATGTCACTTACACCACCTTACTAAGAACTTTCAACATCCTTTTTGCAACATTTACTATTATGTTACGATGTACAGGGTGTTTTTAATACTACCGCATAACACTAACGACTTAAAACTTAAATAACTTGCTTAACTTAAATGGAACACCCTGCATTTCTGTATCCTGTTAGAAACTGAAACTAATTACCTTTCAGTCGGTATAGGGTTACTAATCCCTATCTCTGATAGTTTTCGAGATATTTTAAAATTTGCTAGTTTAACAATTTAGGATTTACTGGAATCTAAGTTTTTCAAAAATAAAAAATTAACAAAAATGTGCTTATGACTAGTATCCCAAGCTATAGTCGGTCAAATCACGCTCACCGGTCACAATTTACTGATGTTTAATAACAGCAACCATTATTGGTACATCAAAAATCGATCATACTGAAAACATCGACAAACTTTAACTTGTTAACTAAGACTGATAAAAATCGCTCTAACAGTGGTACCACTAACAAAAAATAATCGTGTTTTGTTCTTTAAAACAAGAGAATATGCAAAGGATAAGTTAATAAAATTTGTGTGGTGTCGGAATGGTCAAATACTAATGCGTAAAGATGAAAAAAGTAAGGTGTTCGTGGTCAAGTCAATACAGGATTTCAATGATGTTTACTAAATATGGACTATTATATTATTATTAAGGTCAAAAAGATTACTTTTATTATCGAAAATTTTTACCTACATCTATTTATTTTTGTATATTTATACAATGAATTTTTCCATTTCATTTAGTATTACGTATGCGTACATATGCATTTTAATTTGCGTACTAAGCTATAAGGTATTAACAAATAATTACAATATGTTGATTGTATTTATGGGGTGTTTGATTTTAATTCTGTCTTATAATTTAGATATCGTTATACTCCAACTGCTGCATAAAGAGTGCTTACCTTAATGTAGCACATTTAAATGTAAGGTCTCTAACAAATCATTTTCCGACTTCAAGCAGCATGTGTTAATAAATGACTTTGACGTAATTGGTCTGTCAGAGACCTGGCTCTCTTCAAAGGTACCAAACTCAGCTATAAATATTGCTAAATACAAATTTGAAAGAAAAGACAGAATTACAACTACATGGGGAGGAGGTGTGGCTACGTATATTAACAGCGATCTACAATATAAACAAATACACATAGATAACCATCAATCATTAGAACAAATTTTGACCAAATGTGATGAGATAATATGCATGGGTGACTTCAATGTCGATTTAGTTAGGTGTGATGATCTACGATGCATTCAGTTTTCTACTATAATTGAAAGTATGGGTTTGAAACAAATAATTAAAGAACCTACAAGAATATCTAAGGTTAGCTCAAGCTTACTTGACCTTATTATTATCTTAAGTGATATAGATGTGGACCATGCAAGTACCCTGCAAATGCATCACGTTTCGGCATCATTCACTAATATTTTGTTCTTATCCCATACGATGTATTACTAAAAATGTACCTGTAATTAGAACTTACAGAGATTTTAATAATTTTGATAGTAATGATTTTTATATAGATTTACAGAACATTTATTGGGATGAAATATATGGTATGACAAACATTAATGATATGGTTGAGTTTCTGGACAATAACCTATTAAACATATTTAATATACATGCTCCCATTAAAACATCACGGCTATTGAAACCCAAAGATCCATGGTTAACACATAATATTAAAAAATGATCTCAATACGGAACAAAGCTTTAAAACGGTTCAAAATTTCAAAACAATTGACTCATTGGCAATATTATAAAACTTTGCGTAATTACGTTAACTTGGCAATAAAGCGAGAAAAAAAGCATACCTAGAATTTAAAATACGTGACAATAGTAATAATATCTGGAACAAACTACAACAGTTAGACATAATCAGTAAAAAAGAAATATTGACCTACCCCAGACCTAAATGATGTTAATAAAATTAATGACTTCTTTACAAAATTAGACAACTTAAATTTAGGTTGCAATTCAGAATTATATAACTTTTATAATAGTAATACCATAAAACCATTCAAACCAAACTAAAATTTCATGAGGTAACAGATTTGGACATACTACGTTTTCTAACCAGTATAAAAACAAAGTCAACAGGTTCTGATGGCATTAGTCACCAGATGATAAACATATGTTGTCCTTTTCTAACGCCTTATATAACCTTTATAATTAATTATTCCCTATACACCAGTACCTTTCCAGAAAAATGGAAGTCTGCATTGGTTATACCCCTTCCGAAAAAGAACCAGAAAAACTTTAAATGACTTAAGACCTATAAGTTTGCTTCCTGTACTGTCTAAAGTTTTGGAGAAGGCTATCGCTGAACAAATTCATCTAGAAAGCAATAAAATATTGCCAGCAACTCAGTCAGAATTCAGGTCTGGATTCAGTTGCACTACGTCACTATTAAACATTACTGATGAGATTTATAATGCATTAGATAATGGTAAATTATCTACTTTAATTCTATAAGATTACTCTAAGGCTTTCGACAGAATATGTCACAAACTATTAGGTAGCATTCTACATTACGTTGGATTTAGTGACGAGGCAAATATACTTATAAAAAATTTTATTACAGGTCGATATCAACAGGTTAGGTACAAAAATGAAAAGTCGAAGCATTTAACGTTATTGTCTGGTGTACCACAAGGCTCAGTGCTAGGACCAATTCTGTTTACCATATATACCTGTAATTTTAACAAATGTTTAGACAATTTGATATTCCATCAATACGCAGATGATATACAATTACAATACCATTTTACAGAACACGATATAATTGCAGCAAACGAATGCATTTGTAATGATTTAAATAATATTATTCAAACATCCGAAGCAAGCACATGGTCTCACAGTTAATCCTGCTGAAGTCTTGTGCTATGTTATTCGGCAGAGTTAAAGTAAGAGAGCTTAACAAAAGCAAACTTAAAATTGTAATAAAAGATACAATAATTCCTTTAGAAGAATCCATAAAAAAACCTAGGACTTAAAATAGATACGGATTTACGGTTTAAAAATCATATAACGGACATTATACTGAAAGCTTTTGTTAATCTTAAACTTATTTTCAACAATCGCAGCATTCTAAGCAAAAAATTAAAATATTGCTTTGTGAATCTTTGGTCCTCTCTCAATTTAAATACTGTGATGCCGTATATGGACCTGCGCTAGACAGCGCTAATAAAATGAGAATTCAGAGAATGCAGAACTCCTGTTTGCACTTAATCTTTGGAATTAGAAAATATGACTGCATTTCACACAAGTTAAATGAAGTCAAGTGGTTAGATATGACACAGAGAAGGTATTTGCATACAGCCACTTTATACCACAAAGTCATATTAAGTAGTACACCTTCTTATCTACATAATAAGATACATTTCATACAAACAACGATATTTGAACGTTCTTATTCCTATACCATAGCAAAAAAATATATAACTCACTTTCAACTAATATAAAGTCCATGAATTTATATACATTTAAGAGAACACTATACCAAATGTTATTATCACAACAATGTTAAATAATATAAAGCACATCACGTAGGATCGGAATCTCTTAGAAAAATTAAACTGTACATATTGTATGACAAAAGAGATATGTAAATTTTTTTTTTTTTTTTTATATATATATTATAATTAAATGGGTTATGGTAGAGCAGAGCTAAAAAAAAAATAAAAATTTATTATCAAGTTTTAAAATTTTAAAACAAATTGTCCTCAAACTTTTAAAAAATCATAAAAGAACTTTGCATTTTTTTTTTCTTTACAAAAAAATTTTTTAAGCCAATCAATTAAAAATTTTTTAAAAACCAAACCAAACAACAAAAAACAAACCCACAAAAAAAACCAAACAACCCAACAAAAAAAACAAAAAAAAAAAATCATTTTTAATTTAAATTAACAATAGATTTCAGGGAGTGTTTATTTAAGGCACTCATTCTCCCAAATAGGCACCATTTTCTTGAAGTACAGTCTCTTATTCTTTTGAACAAATTTCCGTTAACGCTACCTGCCATCCATACAGATTGTCCTAACTTTCAGGGGAGGCTTTAAGGAAATTTTTTTTATGTTAAACTCCCCTTTAAATTTTTCAAGGGAATTTGCCAGTTTCATTCTGTACTGATTAATGAAACACCCTGTATATTATAATTAAATGGGTTAAGTAGTATAGCAGAGCTAAAAAAAAATTGTCTCTCTTTAGCATCTGAACTTAGCCCATTGGGTTAATAACAATGAATTTTCTTATTTTATATTATTTTTAATTTAATTTTTATTTTGAATATCTTATTATTATTTCTGTATTTTTCTTTTAATGTACATTTGCATTGTTGTTACATAAACTAATAAAAGGCATTATTATAAATAATGGTTGCTGTTTGTAAATCGGTGGGCGTGATTTGACCGACTCTTAAGAGCCCGGAATAAATCATGAGCACATTTCTGTTAATTTGTTCTAAAAAATTGTTGAGAGTTAATTTTACCTGTACAATCCAAAATATTTTAAAAATGTAGCCTTTATATAATTTTTGAATTTTTAAATATTCCCGCAGGTGGTATAGCGCGGCAAGTTGACGGGTGCCGGGGGTAGGAACACGGCCGAGAGGAAGATGGTGGCAAGAAAAAGTTGTGAAGAGGTGCCGGTAGTAAAATTGTAAACGTACATAATAAAGCAAATAATATTTCAAGTTAATGGTTTGGTATCCCTCAGAACAATTTCATCCTAGACTAAAATAATCTCTGGATATATGTATGCCTTAAGATTTCTTACATTATTGGCCGTCTTAATTCTACACACAATTCGTTGGTAGTGTCCCAACCCTGTATAAGTTTTTTTACTATTGAAGATTTCCAGATGTGGTTTTCTACCACCGTAACATACTTCTGCGCGTTCTAAAATATATACAGAGTTTCATATACGAAATGGTAAACCAAAGTTGTACTTTTTTAAATGAAACTTACCTATATATTTTCACATAATTAATTTTAGAATGGATATAGCTTTTTTTGTATAGCAGTTTGATGTCAATTAAACAATGTGGTCACGTTTGAAGAATCTTGTTCTGCCTCACAGTTTTATGATGTCCACAAGAAAAACCTCGAACAGTCGAACGCATCCCACATAATTTTTTAAAATATGCAGCATAAAAAAGTACATATACTGACTTCCAAAAAATTGCAACACCTAGAAGTTGTTGAACGATTTTAATGAAATTTTCAGGAAACGTCTATTTTCATTAAACAAAGTGGTGATTACAATTTGAAAACAAAAGAACAAAAGCTTAAAAGTTTTTCAATAATGAGTTGCTCCGCCACTATTTGTAATGCACTCATCTAGACGGCTTGGCATGCTATCAATCAAGTGATCTATGGCTGCTTGTGGTACATCATCCCAAGCTTCTTGAATCCGTTGCTGAAGATCGTGTAAATTATTATGGAGAGTGCGGTAAATTACCTAGTTGCCTACCAATCATATCCCATACATGTTTATTTGGCAACAAATCAGGCGACCGAGTAGGCCATGGGAGGACGGCAATGTTAGATTCTTCCAAAAACCGTGTTGAGCCCTGCCGTATAGAGGGCGCATTATCCTGCTGGAAAATGGGATTTTGCAGCCCCTGAAGATATGGAAGGCCAACTGGTTGTAGCACATTAGCAATGTAACCAGCTGCGTTAAGGTTGCCCTCAATAAAGACCAAGGGTGATCTGCTACCATAACATATTGCACCCCATATCATAACACTTTGAGTGAGGGCTGTGTTGCGTTTTACAAAAAATGTTGGATTTTTACTTCTCCACGCATCCGTCTGACCCTCCTACGACCATCGTGGGCCCACAAGCAAAATCGGGACTCTTCACTAAACACAATTTGATGCCATTCTTGCGCCCAATTAACTCTTTCGTTGCTCCACTCTAGTCTGCGTAGACGGTGAAGTGGTGTAAGAGGAAGACATAAAAATGGACGATATGAACGCAACCCATAAGATCTTATCCGGCGATAAACAGATGACATTGACATCCTAAGTCCTGTACCTCTCATCCAATCATTTGCAATTAATCGAGTTGTTAAAATCTATCTCTTGTGGCCAAAACTCTTAAGCGAGGTTCTTCGCGATCTGTAGTCCTTCGAGGACGTCCAGATCGACGGCGACCATTTGGACCAACATCTCAATACCGATGAAACATTTCGGTTTACACGACGACGGTTTGACAGTTACTAAATGGTCTAATACTTCAAATTTATTGTTACTATGTGCTATGGAAACAACAAGCAAAAAACAAAAAACTACTGGCTAGATTTTATTCAAATTTTAATCATCACTTTGTTTAATGAAAATATACGTTTCCTGAAAATTTCATTAAAATCGTTTGACAACTTCTAGGTGTTACAATTTTTCTGGAAGTCAGTATTATCGCAAGATTATATGCAGATGCTGTCTATCCTGAAACTACATTTCAGTTTGACATCAATCAAAGATATATCAATGCTATACATATTGCATAACAGTGTCAATACCACAAATACTACAAAAAGTAGACATCTATATACCTCGCAGAGTCACACGCTCTACTTCAAGTTTCTTTGTCCCAATACACAGAACAAACTATTCATATAGTAACTTTTTATTCAGGGCATCCGGTTTGGCAAACAATCATGGCCAAATTGATATATTCAATTTCTTTTCTATTGTGATATTTAAAATTTTATGTATTTTTGGCTGTTATTGGCTTCTTGCCCGTTGGAAACTAAATAAAAAAAAATTTGTATTGGTCTTCTAATATGTATGTTATTAGAATTGATGGTTGTTATGACAAAAATTCACATTTAAATTTCGATTGTGTTTTAATGACCTACTATAAAACTGCAAACAATATCAGAAATATTATTATACTTACGCGTTCTGCTGTAGTGATTACTGTTTCCTAAGAATTAGTGCCAATCAAGTATAAGTGAACGATGGCAAAGGCTAAATTGAAATTGTCCAAAGTGAGAAAAAAAGGAAGCTTCACTTACAACGTATTGCTAAAAAGTAAGATCAACACAAAATACAAAATTAAAAACAGTTTTTTGAGGCAATCTTTAAATGGGCTGTAACTAAGCAGGGGTTGCTTATACGAAAGACCCACATTATTTTTCGAAAAATAATCACCACTTCAATTTTTTCGCACTTATTTATTTACACTCTGTATATTCTCTGATCCAATGTCATCTTGCAGCGCCATACAACGATTCTCAATGCATCCATATGAGTTTCTCATTTAAACCCGCCGTTTATCTTTGATTGTTATTGAATTGATTTTATCTCCATGGTTGAATTTAATTTTTTGCTTCAGAGTAAAAATCAATGTATTTTATAAATGTCACCTTAAAAACCCATATAGTTCTGAGAAATAACATTAAAAGGCACGTACCAGTTTATTTAAAAATACAAAAGTCACAAAACGGTACATGCCAATATATAAACTAAACTTATTATAATACAGTCTCTTTGTAAATAATACATTAAAATATAAACATGATTTAGTAAGTTAAATATCCACATAAAAATGAAATACAAAAAACGAAGTACAAACAAGACATGTAGCACTTTTAAAATCTAACGCAACTAATATTGCCAAAATAACTTTTTTTACAAAATACTAAAGCGACATTTGGTTTTAAGGATGCAGCAACGACTGCGTGATCATTTGCAACATTCGGAAATTTCTAGTGCATTTATGCGAGGGGTGAGACGAAATAAAATTGTTTAACTTTTGTAATAATTCTTTCAATACAATTGGCATATGCTCTCTAGTTAATGAGTTTGTAGTTTCTAAATTCAACAAAGCTTCTTCTAAATATCTGTGTAAAAAAAATATGTTAAAATCACTTTATGGGAAAGACAGACTTACTTTTGTTTTAGTTCAGTGTTGCGTACCAAATCTGCACTTAACTGTTGGATCAGTGAGAGAATTACGGGTTGGGCGAGACTACAATTTCCCGGTTTAAACACGTCCTGAGGATTTACTTTTTCACATACGTGCACAACTAAAGATAAATCGGAAGCGGATAACGCTTGTTGGAAGGCAATTTCAATTTGCCCTTTTGCCAATAATTGTTGAATATGTGCTAACTGTACCTAGAAGACAATTAATCTTTGTGGCCGCTCAATGTTTGTTACCGACACTTACTTGAGAATCTATAATATGTGGCGACGGAGTTACGGCTCTTGATCGAACGGCATTAATAACACTGTCTTCGAAAATAGCTGCGTGATTTTTGAACCCCAATTTGACTTGATCGCTCACTAAATTTGCCAAAATGTGACTCAGTCTTTCTTGCATGCTAAAAAAGTATAGTTATCAAGTAACAGGCGTCAACAATGGTACTACTTGTTTTACTTTGTAAAAGAAATGCTCAGTTGCCTTTCAATTTCTTGCGAAACATTTCCTGGTAACTTGTCAGAGTTTTTCTTTATTGCGTCCGAAACTCGTTGCATTTGACTTATTAGATCAGCACCTTTATCTTGGGCATGCCTTTGTTTGTCCATGTAATTTTCAACCGATGCCCTATCTGCAAAATTTCGTTTAGTAAAACATTATATTCTTATGGCTTACTATTTTTTTAGTTGCATATAAGTAGATTTTGTTAAATAAAGTTCACGTGATTTGTCGTTGCTGGGCAAGAACTTATTCAACAAAGAAATTGTTTCAATAAAAGTCGTACATAATTAAATTAGAAGTAAAATTACCCCTCCCAGACTTTCTCAAAACTCCGGTACTATATAAAACACTAAATAGAAAGTTTAATAAAAATTGTAGTCTTTGAGATACATAAAATTATTTTTGATAGAGGCTTAGAAAACTTAGCATAAAAGTGAAAAAAAACAAAACATTGTAACACAAAATAGTTCAAATAACACTTGCAGAATATCAAATTTACAATAACTTTTTTGTTGAAATTTCTTAGTATTTAAGGATTTTTTATTATTTGACATAATGAGTACGCCCATCCTTAACTATATAAATTTCTTTATTGCAAAAAAATAACTAATAAAATCATCTAAAATAAAACAATTTCCACCAAATTCGATTTTCTTTTCGTAAAGACACCTACAATGTATAGGAAATAGTCAAATGTATATGTATAAATAATGAGTAAATAAAATCAATAAACATAATACAAACAGTAATATAAATAACTAAATAATATCACTAATATAATTGTCAGACTACGGGGCAATATCAAAATTAATGTAAGTACTCATTTACTGAATAAAAGGCATTTTTTAACGACACAGCTTGTAATTGCTTAAATAAGTGATTAACTAATTTCATAGGAAAAATGTAAGAACTGTTCCTGGTTAGCGCTAATCTGTGGCAGGGAATATTAATCATTAATATGAGTTTTAACGTACACAATTGCCTTTGAGATGTAAATACAAGGTACCTAAGGTTAAAATTTTGAGCTCAGAAAATATTGTTTTACACAAGTCCTAGACTTCTTAAATGTTAATAGAATAGACATGAGCATTATAGTAAGAAAGCAAGATCTTAATAACAAGCTGGAAAAACTCGAGTTAGCTGAAAACAGGATAATTTTAGTTTAGTTTAACATCATCGGCATACAAAACAGTATATAATTAGCGTAAAATTACTTAAAAATATAGAACAGGTCCAAGAACACTACCTTGGGGTACACTTTTACAGACATCTAGTTGTCGAGGGTGGTTCCTACCCCGGTTCAATTCTTAGAATTACTTTTTTAAAAGGAATTCACGAAAGACCATCACCAGTTATACCGTACCGAGCAAATTTACTTAATAAAATAGTGTCAGAAACCGAGTCGAATGTCTGAGTAAAATCATAAAAAAATACCTCGTACTTTTAATTTTGAATCAATTTTACTGATAATCTCGTTTGTAACGGCTACAGACGCAAGTTCAGTTGAGAAGCCAGCACGGAAACCAAACTGCTGGGGTGATATAATTTTGTTGGTGTTCATATACTGAACAAGTCGTAGTTAAAAAGCTTTTTCAAAAATCTCTAAAAAGACCGATAAAATAGAAATCGCACTGTAGTTTTCAATTTTGGATTTATCATTTTTCTTGTACAAGGGTACAACAAGAGCGATTTTAGATTACTAGGAAACATTTTTCTCCAAAGCAATCATTAAGTACGGTCAATATATGAGCAACATAATTTTAAGAATGCCAACCCTCACCCACCTTATTATTCATATGTAATAATTTTAATCAAGTGTGTAAACATTATAGAAGGTAAACCATAACATAAAATATAACAGCACAGTCATTGCATGACGACTTATAATGGACCAGTGCAAGCGCCAGTCATGACAATAACGAAAAATAACGTAGGTTAAAGAAATAGCAAACAAACACTCCTTTAAACTTTGTTAATTGACAATCCTCCACAATATGTGCAACGGTCTCTGGTTCGTTTCCACATTCACAATTGGAATTAGAAATCGCACCCCATTAGAACATTTATTTTTGACCAAATTTTTCTTTTTTGATCAAAGGCCTAGACTTCTATTGTTAGATCATCAATGAGAAGTTTATTGAAAACATCAACTTCAGACCATAATTTTTTCCACTCTTCAATTTCAGAAAAAGCCGTACTTAAGTAGCCTTGCAACCATGCAGGACTTCGAGATTTAATTGCTAGTTCACCAACCAGACTTAAACTTTAGCTCTGCTTAAAACAATCGTTTCGATCGTTTTAAGCATTGCTTAAGTTTAAGTCGTTGTAGAACTGGCCGTAAGTCTTTAGAGGCAGGGTTCTCAATATCATTCCAAATTGGTAAGTTTTTGTTAAGTTGGCATTTATCCCGTTCTCGTTTTAACGCAGCTTTTCGTCGAATGTTCGATGGAGTAATATTACAAAGAACAGGAAGCCAATCGAGAGGAGTAGATTTAATGGTTCCACTAATTATACACATAGTGCAATTCAACTGGGCATCTATTTTTTGTATAACTATTCAACCAGACAGGAGCACAATATTCTGCTGTAGAATAAACTAATGCCAATGCAGCTGTACGAAGTGTCTTTGCATCTGCTCCCCAAGTTGTTCCTGCTAATTTTTGAATGACATTATTCCTTGTTTTCATTTTTTGTTTGACTATGACTAAATGATCTTTGTAAGTTAAAAACGTGTCTAAAGTTACTCCCAGATAAACTGGGTTAAAATTATGGTTTAACTTCCTATTATTAAAGATAACATTAAGTTTTCTACTTTTTCTCTATTAATAAAATGAAAACAAAAACCCTGTCTTTTAAGATTGGGGCATAATCGCCATTTTTTGAAATAATCAACAATACGTAAATCATCAGGTAGCTTTCTTTCAATTTCGGAAAAATCCAAATGTTGAAATGAAATTGCCATATAATCGGCGTAGACGAATTTTCAACATTGTAAAGAAGGAAGATCAGAAATATACTATACATTAAAAAGAATAGGTGCAAGAACCGATCCCTGTGGAAGAGACCATTATTAAAAAACCTAAATCTACTGCTTTTACGTCCAACAAAAACTCCAAACTTCCGATTAGAAAACACATTTTCAATAAAAGAAATAATTTTGGAACAAGGAATAACGTTAAACAATTTAAAAAGTAAACCTTCTTTTCATAAGGTAACGTATGCAGCAGTTAAGTGCACAAAGACAACTGGATAAGAAGAGGAGTTATTTTTTCTAAAATATTAACCATGAAAAATAACACCAAATTCTTATTTTTCATACCTAAACAATACAAATGCCATTCTTTTTTTTTAAAATTGGAAACGGCTTTTAATCAAAAGAAAACAAGTATCATTATTTTAAACACAGAAAAACAAAAGAAAAAGCCCGGATTTAAAACAAAATAAGAGAGTATTTTTGCTCTCGTTAAAGAAAAATGCCATTTTATTTTTAAAACTGGAAACGGCATAAAGCATAAAATGAACGCATTACAATACATTTTCAAAATATGAGAAGAAAAGCTTCATTTGTAACTTTTGCGTAAACGGTGTAATGCACATTATCGATAAAACATCTAATTCAGGCCAGTATTTTACGCATAATTGAAAACAACATTTATTTGAAAAGGATTGTAAATACTCGTGTAAATTAATTAAATTAATAAATAAATAATTTAGAACACATTTAATAATGTTCTAAGATATTGGAATTAACAATATCCAAACAAATGTCAAAAATTAAAAAGACTGGTCGATCGACTGACCGACTGTAGACGCCAAGTTTTCGTTTAGAGATAAAAATTCCAAGAGTATGAATCACAGCGATTGTCTCGCGTTAAAAGTATGCCATGCAAAATTACTATTGTTTCCTATTTTTCATGTCTATTAATAGGTTTTCGAAATATTGGCAATTTAACATTTTTTTTGTTGCACAAATGCTATTGATTTCTTTTAATATGAATGGTTATTCCTAGTTGGCCATGATGGCGTTAGAAAACAATTATCTGTCAAGGATATGTCAAACTGTGTATCAAACTAAGAAATGCCAACAGTTAACTGTACCGACTGTGAGTATTAGGTGCATATCGTTATCAAAGCGATAACTTATTATGCTTGGAACACGTGTGTCGATAAAGCCAAGTAATTACTTGTACAGTATTACACACGCAACGAAAGAACACCTGGCTTTATCGACACACGTGTGTTTCAAGCATTTAAAGTTATCGCTTTGGTAACGATATGCACTTTAACACTCACAGTCGGTACAGTTAACTGTAACACATGTTCTTAATATAACTTTATCACATTGTCCATAAATAATAAATAAATTTAAGTAATCTTCGTTTGTATAATTTAAGCGTCCCGGCATGATTATTGAAATTTTTAACAGTTTGACATATCCTTGACAGATGATTGTTTTCTAACGCCATCATGGCCAACTAGGAATAACCATTCATATTAAAAGAAATACAATAGCATTTGGCAACAAAAAAAAAGTTAAATTGCCAATATTTCGAAAACCATGAATTTTTTGAATAGACAACCTTGTACAAAGTCAACCTTATTTTTGATGCTAAATAAGATAAAATTATAAAAACATGGTGCTTGCATTTAAAAAAATGACTTTTGACGTGTTTTTGAATTTAATTTTAATCCTTTTTGATCGCCCTGTATTAATTTATTATCAAAATATCGACATAGCCCACTAAAATAGGTCCCCTGCTATAAGAAAACCTATTCCAATTAAATAATAAAGGCATTAGTATAGGAAAATGTTATAATTTTGTTTAGGCCTGAAAACGTCATTTTTGACATAAAATTTAAAATAAGTCCAAAACAGTTAGACTTAGGTATAGGACATTATACACAAATGTGTCTAGAATTTTGGACAAAATTCAAAAATAGAATAATATATAGAGTGTTCCATTTAAAATAAGCAAGTTGACACATACTTCCGGTATAACCGGAAGTGTCACCATCTTGAAAATATTTTAGCGGAACTGCCCCCGTCGATGTTAGTATACTACCAAATTTCCAATTTACATAAAACAATTATTAACGTACAGTTAAATTTTAACAATTTGAATTTATGAAACAAATATTAAATAATTTGGTTTAACAACTCCCTTATTACAAGTTGGTTTAGAGGGTTGCATATTTTAATAAGAATTATCTTTAAGTCTGTACCGATATAAATTTATCATTTGCAAAATGACTATTTTAAAATGCTAACAACATTTAGAATTAAGTTAGGTGTTTTTTAATTACCTGGTAAGTCACACTTAATTTGATTTATTATTCTATCAATTTGTGTTTGTATAGAATTTTTAGAATGGACTTGATAATGATGCGCAAGCACTGAAACTTGGGTCGTCGTTTTTTGTAATAAAGAAATTTACATACATAGTTAACGATGATTGTACTCACTTAAATCGCAGAATAACTTTTTTATATTGGTATAATATTCTTGAATATATTGTTAAAACAATCAGTGTCATATTGATTATTGTATCTCGGTAATTAATCGTCGAATCAAAAAATTGTGTATATTGAAATCAAGAATAGCTTTTATTTGAAAACATACAATTTGGCAATTCAGTTTAATTTAAAAAAAATTTCATCAAAATAGTGATTGAGATACCGTGTTTACATACGGCCAGTTAAGCTCAAGACATATATTTTTGGTTAATTACCAAATATACTGACGACGAAACATTTGTATTTTCTTAATTTGGAAACGATAACATACCTTATCCAGAAAATAAAGTGAAAATGACAACAACAACCACAGTACAACCGGACACAAGGTTTATGGTTGGACAACTACCTTGCAATAATATTAAAGAAAAGCCCCGTATATTACCTACATTACTCTCCATCACAACATATTCGCGTTGTTTATTATTAAAACATTCTAAAACTAGATTATATTCTATTCCTCTGAATCATAACAGAAATCTATTTAGAATTTGACATATTTTCTAAAACGCAAAGACTCAAATGTAGAGTTATTTTGTTATAAATCATAATAAATATAAATTATGGCGTCCGCCGATTAAAATATTAATAACACCAATAATTTGGAACCAACCATCGGAATAATTCTTGTACGTATTCTAAATTTATTATTCTTTTCCAAAAAAACAAACTTACATTCTTTAGTGCCTTTTGTGAAGGTGTCGTGGATTTGTTGAAACATTGTACCACATACACGCTCCCACGATGGTATCAGCGTCGTTCCTACCATTTCCTTATAGCATTCTTCTAAACTTGGTTTAATAATATTTACAATAGATAAACTTAGAGAATCTGCCACAGCCTAAAAATATATAAAACAATAAAGTAATAATTGTACTGATCAAAAATAACTTCTTTATTTGAAATGGAACACCCTGAACGTTATCGAATTTTTCATTTTAATATATTATGACTTAGTGTAAAAGTGTTAAATTTTAGTAGAATTTCGATTGTGCTTGGTAAATATTATGTCTTAGGTATGACACGTAAATTAATGATGTTAATTGTGACTGTAACAAGTTTTGCCAATAATGAATTGTTAATTGAGATGAAGGCGCAACGGGATTGAAAAGTTTTCTCAAATTTTGCTTCCACTTTATTAACTATATCTCAGTTACATAAATCCGCTCCCCCATAACATTTGTCCTGTCATACATGAACCCCAGCCCTCATGATGGACAAATTATAAAAGAGTGATGTAAACTTTATAGCATTGGTCTCCAAAAACACTTGAAAATGGTCTAGAATTATTAAAATACAAATACTTAAAACCCGTACACTTATGGCCGACCCTGTACAGATGAAAAAAGTAGAAGTGACAAAAAGAAAAATTTGCTATAAGAGCCCCAGAGTATGAGGACGCGGCAAGAAAATATACGATTCACATAGACGGCATGCTCAACAAAACGTGGTAGTGGCAGAGAAAGAAAAAGCAAGCAAACTATTATTTTTTCGACTATCATATTCGAAAACAAATCATAGCAACCCTAAAAATATGACTGACCGCAATATTTATCGTCCATACGACTGCTAAACTCATAACACAATTTTGTTATTTTTCGGTATCTAGACACCTTGTGTACTTTGGTGTTTCACATAAATTTTCAATCAAGAGAAGGAAACTATAAAATAGTAATACTTTTTGATTTTGAATAATTGTGATTGAGTGATTGTGATTAGTTGAAATGAATAGTAATTCAAACAATGATGAACAATTTACCCCACCAAATTTGCAAGAGGAAGCTAACAATATTTCTTTAAATTTGTTACGCGCAAAGTCAAGAAAATGCTATATGGGGCTTGTCACCGAAGTGAGTTGTTAATAATGAAGCTTGACCACATAGATCAAAGGAATGGAACTCTAAACTGCAGCGTCTATCTGTAACTATAGGGAAAACACCAAAAAACTGCACAAAATCTATACTCGGATAAGTGTCTGATGATGAAAGCTTAGCTATTGAAACATGTGTCCGAGTATAGATTTTTGTGCAGTTTTTTGGCGTTTTCCCTTTAGTTATTGATCACATAGAGATAATAGAGGAGATATATTGTTACAGTTCCAGAAACAAAAAATAATATTACAAGAACGTTTACAATCACAAACAAAGCAGTTGATAAATTAAGTCTACTTACAATATACAACAAATATATTTCTCTTAGACCTGCCCACACTCTTCATAACCGCCGACTCATTTATCACAAGAACAATAAATTCCAGGAAAAATATCCCCTATTTTAAAACTGTCTGAACCTAGTACATACACAAGACATTGCTTCCGTTGTAACTATGCAACACATGCATAACACTTAAAAAGCATGGAGGTTGGCGTTCTTCGCAGTTGCAGAAGGATATATTGATGAGTGCTTGTCGAATAAGAATAACAATTCTAAAATAATCCTGACAAACCAATACCAGCAACCTAATACTAGCACAAACAACACAACTGATATGTTAACTAATTCCGATCAAATAAATGAATTGCCAATTAATTTAGATAATTCCAATGCACCATCAACTTCATCCATAGAGATAAGTAACCATACAGCTAGCACTTCAAACACCTATCAAATGCCTATAAATTCTGGTATTACTATCCAAAAAATGGGTCATAGTGTAATTAACAATAATTACTATACTAAATACTTTTTGTATTTTTTTTGTAACCGAAAAACCATTGTGTGTCACACGTGCATAAAATGATTTAACAGCGCTTTAGCTATTATCTATGGGGCTGCTAAAGCTCATTTCTGCCCTTGCGAAACAATATATTATTTATACAATATTAATTTAAACTGATTTAAGCTGAATTAATTAAAATTAAAAAAATTACAATCGTACTCAAGATGTCCCATTTCAATATTTTTTAAATTAATAACTCACCTTGCTAGTAACTAACTTCGAAATGTTATCCTTTAAAAGGTGATCCGTGCTATTGAGTTTTGACGAATATTCAACAAGCAATTGATGTTTCAAAGTTTCAAACGTAGTCAAAACCGACGGTAATACTATATTCTTCAACTCGACGGTCACAATCATTTGTAATTTATCTGTTATTTGTTTAGTCAAAATCTGCGTGGTGCTAGCAATTAGATTTTCGATGTGTTCCTGTTCGACGCTCTTTTGAATATTAACATAATTTTCGAACAATTTTGCCTGTTGAATTTGGCTTCGAGACAAGGCAACGTCGAGTTCTTTCGCAAATAATCCGCGTAAATCGTCTTTGAAATTACTTTTAAAATCTTGGGCGACTAGCTTCACTTCGTGCTGCAATTTTTGAATCTGAATGTTTTGTTCTAAAATTACTTTTTCTAAAGTGTTCAATCTTAAATTGATTTCATGCAACTTAGTCTTTTCCGATGACAAATCAGTTCTATTTTCGGTTGCGATATTCTCGGCGGCGGCCAATTTTCTATTTTCCTCTTGCACTATTTCGTTCGCTTTTATTATGGGAATATTAGGCCAGACCATATCGTTACTATTTTCATTAAACATCATGTTATCAGTCTCATTGAAATTGTTTTTACTTTCTAAATCGCTAGTTTCTATTTTAGTAAGATTATCAAAATACTCTTGACTATTTTTGAATGACAAAATTTCTTGAACCTCTCGACTAGGACTGGAACCAGCGCTGGCAAAATTGTCTTTTAAAGGACGTTCAAATTGCAAAACGTCGTCAGCGTCTATCAGATTCTCAACTTTAGATTCTTCCGTAATCTTTTCTGGTTTTAATACAACTGGAGATGTGAGTCCACTACCGAGAGAATTTCGTTTACTTGTTGGACTATTATGTATGGGAGAACTAAACGCATCAGGAGTCATTAAATTAAGTCCCGATTGATTTGATTGTTGCTGTATTAAGTAATTCACGGACGTTTGCAAATCGTTCAGTTTAGGCAATTCCTGCTTGCTAGTATTATTATCAAGTTCGTCGTTCTTATTTTCGTTCAAATTAATTAAAGTATCCGTTGAAGAATCTAAAGAGTATAGGTTGTTGTGATTTATTCCCAACAAGTTTTCAGTTTGGAACGTAATGTTACATTCTTGAAGTTTCTTTGGCTGAACGACATACATTTTAATAACGATCGCTGATATGTTCGTTTCGTCTTCGTTTGCTTCGCACAGACACAAGTCGTCAGAACTACTTGTATAGCGAAATTTACAAATTTCGGCGCTCGTTATGCAAAAGCTTAACACTGGGGCCGGTAGTAAAAATTCGGATATCGAACTAACTGTTGCAACTCGTTCCGAGTCGTTTTTATCCAGTTGAAGCACGTACAAAATTCTATTGTTAATATCAGATAATAAAAGGTACTGACCAGTCATGTCCAAGCGTGCTTTGAAAAACAATTGTGGAGATGGAGAATTAGGGTTTGGCATAAAGTTTATGGTTTGGAGACAAGTCCACGACTCGCAAGACCAAATTTTTAATTCCGAATTAAAATTAGAACCAGTTACAGCAAATTTCCAACACCTGGAACTATAACAAACAATGAATTAACATCATTAATAGTACTTGCACATTATTATTCAAAAAAATCGGTCCTGTTTAACGAAAACTACGAGAAACCAATATTCAAAGATTTTTAATACCAATGACTTAGCTTGTTATAAAAAGTACACAATGTAACAAAACAGAAACAAAATTTAGTTGACGAAACAGTGCACAATGGTAGATGGGTTCATCTTAATATTTGTTTTGAGGTTAAATTGAAGAACATGAATACTTCAAAATCTTACAAAATGAATTGTTTATACAATTTTTTTAATTTCTTCATTTTAAGCCGTTTTTAAATAAATAATAAAATTGATTTGATGGATTTAGGATATTTTTATAGAGAATGGTACTGACACAATATTGGATACCCCCTCTTTCCTTGTCTAAGTGGATACCATACTGCTTTTGCCACAAATACCATCCTAAACATTTTCGTACTATCCATTAAAACAAACGCAATGTGTTCTTTAATAGTTATTTACCTAACGAGTTCGGGAAAATTCTTCTGAAAAAGTTAGGTACATTATTTTGTAACGAGCAACTGTAGTAATAATTCATAAATAAATAAATTCACAGCTGCTTAGTTTTTTGTGTTTACAAGAAATTTGAGTTGGTAGCACTGTCCCGCCGATTGCTTGACAATTTGCTTTGCGTTGTCAAGTAATACCAACCTAACAAAAATGTCCCGCGGTGCGGGAAATGGAAACTTCCCATGCATCGAAAATAACCGGGAAATCAGTAATCTTCGGCTATTAGTACAAAAAATATAATTTAATAATAGAGTATTTTGTATTCTTTAGTATGAAACAAGTGTTCATAAGCAAGATTGCCAAGTTATTTGTTTATTGTAACATAACCCCAACCCTATATTATCTGTAATTTTTACGTCGCTTTTTTATGCATTTTATTTTCGTTATCTTTAGTTAATTCCGTTCATTAGTCTAACGCATCTGATAAAACAAGAAAAATACTCTAAAACAAAACTAAGTTTGGCTTTTTATGTTAAGGCGTTTCCAAGATATTATATTTTTTCTAAATCGATATTTATTTTACCCCCACCACTTTATTTGAAGAGATACAAAAAACATTAAGACAAAAGTTGTACACAATGAACGTGAGTTATACCCTAGTATAGTTATTTTCAACATTTTTAATAAATTTAATTATGTACACAATTTAAAAAATATAACAACATTAATTCCAATTAATACAAAACCCAATAATAAATACATTTCAATTTCTTTTATTTCAGAAATTGTTAACATAATTAAAGGTTTAAATAAATTAACTGATTATAAATTTGTCTTCAAAGCCCCAACCAATTTAGTTAAGATTTTTTCACAAAATTAACAGTAAATAATAATCGTCTTGAATCAAGCGGCATATACCCACTACTATACTATACTCTTGCAACAAAATATATATTTGAAAAACTAAAAGAAATTTTACGATACGATTAAAAGAACATCTAAGATATCTTAAACAACCAGAAAAATATTCTTATAATTTAGATGCAATTAAGTCAACTTTTGCTAAACACATTATCCAAAACAAACATAAACATTTACATCATTCACTCATACATCATTTAAACATAAATAAATATAATAAACAAATTTTAGATAAATTAGAAATCATATACATTAAAACAACAAATACAAATTTATCAAACAGAATTTTTATCTCCTTAATGTTTTAAGTTTTTAATTAACTCCAGATTCAAACATTTTTTACTCACCTAGTTTATATTTAAAACCTATTGTTACAAACATATATATTTTATAAATTACCATATAAACCTATTATATAAACCAATCGTCACATTTAACGTATGTCAAATAATTTTTATATGTATATTCTGATGATGCCTCATATATAATTTTTGAGTTAAAACTTTAGTAAATAAATAATTAAAAAAACTAATATTATATTGCTTAAAGCTTAATTAATAAATAAAATATATAAAAAAAATATATATAAATGGATCCCATATTCATTTATATTATTGTAATTGATATTTTTTACATAACGTCATCTAGTTGCCGATTGAAAGATTAAATGTGTTTTTCTTCAAGCGACAATAAAACGTCATATTATTGAACTACTGGCAGACGCTAAAAACTTTTTACTGTCTAGACATTAAAAGCAAAACAGTTATTTTGTTTTCACAACTATTTAGAGGTTGGTACCTCGGTTATGTCATATTATGAATGTAACAGTAAAGTACCAACTTCATTCGTTCAGAATAAAACGTCACTATAACACTCGAGAATCTCGAAAATTTGAAAATAACACATGAAAACTAGCAATAAACGCTTGAAGAAAAAATAATATATCTTCCACTTGGAGTTAAAAAGAATAATTGTTTTTGCTTAATTTGCTGTCTCGGCTGACGCCTCGCCAGCAAATTTTAAGCTCAACAATTATATTGTTTAACTCCTAGTAAAATAATCTACTATTTTCTTCAAGCGACAATAAAAAGGCATATTAATGAACTACTGGCAGACGTTAAAAACGCTTTTTACTGTCTAAACATTAAAAAGCAACAGTTCTTTTGTTTTCACAACTATTTAGAGGTTGGTACCTCGGTTATGTCATATTATTAATGTAACAGTAAAGTACCAACTTAATTCGTCCAGAATAAAACGTCACTATAACACTCGAAAATCTTTTAAGCTCAATCAATTATATTATTTAACTCCTAGTAAAATAATCTACTATTTTCTTCAAGCGATATTAAAAAGGGCGTATTATTGAACTACTGGCAGAGCGCTAAAAAAGGCTTTTTACTGCACAAAACATTAAAAAGCAACAGTTCTTTTGTTTAAACTATTTAGAGGTTGGTACCTGAGTTATGTCATATTGACCATGCAAGTGTGACGTCAATTCGCCATTTTTGTTTGCGGCCGCGTCAAGGGCTTGGTTCCAAATAAAATCAGCTGTTTATAATAATTTCCATAACCGATTTATTAAAGTAGTTTAGTAGTTCATATTTCATCAATTTTTATCAGGTGAATAAAGTAATTAACAAAATAAGACATAATTTAACAGTTTTAAAAAATAAATTGGCGAGATAATTTACTTTATACAGTTAAAATATTTTTGAAACAAAGTGGAGGTTATGTTTAGGATTGTTTTTAAGCAATTTCAGTTGCTATTCTAACGGCAATTTATTATTAAATGCTTAGTTTTACACAGGTCCAACCTTCCACAAATAGAACAGCCAATTATAATAGGTTGTTACACAAAATTAAACTAATAAAGTAAAGACATAAATATGTAAACATAAGTGTATTTGGAACTAAGCTCTTTAACTAACCTTAACCAAAATGGCGACCATGACGACAACACTTGCATGGTCAATTATGAATGTAACAGTAAAGTACCAACTTGATTCGTCGAGAATAAAACGTGACTATAACACTCGATAATCTTAAAAATTTGAAAATAACACATGAAAACCAGCAATAAACGCTTGAAGAAAATAATATATTTCACTTGTAGGTTAAAAATATAATTGTTTCGCGTAACTTGTTGTCCTCGGCTAACGCCTCGCCAGGAAACTTTTAAACTCAACGATTATATTGTTTAACTCCTAGTAAAATTATCTACTATTTTGTTACTTGTTTCTGAAACCTACCTCTTTGCGTGCAGCCTACATGTTTGTGAATATCAAAATTCCGGCATATTCAAGTTACACTATTTTTCAGTCAACGAAAGGATACAAAAAGATTAAAACGAAATCACAGTAAAGCAGTTAGATTTTTGTAAAACAAACGAATAATTTACCTGGTAAATGATACATTGACCCGATCTGCGCAAAACCATGGACTTTCAAATATTTTTTAACTGGCTGTAGAAAACTGCCGTGGTTGATGAAATCCCAGAGATGGAGCTGCTAGTACAGTTTCATCTAAGTTTCATAAATGAAATAATAAAGAATTATAGTTGATGATATAGTAAAAAACAAGTCTTAATATTTTTTATAATGAAATAAAATGAAAACTACATGCAAATGTATTTAATCAGTATCGAACTACACATCAGTCTTATTCCATATTAATGTAACTTCCTTCGCGCTTCTTGCTTCTGCGTGCAGATAGCGGTAGCCATACTATTCCAGTTATATTAGCAATCATTAATTTAAACAATCAATCAAACGCCGGTACGTTCAAGAAACAAATTCTATTTTTTTCATTACTTAGGGTTTCATTTTGTTTTAACATTAAATATTTGTTTAAGCAAAGTTAAATGAAATCAGTGCTATATTTTTTCATTAATCTTTTTAGGTATGCTGTTGGTTTACATTGTTATGAAGCTTATAAAATTAGTTATAATTTAATTTGAACAACGCCATTTTTGAAATAACATTTATAAATCATTGCTTTATTAGTTCACTCTAATATATTAGGAAACTACAACTGCAAAATTTAAAATAGAATATCTTGTATAGCTTTCAAATGCAACTTAAAAATACAAATCCACCGAATTGATCTAGCCAACCTTAAAAAGTGAATTTGTTCTTAACTTTTTTCCGTACTACGTACTATGATTTACGAAATGAAATAACTAATGAAGGTAGTTTAAATATCGATAAATTAGCTACTTTTCAATTTAACACCCTAAATAACTTCTTGAAAATTTGTGTTTTTAAATTTTTTTTAATTCGACATCGAAGTTTAGCCATGTCTTTGTCTGTAATGCAAGATACTGCCGCTTTGAACTCACACCTCCGGTGTTCTCATCTGGTTAGAAATGAAAGTCCATAACTAATTAACATGACTTGGCTCTCTGGAATTAAGGGAAACGGTTGGTGCTCAGATGGCAATGAGAATGAACATACGCTGGATGAAGATAATTTACCTTGTTTACAATACATTCGTCTTTACTCCTCGTTCACTATTTACGTCACTCTCAACAAACGTCTAAGTCAAACTATGTAACGGCCATGGGAAAATTATTAATGTCATAAGTGTCAATTGCACCTTAAACAATCATATTTTCAATATAAACATTTCTAATAATTAAACCAAAAGTTGTATGTGTTAAATAAATTTTTTGTGCTCTGTTTTTTTTTTTGTGTTGTAGGATAAAAAATATTGTGTGAATCATGGCGACAAAGTCGTTTTCCCGGCCGCAAGAAGTGGCCAGCGGCCCAGAAAACGTCAACTTTCTCGCCTAGGTACACAAACTACTATTGTGATTAATTTAATAATTCGTTCTGCCTTTTCAAAATTCTTTAAAAATAGGGTAATACATACTCAGGTCCATATGTATGTAGATTATCCAAAAACAACAAACACGAAAGAGCTTCCGCACCTTTGATGCGGATTCCATTCGTGTGGGTTAACGAGGACTCTCATTTTCCATCATATAAATTTGAAAGAATTTAACCAAACCATCCATACTCGGCAGTCGCTAACGCTACAAACATCTGGCGAAAATGAAGCATCGACTACGATCTAACGCATGACCATGAATTTCAACATATCCCTCGTGTAACTAGCTAAAGAGCGGTTGTAAAGGTCCTGTTCCATACCTATTATTGACAACGCTAATATCCCAAACCTCAACTACAAGATAATTATTTAGTAATAAATGCAACAGTAATTGATATACCTCACACCTGTGCTACCATTTAAAAGAACCAGAACTTTTCCAGGGTCGTCCAAGGCATCGGAATCTTCACCGTATGGCACATAAGGACACCATATCACCTCTGAAGTTGTTTGCTTGTGATTTTGGGTGAATAACATTCATTAATAAAGTACATCTATTGTTAAGTTAAGATAAATTTTAATACCAATCACTTTGGCAAAACCAAAAAAAAACAATGGAATTGATTTGAATAACTAATACAGATTTGTAAAACAATGACAAAATAATTTAAGTTTTTAAATCCTTGGCGCACCATAAACTTAGCAGAACCTTGAAGAAACTAAGAGAAAATGTGGAAAACTAAAATTTTGTTTCTCTCGCTATACCAATTTTAGGTACTCGTTAGGAAATATGGAAAGAAGCATAGGGGATGATAGAACAAACTTGTAAATATGTAAATGTAGAACAAAAATTAATAATAATGTAAACAATTGTACAATCTGACAATCGAAAGGTAGAAGATTTTTCTATTATTTTGTTTTTGGAGGGTTGTATTTAACAAGAGATTTTTTCAAGAAATTTTATGTAAAAATTTAAGATACCTTAATTTTTGCACGTAAAATACAATCTTTTTTCGGTTTTCAAAAATATTTACGGTTTCCATTAACTTATTCCTTACATGTAATATATCCTTCAAACGCTAATTAAATGTACAAACAATCTCTGAAAAAACATATAGGGTGATTCATTTAAGTTTTGAGAAATTAATGAAGTGTCCGATAATAGTAAACTACACACAGCTAATGACATGGAAGTAACCTGTTAATAGAAATACATGTTAAATTACTTTATAACAGAGCGTTAAAGTAGGTGTCATTTTTACTAATAATTAGCTATATCTTCTAAAATACCCTATACAATATACAGGGTCATCGATAGTCGATGGTAGGAAAGACGTTTATGGAAAACGGGGCATTGGAGTAATCTGAAAATTTGGCTACTCCCATAAATAAGACACGCGATCTATCTTTCTAAAATATTTTCACTTTGGCGGTGTTGCCGCTTCTACTCAAAAGTAGTAACAACTAAGGGTGGCAATGAAATCCGGTTTACCGATTGATCGGTAAACCGGTTTACGGTTAATCGAGGTTCTTCTAGAGTATCGAAAACCGGTTTACCGATTAATCGGCAAACCGCTTTATAAAGTCGGTTGGTTGAACCGGTTTAAAAAATCGGTTTGATAACCGGGTTGTTGAACCGGTTTAAAAAATCGGTTTGTTGAACCGGTTTAAAAATCGGTTTTTGGAACCGTTGTTCAAAATCGGTTTGTTAAACCGGTGTTTAAAATCGGTTTGTTGAACCGTGTTGAAATTACGTACCTACAAATTTATATTTGTTTCACTTGTGTAAATTTGTTAATGTTTCAGTAAAAACTACGAAGAATTTTTTAGACGCATCAAATTATGAATTACATCTATTGAATATTATATCATAAATCTCTGGTTAAGTGATGTTTTTAACGGTTTTTTATTTTTTAAATACGTTCTCTTGATGGTTAAATTAACTATTATAAAAATAGGTAATTAAATTTATTGAAGAGTATTATGATTTTTTCGTGTTTACGTTTTACAATAGTAAAACTTTAATTGCTAACCAAATAATACTATGACCTTGAAATGTAGAAACGTAGAAATATGCCAATATATCTGTTTAAAACATTCAAAATGTGCATCAAATATGTACCTTTTTTAAGTGGACTGGAAATGGTGTACTAAAACAAAGAATTTTTCTAACAGTTTCATTAATTTTTACAAAATATAATTACAATTACATATAAATTAACGGTAACTTATGATCCATTATATTTTTTTTCTAAATTATAACTGTTGAAATAAAATATTGTTGGAGTTAGTAGATTATAATTAACTAAAAATAATTTTATTTTTTAATGTGAAACGAGATTCCCAATAATTTTGGGCCTTCTTATAGGAGTTGAGGAACAATAGGGTCGTCAATGATACACCATGTTCTTAATAGTCGACGTTTCGATTGGCGATGGCCAATCTTTCTCAAGGCAATCTAAGAGTTGGTGACATCAAGGACTCTCAAGGGAACCATAGGGGTCCAGATCGTCAAAAATTCAAAAATGGTTTAATTATTAAAATAAAAATTCAAAACCAACTGGTTTACGTTAAAATTACTTGGACAAGTGTCAATAAGATACACATGTAAAAACAATACAAAATAAATTAACAAATAGTGTACAAAAACAACCATACATGAAGACTAGTACACGAACAATCATTGTTCGTTTATTATTTACGAATTTTATAAATTGCTATGAATTTTCGTGATTTTGTTATTTAAACAATTTTTTTCTAAAACGTATATTGGCAGATGTCTTGCAAGCGCTTAGTTTAAATTACTAATCATATTTCTGCATCTAAAGTAATTGACTCTTGTGTCAAATGTACCTTTTGAAATACTATTACATACTTAGCTAAAAGTCTAAAATTCTTTTTTTCATTTAAAACGTGCCGTCATCTAATTTTTGCAATTTCGCTTGCCAATATCACATTTAACAGCTTTAATTAAACATTGAAGTTTAGTTCTTTTACCATTGGCTTTATGCGAAACTTTCTTTGTCTGTTTAATAAAATAATAATTTTAGTCCATAAATGGTTCATTTCCGGTCTAGTCCCAAAAAGATGTCGTAGCAACCTTTTCCGGATTATTTTTGATTTTAAAGCATGATGACAATAAATTAAATAAAACAAACAATTTGCTATGATACAGGAAACCTAGGCATTCTTTTTGATAAACGCGTTTTATGATCACAATGAATGTTGAATGAATAAATACTTTTATTTAAAAATTTGAGGAGTTATAACAAAAAACATTGTTTGTTACACGTTCCCAAAAAGTTTTTTGGGTTCATCTGCTATTCCAGACTCGACTTCGCCTCGTTCCGAAACAGCAACAATTCGTCCGAAAATCTTTATTTTTAGAGACTTACGAGGATGTATTGATATCTAGTTAGCCTAGACCAGTTCTTTGCATAAACAAAATATTGCGTTACCATAGCAACGAACAATAACTTATTAGAAGTGTCAGTGTAAAGTTTGACGTCAAAAAAGTAAACCAGAGTCACGCAATAAATTAAATGAAAAATTGTGAAAATCGAAAAATTGGAGTATCGAGCCATCATCAAGTACCTGTATTTAAAAGGGTTAAGAGGTAAGCAGATTTACGAAGATATGCTTAATACCCTTGGTGATCAATGTCCTTCGTATGCGACCGTCAAAATTGGAATGCAAGCTTCAAAAGAGGTAAATTTTCCATTGAAGATGATGACCGATCGGGAAGACCAGTTTCTGTGTCAGTCCCCGAAAATATCGATGCAGTTCATGACATGATTTTATCAGACCGTCGAGTTGGGGTAAAACGGATATCTGATTTTAAAACGATGTAGACTTCTTAAACCGAATTGTTACTATGGATGAGACTTGGGTACATTTCTACAATCCAGAAACAAAGCAACAATCGATGGAATGGCGACACTCTGGTTCTCAAAGACCTAAAAAGTTTCGTGTCCAAAAATCTGCTGGAAAAGTTCTTGCTTCAGTTTTTGGGATTGCCATGGAGTAATCATGATTGATTTTTGGATAAGGGTAGAACAATAACTGGAGATTACTATTCGACATTACTGACCACTCTACGGGAAAATATTAAAGAGAAAAGACGCGGAAAGCTATCCAAAGGTGTTTTGTTTTTGCAGGACAACGCCCCTGCACACAAATCTCATGTTGCCATGCAAAAATTCGTGATTTAGGGTTTGAATTACTAGAACACCCCCTTATTCACCCGATTTGGCTCCGTCCGACTATCACCTCTTTCCTCAACTGAAAAAAAGTTTAAAAGGTCGTACATTTTCTTCCAACAAGGAGGTAATAGAAGCTGTGGAGGTCTGGTTTGCAGAGCAAGAAGAAACATTTTTTTTAAAGGTCTAGAGACGTTGCAGGTTTGCTGTAATAAATGTATCCAATTAAGAGGAGAATATGTTGAGTAATAAAATATTTTGACATTGAAATTTTGTTTGGTTCTATAGTAGGCTAAGAATTTTCAATATATCCTCGTATAAGAAAACAGCTTATTTTGTAAACCAAAGATAATACCACTCTACTGCACGTATTACTAAAACTTATTTTGTTGTTTAAATAAATCATTGTTCTTCGCCATTTTAAATTGTATCAGATGTAATTTTCACCTTGAATTGTTTCAAATTATAAAGTTTAACTTTAAAGAAAATATTATCTCAAAACTTCAACTAATTGCAGCAACCAATAACAATGACTCATTTCGTAAAAAGGTGTTTACCTGATTTAAATCTCTAAAAACTTGTTATTTGAGACGTTCCTTTTTAGAAGGGCTTTACTTCGTAAAGAATTAATTTTTTTTCAATTACGTTTTCCAAATTACTGCCAAGTTAATTTTGTAATTTTATTCAAACAAATGATAAAAATCATTTGAATCTGTTTATGAATTTTATTGGGTATTATTGTAGTGGATTTATCACACACTAAAATATGTATGTCGTTTTCCTAATTAATAAAATGTGTGGGCTAATTTTTTCCAGCTTATTTATGTTATTCAAGTGAGTATCTGTTCTGGCTAATAGTCTGCCGCCTTTATCATTTTTCCAAAACCGAGTCTATCAATTATTATTGTTGTCAATCGTTCCTATTTATTTATTAGACCTTCACAATTACTCTAAAATTTTTTTTACATTTACTACTTTTAAAATCGTTCGATGCCAAACTTTTGTTTCAAAAATCTCATTTATGAAAATATCAATATTTTTTACCACGTTTTTTCTAAAAATATATATTCTTAGTGGTTGAATAAAAATACTGGTTCTGCGTCAAGTCTTATTCGAGAACTGTGCCACTCTTACACTTTGCTAGAGAAGCATTTGATATAATTTTTGTGTAAAAAAGATTTTACCACCTTTACATTTAACTTCTTTACTGGTCATAAGTAATGCTGAGGGCAACATCTAATTCGTCAATAACAATAAATATGATTATATCGGGATTAGTTACAGAAAGGAAATTACTACAATACATTTAAGACATAAGCCTTTCCAAATGAGTAAGGTAATCGTTGAAGTAATTTAACAATAGATAATGTAGCAGAAATGGGATGGGTAGAATTGAAAAATAATATAGGTCTTTATTTTTAGTTTTTGTGTAACATTATTCAGTCTTATCTAAGTTTTCTTGTAGTTCATATTTAATAATTTCATATAAAAGTTTTTTTTAATTGGGATGTTACAATAGTTTCAATTTAAAATGTTGAACAAGTCGCACCCCCATCAAAATATATTTCTCGAACTGAACTAACAAAATATATTCTTTTACTTTCGATAACATAAATTACTGTAGGTACTTAATTCAATTCTAACATTTGTATTAAAATGTAGGTACATATGAAAGTTAATACCTTAAGTTAATATCTTTTGCTTCATCGACTAACACGTGTTGTTTTAAGCATTAAAACCATCGCTTAGATGGCGCCGTGCACTTTAACGCACACTAGTCTTTACAGTTAACTGTTGGCATTTACTTAGTTAACACCTTAACTTAATAGTAGACTAAATGGAAAGTTTTAATTTTCTTTTGTTAGGTTTATTATTTGGCGAACAACAGGATGATTTCAAGGTTGAATATACTACAAGGTATAAATCCGAAGTAACGGTACACTATAAATACAAAACAAAAACTCATAAAAGAGTGACTCTACTACTACCTGAGTTCGATATCTTCATTATCATGAATTACATAATTGCAATTCTTTCAAATCGAAATTCAAAATACTATAGGTACACTCATGAAATTTAAAACTTGGACACCACAATGTCTGTAAACAAAAGTTTGCACATTGTGAAGCGGGCTTACGGGTATCATTTACAATTCTAACAGCAGGTAGTCTCAGCAGGGGTTATCTTATAGAAGGACTGTAGAATGAATCATTACACTAAGCACGTTTTAGAAAATAGGTAATTTACGTTGCTTACTTAATTTTTTTCTTTAAAGAATATATTTGAAGGTATCGCTAATTAAACACCATAGCTCGATTAATTATCGAATCAAAATTTTGTTTAGGAAATGTTTACAAAATAAAATTAGAAATAATTTTGATTTAAAAAACGTCTACAAGCAATAACTTTTAAATTAAATCAAAAACTAAACATGGTTATTTGGGTTGACTGATTATTACTTATTTTTAAATAAATCTAACCTACTAATTATTGTAAGTTTAAAAAAAATCATTAAACTCTCTATTCATAATATTTAGTCCTTACAAAATGTATATTTTATGACGTTTCATTTTTTTGTAGTTAATATAAAAAATGAAAATAAAAACTAAGGCAATTCTTATTGTCAACGTATATATTTAGTTTTTTGACAAGAATTTATTACATAATTATAATTAAGATACCAAGTTATAGTTTAAAATTAAATGAAAACTTTTTTTTTAAATAAAGGTATTACTATATAAATAAATATAAGAAATCAATAATGGGTGTGACCTCCATTATTATTGATACATTCTTGGAGGCGTCTGCTCATTGACGCTATCAAGGTATCAATATAATTAATATTAATCGTTTCCCATGCGGTATCAATGGCTGCAATTAGTGCATTACGTTGTTAATTTTAACAGATCCCGAACTATTTTTTGGAGAAAGTATAGTGAAATAAGAATACTTACTTGTTGGAAAATATAATCTTCGTCTGGATAAAACACTTCGACTGAAGGTTTCATAATAGTTTCCAAAATATCTAAATACGTAGCAGAATCAAGACGTCCATCGATAGCCCAACAAACTCCTGGACCCCGCGCGCTAACCCAACCCCACACATTCACAGAAAAATAACCACTTCGTTTTTTAGGACATATGTGATTATTTTCGTAACGAGTTCCTTCCATTCTAAAACTTTTAGTGGTCCATCGTTGCGGCTATTGAACGTTTTTTCGTCGCTAAAAATCACTCGATTCCAAAATTCCAAAGGTTCGTTCACATATCGCCTTGCAAATTCCAGACGACGTCTCATATTTTCGTCACTGAGAACTTCTTTCGCAGCAGCATTATACTTCTTTATTCCCATCTCTTTTAATCTTTTTGTGCAGTTATACGGCATCCGGGAAAATGTGTATCTGCTATAGCCCTGAGTATGTAGCAAATGGTTGTTCTGTTACGTAATGAAACAACTCGAGATCTTGAGCACGTGTAGATACTTTAGGTCTACCACTTCCGATGGCTCTTTCCAAAGTGTGTTCAAGATTCCATTTTACTCGGTAATGCCCTACGGTGCTTTTGGTATATCTAACATACGTGAAATTTCACGCACGCTACGGCCCGCCGCTAATTCCGAAACAATCCGCGCTTTCAAATCAGCACCGAGATGAGGTGGCATTTTCACAACACTTGAAATTTTAAACTAAAATGGAATTTACATTTCTTACTTTATTTATTGGTTCACATACCCCTTCTCAAACAGTAGGTAATTGTTTATTTATTACATACTTCTAATGACCAATGTAACAACCCTTAGAGCAATATGACTCAAAGGAAGTAAATTAAACAAGCAAGGATATTCTATTGTTATTGAAACTTATTCATAAAGTAAAAGCCATTTCCTTATAATGCTAATGGACAGGATTTTCTTTTAAGTATTAAGATTACAATAGAGGACTTATAAACTTTCGAAAATATCTAATTATAAATATTTACACTGCAATTGCGCTTTTTCCTTAATAATTTCTTAGCAATAACATACACGTTCTTGGTTTTAAGTTGTCATAAATTTGATATGATATAAATTTGTGTTTCTAATATTACATCACAAACTAATCTTTATTCGCCAAAAATTGTTGCTTAAGTTGTAAAGCTTCGTACACACCTGAACAACAAACCGAGCAACAAACATAACAACGAACCGAAAGTCAAACAGAACGACAAACGATCTTTTATGATTTCCACAATCCGAACAACAAACGGAACGTTTGTGCTGTTCCCATAATTATTTTCAGTAGTTTTCAGTTCATATATATTTATTATTGAGAAGAGAAAATTGCGGAAAACAAGAAGATAGTGCCAACCAAATTTTTACGCACAAAGAAGAGTAAAAATTATAATTTTTTAATTCGTTTTTTTTTTATTTTGGAAATTTTTTCTTGCATTCTTAAACACTGATTAATTTAAAACATTTTTTCTTCTGTCAACTCCATAATATTACCTAAAACACAACAAACCCACAAAAGGGAGGACAAAAATAAATAATTTAATTCTCCCGCATAAGTTTGTTCGCCGTTTTGTTTAGATTCGTCCAAACCTGCAAACGCATTCGCGCGCATTTTCTTTGATGTCGGAGAAAAACCGACAAGTTGCGGGAACGCCGCAAACCGTTCGTGGAACAATCAGGACTTGCGAATCTGTTCTAAAATTCGTACGTAGCACCGTCCAAATTAATGTTCCGATTGCCGTTCGGTTCGTTGTTCTGTTTGTTCCTCGGTTTGTTGTTCAGGTGTGTACGAAGCTTTACAATAAGCATATTAATATGAACTATATCTTATGAAAGGAGAGTTATGTAACTATAATTAACGACTTAACGTTACGTTAGTAGATTCCATTTACTATTTACACATATTTTCTTGGAACATTCGATAATTAACTATCGGGATATGATGACCCTATACTTCGCAGGTTGTGCGCAACTGGATACAAGCAAATAACTTGGAGCTGTTACCCTGGCCAGCAAAAAGCCCAGATTTTAACATTATCGAAAATGTTTGGGCTCGAATACTTGCTGTTATCCGAAGACAACAAGGGCCAAATTTTATACCAGTAAACCGTAATGCACTAATTGCAGCCATTGATACCGCATGGGAAACGATTAATATTAATTATATTGATACCTTGATAGCGTCAATGAGCAGACGCCTCCAAGAATGTATCAATAATAATGGAGGTCACACCCATTATTGATTTCTTATATTTATTTATATAGTAATACCTTTATTTAAAAAAAAGTTTTCATTTAATTTTAAACTATAACTTGGTATCTTAATTATAATTATGTAATAAATTCTTGTCAAAAACTAAATATATACGTTGACAATAAGAATTGCCTTAGTTTTTATTTTCACTTTTTATATTAACTACAGAAAAAAATGAAACGTCATAAAATATACATTTTTTTAATAACTTACAATAATTAGTAGGTTAGATGTAATTAAAAATAAATAATAATCGGTCAACCCAAATAACCATGTTTAGTTTTTGATTTAATTTAAAAGTTATTGCTTGTAGACGTTTTTTAAATCAAAATTATTTCTAATTTTATTTTGTAAACATTTCCTAAACAAAATTTTGATTCGATAATTAATCGAGCTATGGTGTTTAATTAGCGATACCTTCAAATATATTCTTTAAAGAAAAAATTAAGTAAGCAACGTAAATTACCTATTTTCTAAAACGTGCTTAGTGTAATGATTCATTCTACAGTCCTTCTATAAGATAACCCCTGCTGAGACTACCTGCTGTTAGAATTGTAAATGATACCCTTAAGCCCGCTTCACAATGTGCAAACTTTTGTTTACAGAAATTGTGGTGTCCAAGTTTTAAATTTCATGAGTGTACATAGTGAAAAAATTGTTGCAATAAAAGCGTAGATAATGCAATATGTAACAACTTTTCTTTCATAACTAGTAATATTCATGAAAATATTGATAAAACATTAAACGTGACGTGATTCTCGTATCTCAGTAGTATTTAAGTATCAAAAAAGTGTTTAAACAAAAGTTGTGCACAATTAAATTAGAAACAACTCATATTTGAAAAAAAATGTGTAAGCTATATTTTCATTATTCTCTTCGGTTTGAAAACCGTCGCATAAAGCCCATCTTATTTGCAAGATTTAGTGATAAAAGATGCTATAACATCTCTTTCTTTTTATTTGACTTAATCAACACAATTTGTCTATAATGTTGGTATTAATTGAAACGAAAAACATTTTTTAAAATAGCTAACGTTCTCAACAACAAAATTGTCTCCGAGAAAAAAAATTTTAATGAATACCCATGTAAAGCGGTTCTTAATCAAGTTAAAACTGGTTTGTTCAACCGGTTTAGAAACGGTGGTTTTTGAACCGGTTTTGAAACCACGGTTTGTTAAACCGGTTTATGAACCACGGTTTTTCAAACGGTTTAAAACCGCGATTTTTAAAGAAGTTTAAAACCGCGGTTTGTTGAACCGGTTTAAAAACCGCGGTTTGTTGAACCGGTTTAAAAACCGCGGATTGTTGAACCGGTTTATCGATTAACCGTTTTTTGTAAAACCGATTAACCGGTTTTTTTTTTCGACGGTTTCTGCCACCACTAGAACAACTTAGTAATTTTTAATGAAACACCCTGAATATTATTCAATTTCAAGAATCGTAATTTTTTACTGATAACTTTTTCTGAATAGTTCCCTATACCTATCTACACCGGTTTTCGAGATAATAATTATTTTAGGTTACTTTTTTTCAAAATATGATCCCACTAAAATTTAAATTTAGCTGCTATTTGAACCCATATAAGGATACAAATTTAGATGCAGTTTGCAAAAGCCTTGTATTTAACAACTACCTAAATAAATTTATTTTATCTTATACAGAGTGTTTTAAAATTAAAGATTTTGACGTGACATACAGAAAAGGTCAAAACTTTAATTTTTCAAATGAAACACCCTGTATATTACTTGACATTCTGATAGACAATTAAAATGCCTTCCAGTTGATATAACATAGTGGTATAGCTAACTCGTCAACTTTTCGAAACAATCGCAATGATTATTAAAAATCACATTCTCTTCACATAATTTACATTAGTTAGCCATGGAACGCCATGTGATTTGACAATTGCTCAATTATTCACTGTCTTTAGACAGTCTAACCTACCATCGACTATCAATGAACCTGTATGTAGAACTTTTAAAACTTTTGATGAGATCTTTTCGAATCTTAAAGAAAATATGATGTGTTCCATTTTAAAAAATGTTAGTGTACGCTGCCACGATTCTTTGGAACATCAAAATTTTTATTTTTAAAATGTGCATTGGTTTTGAAAACCAGTTTGGTAATCATGCAGTCACACTAGTCATTACAGTTTTAGATTTTTTTTATATCAGAGTTTTTTTTCGAAATTAAGTGCAACTTATCAAAGATAGATATGGAAGTAGATGATAAGCATTGCTGATATTCATGCAAATTATTTCATTAACTGGATACACACGGAAAGATTTGTCTAGCGATTTCAGCAATTTATCGTTATATTTGCCAAATTGGGTAGATAAAACTGCTAGTTAAGAGAACATGTAAATATACCAAAAATGAAGGATTAATTGCAACAATAATTTTCAGCTGTAATTCGGTGCTTTTGCATAAACGCAGCGATTTAGCTGACGATAAATCGGATAAAATAAAGCTGCTGTTGTTACGCATCAGTAGAAGGTTAGACCGTCGTAGGTAATTTTTGAAATCATCAAGTTCATCCTCTTGAAATTGCCTAAAGTAATGACATATGGATTAGTTCATTTATCATTTTAACTACAATTTAACCCATATTGTATGATTCCTATTTATTCAATCAATGAGACAGTTTTAATGTTGCTGTTATTCATTCTTCACAATCAACTACCAAAACACACATAAATAATTCGAATAACAATGCAACTGCAACTAAACTAGGCACTTCTGATTTGAAGTTTAATCGGTCATATTTTTCAGAATTCCGAAAGATTCCCGATCGAAGATAAATTGACTATATTGGACCTAATAATCGTTTTCAAACAACATACATACCGAACTATTTACTACAATAAATTCTAACAGAAATATTGGTCCAATAAAACTTAATGTTAGTGGTTTGCTTCCGATTTAACTGTGAGATATTTTGCATCAACTTACCTAATGATAATTTGACCCAATTTACCGCATCAATATATCATTCCATGTGTATCCAGCTATTAATTGATGTTTTTGGTTTTTGGCTTCCAGGTGCAATGTAAATACAAAACCAGCCGTGACTGGTTTTTAAAACTTCAAAACTGTCAAAACGGATGTGCTGTGACAGTTATAAAGTTTTAGTTGTTACGTTGTTCTATCATTTTTATTAACTAAGTTATCCTCCGATGTCAGAAGTTTACGCCACCCTATATGCACCTCATCCAATCTTACATACCTATCTGAATTCAAAACAGCATAATACACTTTAAAAGTAAAAAGGATACTCAATCCCATCACTTCTGTCATCAATATTATAAACAAACAAACTTCCATCTTCATCAACACAGCCCAAAACTATTTGTTGCGGAATTATAGCGAACGATATGTCTTGAACAAGACCATTCATTTCTTTGATAAGAGCTCGGTGATTCGTTTCTAAATTTGTTACTCTCATCATACCACCTTTTTTTCCTTAAAAACAAAACATGCACAAGAATCCAATTGGATAGACTGAAGGGCAGAAACAAATACCTTTCATTCCATAAGCTACAACTCTCCCATTCTGATGCACAGCGAGTAACTGTCCGACGTAAAATCGTAATTCCCAGTTGTAATCAACAACATCGGTTAATTTAACTTTAGAACTACCATGATTGTGATTACCAGCGCTGCAGTTAACAGTCACTTCTTCTGCAAGTATTTCGACACTGTATTCCTTATCAGAGTTATTAAAAGAACTGTAAAAGAATAAGTTTGATAAGAAGTCTAACCTAAAACTTTCAGTAATACGTACATATTCTGAGATAAATTGCCTTTACTACCGATTATTGCAGTGTCCATTTTACCATATATTAATAGAATTGCTGATAATGAGGAAAATCTAGAAAAAAAAAAGCTTATTAGGAGAGCACTTAATACCTCTTTCAATTATTACCTGTTAAAACTGTTGAAAGAGAAAGTAGTGAAAAGTATGAACAAAGGATAGTCAACGACAAATAAGACAAACAGTAAACCGGTGAGATTGCGTAAAATTAAACTAATTTGTAAACAACCGGTAAATTCATATGTATTAAAACGAAGCAAGAATCATATCAAATCATAGCCAAACGTCATCATTGTTGCCAATGTAAATGTAAACATCAAACTTTAATGAAAATTATTATGTGAATGATTTTTTGTAGAGACTTACACAACTAATTCGTCGTTAAAACTTGTGAACAACCATTTTAATCACTTGAAATGAAAACTGCCAAAATGCACTTTGTACATAGGGTGCGTCAAAACTTTTGTGTGTGTCTGGTGAACGCATAAGAACCAATATTAGTCTTTGAAGCAGCGCGTTCATGAGAACAAAGTCTTTTTTAGCCTTAAAAAAGTGTAAGAATGTAAAGGATGGTTAGCTCTTCCCATAGGGATATTTTTTCCCTTACTTTCTGGTTATTTTGACTATTTTACATTGGTATTCTGTATTAAATTGTAAAGGTTATGTTATACGTATATGAGATATAAACTGTTTTTATTTTATGTTCATGACTTTACATTGGATTAATCTTTTAAATGGGAACTTGTTGAGCCACTTGAAATAATATATCTGTTTCCTAAAACATTACTTTTGATCGTTTTGTTGGATTGTTTTTACTAAATACCCGTAAGTATGTTGGCTGCTATGATGAAATGAGAAATACCTAGGGTAGACTCTCGTTTTTTTTAAATTTTAACTAAACAATAATTTATTAAGGAACGAAAATAGAAAAACACGAAACAACAACTAAAATAAAACAATTCACTAAGGGCAGTGGTAAATTTGCAAAGAATTCCTCTCGGAATTACTTATAATTAAAGTTGATTGTACAATTTTCCAGATGCAAGAGATTAATATTTGGCAGATTTGTGTCTTGTAATTTAAGCTGCACATTATGAACACTGGATGGTTTTAAGGAAGACGGTTGTAACAAACATTCTTGCTAGATTCCTGCACTTGTCGAGGGCTGAAGTTCTGAACTATTTTAATGTAATAATTTATTCGCAATGTTGATTTTAGCACCTAACGAATCTTCGATATATTGTTCTGCGACTGCAGTACTTTTCCAACCTCCAAAACGCTTCAGGATTGTTATATCTACCCCATTACCTGCCAAAGTTATACCCTAATTTTTCTGTGGTTGTAAGACCACTTCGCCTAAAACAGCGACCTATGTATTCCTTTGAGTTTTCCAAGTTTAAATATGCAGCTATTTTTGAAAGCATACTTCAAAAGAAATGAATGTCTACTGGTTGTTTCTGAACATTTATTTTTTGCATAAAATAAGAAAAATCTTTCAATTTCTATATTGGATCTTAATGTGATATATTTGTGAATTATATCAATCAATGAAGTTCGGTGACACAGCAGGTACGAGGCTTTTTTATTTGCGGAATACATATAACAATAACGTCCCCTCTATGAAAGACACTTTGGTTTTCACATGTCAGTTCTGAATTTGGCATGCACCACACATGTGGTGATAGTGATAGCTATAAATAATGTTCTATTGAACTTTATAATCAATGGTTCTATAATTAAGATTAAAAATAATCTTACTTACTTTTATCATAAGATAATCCTCATTCTGTGCTTCGTTAATAAACTTCTAAATCATCCATTCTAAATTTATCGGCCATAACGTTGACGATTTTGAATAGTTGGGCTTTTCTTAAAAATATGCTACCAAAACATATTCATTATATACAGATACGCGATTTCAGAGCCCCTCATGTTCTTTCCAATATCGATTGGATGATTTTTCAGGCAATAAATTTTGAATTGCAGCTTCGGCCACATTTTGAATTTGAAATGGTACTTCTAATGTTTTCTTTCTAAATTTTTATTTCACAGAATGACATAAAATTGCCAAGTGCAATCAAATTATTTTAAATTCAAATCACTGTAAATGAATTGAATCACTAACATAAGAAAGATAAATTTCCTGAACCGACAGTATTTCAACAATAATTTAAATTAAAAATTTCAAACACTCTTTCAGAAACTTTTTTGGGGGTATTCGCAAAAGTACAGTTTCTGGCCTAGTGATACGAATAAGAATTTGTATTGTGATCAGATCACATTCTAATTTCACGTTTTGTTAAGATTTGCGGAGTATGCATCTTTACTAACACGCTGACGTTAGTTGTGTTGCCTAAACTTTAATTTATGCACCAAAGTTTAGTAAAATCATTGAATAAATATTCAATAGTAAAATGTAACCGAATATGATCAGGTTTCTGAAGTTGCATTTGATTTTATGTAGAATGCTGTGAAAGGTTTTAAAGACTAAAAACTTGTTGATTACGAGTTCGAAATTTAATAGTTTTCCGAAATTGAGAGAAAACTATAACTCTGGTCTACAATTCTCATATAACTTAAAATGTAGTTATTAACGTTTCAATTAAAATCCAGACTGATGACTTCAAGAGTATCATTGTCAAATCGCGTATAAGTCACTTCATCAAGTAATTTTTGTATTCGTTGTATCAAAACAAATCGTAAGTGTTAAATTAAATAAATACAGTTCCTCTACATATATTTAATATCAAACCAATATCAAATCATAAGCTGCAGAGAGATAAGTATAAAATAGATGCAAATTATTAGATTGTTGGTACTTAGAGAGATCAACTACTGCAGGCCACAGAACCAACATTGCTCTCGGATTATAATGAAAACAATTATAATTTGTGCGTACACTCAATTTTAGTGTACCTTAAGAATTGAAGCAACTCCAATAACTCACTTTTGAGGCAATGTTTGCTTTTGTTGACTACAAATACAAAACAGACTAGAAACATTTGGAAAATATCACTCATTTTATCAGGTAGGTATCCCATTCAAATTAGAGCAAAAGTAAATAATTGTGTTCTTAAATTACTAATAAAAAACATAAAACAGAATCACAAGATCAGTCTAAATAAGGTAGAATACAATTGTCGATTACACTAATATTGGTATGCCACTTAAAATGATCGACACCAGATACAGTAATCAATTTCAATTTACCTTTTTTGTCCAAAGTCTTTAAACCAATTGTGTCTTTCATGTAAATATCACGATTAAAAAGATTGGTTACAGTTGCATTATCATTGAAGTAACCAAACTGACTGAAAGTAAGGCTAGTAAATACTGATTTTACTTAATGAATTGACATACCTAGATTCCCAAGGTGTAATTACATTATCATCAGGACCTCCAATTAGGACTAATTTATTTAATTTTAAAATTCCTTTTTAAAACTTTCACTTTATTTGACAAAATTTCATTATTGATATATGGTAAAAACTCACTGTAACTGTAATATAAAACTTGATGGTAGGGATCATTCCAATAATTTCCCACTGAAGTATGCTGACCTACTCTCGAATAAAACAATTCAAAAGCTGTTTTGAGAGCCAAATTTGGAAAAATAATGTGTAAGAAGTCAGCTAAAATTTAACAATATAATAGTGAAAGGTAACATTTCAACTCACTTCCATATTGTCCGCTTGAGGGCTACTTAAAGAAATAAAATTGTGTACATTGTGCTCAGGAAAGGCTTGTAATATTGCTCTAGCGATAAGACCACCCTGTGAATATCCTATAAAATGCACTCCTTCAGGATGCCTTTGGCTGATATTCATCACGTCAGTCCCCATTTTATCAACTTGATACCACATGCTTTCTAAACTAGACCAGCCAGCGAATCGCACTATATTGTACACAACGGTACCAGGATGTAGCTGCAATATAGTCTTGCAATAAAATTAGATAATATCTGTATCGATACCTTTTCTATTCTCTCTTGAATTAATAACATTGTCTCAGAACCAGTTAAGATTCCATGTAGTAAAATAATTGGCTTGTAGGAATGTATCACTATGTTAAGACATAAAATAAAAAATATACAGACTTTCATTGTTCAAGATTAAAAAATAAGAAATAAATAAAATTTAAACCTAGGAGTGGGTGCTTCACAATGCTATTGAAAAAATATTAGTCATTTTTTCCTTTGTTAAACCACAGTACTTAAAACTACTTAAAACAAAGGATACATCTTAAAGTATTTTAGGTTATGTTAATTATAGTAACATACATAGTGTGTCAGACATTTGAGTACAGGGTAATTCAACATTACTTGAAAACCAGCAAATTACATGTAAAATGACGTAACTAAATATTAATACTAGATTAAAATCACAATACACATCTACGAATGCAGTAGTTCTACTTAAGTAAAAATTTTGTACTTAAAATAATTCGCGCAAGTTTCAAATTTGTTATTGTAATGTCACAGTAATGTAATAAAGATTACTGTCAAAGGCGTAAAGTTTCAACATCTAAGAAATGTATGTTTCAAATACTTGAAACCTAAATTTACAGTCTTTCTCATGAAATCACTGTTGTGATTTAACGTAAAATTAGAAACAAATGATTGCTCTTTTCATATTTCTTATTCTATTTTAAATTCTAAGACAATTTGCTTTAGTTGCGTCACTAGTGTTTATTTTTGTTGTACTCATGTAATTTACCACCGCAATCCTATTGTTTATTAGTGAGGAAATGTTATATAACAAAATTTGTACAAAAATGGTGAAAACGTATGTACAAATCGCCACAAAAATGTGATGTTAAAGTATTTGAACATTGCTTCGAACTTTAGTTCACCAGTTTTACGCAATAGCGCCAATGCGCAGTACTCTGCCTCAAAAACATAATACCAAATTTTCTTATTATTATTACTTATTTTATATGAAGCGCTAACTTCATTCATAGAAGTATGTACTGTAATAAAGTTGCTGTACTATCTTGCTTATAGATATTTTTTTTAGATTTTACTTTTTACCGCCCGAAATGGAATGTGACAACTTTTTTAAAAAGTAATTTTTTGCAAAAACTAATTTTCCCTTTTGAAACTGAAACTGAATTAAAATTTATTCAAACTACTGTGGTACTAATAAAATTTACTACACATTCTTAAATTTAAGTACCCTTGTGGTCAACCAAACAGTACTTTACAATTTGTAAAAATTGTAATGCTAGGGACTTTTTATTATTAAGAACTTTTGATGCATTTATGCGGAATAAAATCAAAAAAAATCAAAGTGAAATAGCCAATGCTGACCTAAAGCTGTGTTGTTTTGTTTGAGTGTTATCCATAAACTAACGTGAGTAAGAGTTGGCATGTTTAGGTTTTTAGTGGTTTTCCTAAATTTTGAAGCAAATGCTTTGCCAAGACGAACCAATCCACTGTTGCACACGATTTCGTCACCCAACTATATAGGTTTATAAGGTTTGTACAAAAATCTACCTTTTCTGAGGTACGGAATAGTACTTTAAGCAAACTTACCTTACTCCAAAGTTGTTGTGTCAGATACAATAAGGAAAAGTTACAAATGACGTAAAATGTTTACTGTTCAATCATATGAATCATTCTTTAAAGTTAAATTCAAATGATTTTTCTGTCTGTTGAGTAAAAGCTTGTATTACAAAAAACTAATTTTTACGTCTACAATTTATTTTGACAATTTTATTTACAAAAATTGATAAATTTGACAAAACTTTGAATTTAATGTAAAATTGGACACTCGGCAAAACTACATAATTCAATTTAATTAAAATCGTCTATAAATCTATTTTGTAAACTAGGTAAGCCGCACCATTTTCGTGGTAAAATATACCGTTAATAAAATTGTAATGATTCCTGCCCACACATGGATTCGAACTAGTTGATGATGAGTTACTTTATGGCATGTGGATTTTCTTCAGCATACAACATGTTCATATGTAAATTGGTTACACTTCTGTAAAAGCTTGTCTGTAAATGAAATTTGTTTATCAAAATTCACATACTGATGTCGGTGTTCGGTTATGAAGCGTTAAAACACCCAATCGTTTCGGTCCGCAGGTAAAGGCTTGTACCTTTTGGATATGGTATGGATGAAGCAGTTGTTCTTTCAGTGTCCTGAACTCATCCTTGGATCTCCTACCTCTAAACCTTGTCTGTGCTTTTTGGATTTCAGGAATTCTTTACAAAATTTCTTCTTCAACTTCAGGAGTCATATCGTCCGTCCACAATTAGCAGTTACAGGGATTATCTACCGGTTTCGCGAAGGCGTCTCTCAATCGCAGCAAATGTTTGATGGTTTGTTATGCGCATTTGGAAATTACTTTGTTCCTAACACTTTTACGCTTTCTGAACAATCAAAACACTTATTTAGAGAAACATTTACATTTACAGACAACTGAATAATTAAACAATTTAAAGTTATTATAATGCTAGCAACCTCAAACACTTCACAAAATCCCACAAAATATAAAGGATTTTTATTTTAACTATACCACCTATGTATCTAGGAAACAAAGCAATTTTGGAATAAGGTAAGTTTGCTTAAATCGGCTTATTTCGACCTCAAGAATATGTGGTAGTTTGTACAGACCTTTTAGAGACACCCTGTATACGTTTATACTGATCTTTCTGGGGCATGGGTATTACTCTCATATTCACAACGTTGTGTAGACAAAAAAGGAAAAGCAAAAGTGACTAATTTACGACAACATACGAATAACTGAAACTGAAATTTATGATTTTCTGTTAAGCTTAACACAATTGTAATTACATCAATTTTACATTACAGACCAAAATTGCAAACTTGCGATATATCGACAATTTGTAACTGATTCTTTATTATTTGGAGAGCATGCGTAGTATCTGATTAGTTCAGTAACTACGATGACAAAATAGTTATTTACCTAACGAGTTCGGGAAATTTCTTCTCGAAAAAGTTAGGTATATTATTTTTGTAACGAGTAACTGTAATAATAATAATTCATAAATAAATAAATTCACAGCTGCTTGGTTTTTTGATTTTTACAAAAAATGTGAGTTGGTAGTATTGTCCCGCCGATTGCTCAACAATTTGCTTTGCGTTGTCAACTAATACCAACCTAACAAAAATTCCTTATTGTCTAGGAAACTTAAAAGCACCGCGGTTCGGGAAATGGAACTTCCCGTGCATCGAGAATAACCGGGAAATCAGTAATCTTAAGCTATGAGTACAAAAAAGTGTTGTTTGTCTCATTTTAATGTTGGTTTCAATTGCTACACATCAGCACAATAGGGTATTGCTTGTCATCTACTATAATGTTTATGGTTTTGTTACTGAAATAAAAAACTTAAATGATGTTATCCATAAAGAATTAAATAATGTTTCATTATTTAATATTGTTCAAGAAGTAAATGATATTAGATACCGTGAAAACAATGTTATAATCTTTAATGTTGCCGAAATACTGACACTATACCAAAAATATTATTTCTGAATCTCTCATACAGTTAATGTGTAGGACGTGAAAGTTATACGATTAGGTAAAGCAGTAAATGGATAATATCGAGCTTTAAAGGTCACCACAAGTAATTGTAATGTTGCAAAAGGTATTTTGAAAAGTGCATTCAAACTAAAGAATTCTGTTCGTTTTAAGAATATATACATTAGTACTGATTTAACTATAATGCAAAGAAATTATTCTTTTAATATCCGGAAGAACTTCGAGAAAAGAACGTCCGAATGATGAAACAGGTATTACAATCAAGTATTTCAACGACATGCTAAGAATTATTAAAAAAAAAACTAATGAATCCACAGAGTTCTAGCCCGTCCAGTACTATTACTCAGTCACTGTCAATATTATATCAAAATGTGAGAGGACTAAATATCAAGGGGTGGGATCAATTTTACTTCAAATGTCTTAGCTAACGGTAGTAATATTGTATTTGTCACTGAAACATGGTTGAAGAAAGATGGTTTGTCAACTGAGTACTTTCCTAACAAATATTCTGTATTTAGGTGCGACCGACAAACTTTTAAAGTTAGGGGGAGTATTAATTGCTTTGAAATATTTATATAAAGGTGAAAAATTGTCCATAATAAAATAAAATAAACTGCAGGAAATCGATATTGCAGGTGTTTCATTGTAGGTGTATCATTTTTAAAAGGATGGTTTCAAAATTGTATTAGTAAATGTTAACGTTCCACCATCATTACTAAACACATCTTATGATATACTATTTGATTTCTTAGAAGAATTGTGTATGCATAACTTTGTCAATGTGTGTGGAGATTTTAACATATCGAAATTGCAATCGCATTATAAAAATAAAAGGTACCTACTTACAAAAATGTAATTCAGTTAATAGGTTCTTAAAATACTGCAACTTAAAACAAATTAATTTGATCAAGAACTGAAATTTTAGAATCCTATACCTAATTATTATTTCCGATCTGAAAGGAAACTGTAGAAAGTAGAAGTAAACATTAGTGGATGAAGATTTACACCATCCAGGACTGGTATAAATGTTACCCGGAAAATCGAAGAAAAGAAAACTTTTGTAGGTAATAAGAATTTTCCAAGGATACAATTATCGAAAAGCCAATTTCGTAGCAATATACAATGAAATACACAACATCGATTGGGGCACCTTATAATCGTTAACAGACGTTGATGAAAGATGTACTTATTTTTATAGTAGATTATATGATATATAGATATATAGATATGAATTTACTCCAAAAATTAGTAGCAATTTTAAAAGCTCCCCGTGTTAAATTAGTAAGAAAACTATATCGAAAATTAAGTTAAAAATCATTACATTAAGAAGTATACGTAATACGCTAGCCTATAGATTGGATAGAAAATTATAAAATATGCGTTGTGAAACATAGAGTGGTCCGAATATGGGCCCCATTTGTTTTTTTCGTAACTTACTATTATTTTTTTATAACAATGTCTAAAATCATCTATACAGGGTCATTGATGGTCGATGGTAGGTTAGACGTTTATGGAAAACAGGGCATAGAGTAATCTGAAAATTTGGCTATTGCCATAAATAGACACGATCTATCTTTTAAAATATTTTCATTTTGGCGGTGTTGCCGCTTCTACTCAAAAGTAGTAACAACTTGTTAATTTTAAATAAAACACCTTATATATTATTTAATTTTTAGAATCACAATTTCTTACTGATATTTTTTCTGAATAGTTTCCTATACCTATCTACACCGGTTTTCGAGATAATAATTATTTTAGGTTATTTCTTTTCAAAATATGATCCCACAAAATTTAAATTTAGCTGCTATTTGAACTCATATAAGGCTGAAATTTTAGATGCAGTTTGCTAAACCTTTGTATTTAACAGCTATTTAAATAAATTTATTTTATTTTATACAAGGCGGTTTAAAATTAATGATTTTGTGTAACATACAAAAAAGCTCAAAACTTTATTTTTCAAATTAGAACACCCTGTATATTACTTAAAATGCTTGTCAACTTTTTGAAATAATCGCAACAATGATTAAAAATCACATTGTTTTCGCAATTTTGCATTAGTTAGTCATGGAACGCCATGTGATTTGACAATTGCTCAATTATTCACTGTGTTTGACAGATGTCGAAGTTTTGAGATTGTGATTTACTACTTAATACGTATTCAAAAACAAATTACAATGAGAGAAATAATTACTCGCATGAAGCGTTGATGAATCTAATTTATTCTTCATGGAGAATGTGACAAAATTGTGGAAAGAACATGTAAGAAATTGAATGAAACGTATTCTGATTTGCAGCCAATGAACGAAAGAAAGTTTATGCGAATACAGGAGAACTTTATCAATTATGGTTCTAAGCTTAAAGCATAAACTTTCTTTTGTTCATTGGCTGCAAATCAGAATACATTTCATTGAATTTCCTACAAGTTCTTGCCACAATTTTGTCACATTGTCCATGAAGAATAAATAGATTCATCAAAACTTCATGCGAGTAATTATTTCGCCTCATTGTAATTTGTTTTTTTTTGAATAAGTATCAGGTTGTAAATCACAATAACAATCTCAAAACTTTGACTTCTGTCAAACATAGTGAATAATTAAGAAATTGTCAAATCACATGGCGTTCGATGACTAACTAATGCAAATTACGCGAAGACAATGTGATTTTTAATCATTATTGCGATTATTTCAAAAATTTGACAAGCATTTTAATTGTCTATCAGAATTTTAAGTAATATACAGGGTGTTCCATTTGAAAAAATAAAGTTTTGACCTTTTTTGTATGTCACGTCAAAATCATTAATTTTAAACCGCCCTGTATAAGATAAAATAAATTTATTTAGGTAGCTGTTAAATACAAGGCTTTTGCAAACTGCATCTAAAATTTCAGTTTATATGGGTTCAAATAGCAGCTAAATTTAAATTTTGGTGGGATCATATTTTGAAAAAAAAATAACTTAAAATAATTATTATCTCGAAAACGGGTGTAGATAGGTATAGGGAACTATTCAAAAAAATTATTAGTAGGAAATTGCAATTCTAAAAATTAAATAATATACTACTTTTGGGTAGAAGCGGCAACACCGCCAAAATAAAAATATTTTAGAAAGATAGATCGTGTCTATTTATGGCAATAGCCAAATTTTCAGAATACTCCTATTCCCCGTTTTCCATGAATGTCTAACCTACTATCGATCATCAATGACCCGTATATATACTATAAGACCTTAGTAACAAAACTGCAAAACCTGTTCTTTTTTAAATAAAGTTTTTTGATTTTACAGAGAAATATATAAAGAGGGGCACTTTTTTGAAAACGGTTAGACGGTACGTAGAATATGGGCCCCCTAAAATATATATAAATTTTCTTGCCACAATAAAAAATACAAAATAAAAATAGCAATAATAAATGTCTAAGTAAAAATAAACATGTTTATTAAAAAAACTAAATAAATTACTGACAAAAATCACAAACGTAACTGTCTTTTCTGCTCCGGAACATTGTTCATGTGTCCAGAGATTGCATATTAAACACTGAATCCAGGTTTCTCCTCTGGTATCATCTGAAAATCGTGTTTCGCAAAATAGACATGTAGCATCATTACTGCCAGGAGTGTACTCGCCGATCTGGTCTTGGTCAAGGTCATTGTCAGCAGGCAAAAATTCATCTTCCTCTTCTTCATCTGAGCTGGAGCTGGTATTTGCTTTTATTTTGGGTTTCTTTATTTTTTTTTTAATTTACCATAGATAATTTTTGCTTTCCCTTTCCCTTTGTCTTTACACTTTCATTTGATTCATCTGAAAATAATTTCCTTTTCGTTTCTTCTTTTGATTTCCTTATTTTCTCAATCAATAATTCAAGATCTGATTTATATGGAGATGAAGTTATAATATGGGAACGAGAGGTTTTTCTTCTTCTTGTAGACGCTCTTTTTGTAACTGATGGGACAGGTGAAAGAACGAATAGGCTCACGAAGGTTATTGAACAGTCTTCTAATAGCACAGTTAATGGGGCCATTGTGACCCTTAATGGTGGATCTGGGTCTTCAGAACAACCCGGTTGTTGATCTTCTGAACGAATTGATATACCTTCTGAAGAAACAGTTTTGGAAAGGTCACATGTCGGTTCTTCAAGCCGAGTTTCAGTTGAGTTACAGGTTTTTCAGCTTCAATTTTTCAGCAATGAAATCAGCATCTGTAAAAATGTCTTTATTTATTGGCCATATTCCGGTTACTTTAAATCCATTTGTAGCTATTTCTGCCGTCTGGCATTTCAGAACAGCTTTACCCAATAATTCTGCTAGATCAAATTGTGATAAGGCTCTGTTATTAACCCGGATCCAAGTTCTAATCTCTTCGCTATAGTACGCTTTTAGTGGTTTCATGAACGTTTTGTCAAGGGGTTGGAGTTTATGTGTCGAGTGAGGAGGGAGTGATATGATGCAGACATTATTTTCCTTGCCAAGTTTATCATGTCCAAATTTCTAGTGTGACTGTAATGTCCATCTACTATAAGCAACACAGGTAACTCTTCAGTTGGTTTTACAAACTGGAGAAAATGTTTAAACCATTCGGTAAATAAATTTTGCTGTAAATGGATAATATCGAGCAAATTGCCCTTCTGCACTCATTGCGGCAACCATAGTCACTAGCGAACCTCTCTCAGCCGATGTAATGGCAGCAATCTGACGTTTTCCCTTTCGGCCAATGACTTTAGGAATTCTTGATGGTACAACGAAAAGCCCAGTTTCGTCGACGTTAAATATTTGATGCGGACCATAGTTACGTTTTTCATATTGTACCTCAAGGTTATCGAAAAATATTTTGATATTTTCCTTGTTGAATCCCAAAGAAGTTCCAGTTGGTCTTCGGAGGAACAGTAAATTTTATGTCTTCTTAAAAAGCGTCTAACCAGGTACGACCAGCGATACCATTTTTAAAAGGATTTTTGATTTTATTTTCAATAGCCAGTGTGTATGCCATTCTACACAGATCTTTTCTGGTTAAACCATAAAACTGAGACTCCATTTTGAGAATATACTCAACCAATTCTTCTTCTATGGCGGATCCAAAACTGGTTTTTTTTATAATATCAGCAATAGGAAAATCGTTGGTTTCTACTTTTTGCCATTCTCTGTAGAGTCGTTCTTGGCACCTGGAAACTTTTGGAGGCTCATTTTAATCCCATGTGTCCCTGCTTTACAGCATGTACAGCTTTCTTCATGTCATCCTGGTTCCATTTTTTTTACAGATTATTGTTGGCAGACATTGTTAACCTGTAGAAAATAGATGGCTTAATTATTACGTTCTGAATATGGGCCCCTGGCCCATATTTAACTCACACAAGGGACCCATATTTCAAACTGTTTACATTCATAAAAATATTAGCTTATGATGTTTACAAATATTTTTTGTTCATAATCTACACTAGAATCTCTTTTTCAACCTTTCTTCTTGTGAGACTGATATATATCAGTTCTAAATAATATCAAAAAACACAAATATCACGCAGTATAAACTTACCCAATAAAATTCTGTCAGAGGTCAAAAAACAAAAGCACCGCACAATTCAACATCAACAAGTGTACTGACCGCGGCATCTGTAAATATAGTGTCGAAGAGGTGTCCTGTAGTATATTTTACATTTTCTAATAGACCGGTTTCATAGATAGTTTGGGGCCCATATTTAATGCATGGCCCATATTCGGACCACTTCCTCTAATATTTATTCCGTCGTGAATATAAGATGTACCTAAACAATGTACAGAATAACATTAAACATAACACAAACGAATTATGGAGTTTTAGAAATGCAAAACGGAAACCATTCAGAATTCCAGAAAAATTGTATATGATGATATTCTGTTTTTTCCTCAAGATATTGTAAATGACTTTGCAAACTTTTTTAACAGTGTTTTGCCTTGTGAAAACGTGACCAATGATATTTGTAAATATAGTTTTGTGTTTCATAGTGTACGTATTAATAAAGAAGAACTAATTAAAATCTAATTTGACTAAGGTATTTGACCAAATACCAGCACTTTTAGTAAATTATTGTATTTCGTGCTTGCCAAAACCACTGTGTTCTATTTTTAATATAATAGTTTCAAAGTGTACGTTCCCATAAATTTGGAAAACTACAAAAATCTGTGCCGTTTTGAAATCTGGTGACTATGCGGATATATGAAACTATAGACCAATAGCGATAATCTCTAATTAATTATTCAAATCTGTGTTAGCAGTTCATATTCAATATCATATATGTCAATTTGCAATTGTCAAACAAACAACATGGTTTTATTAAAGGTAATTTCCACACTTACCAATTTGACTAATTTTACTCAGTTTCTCTCTATTCCCTTAGATAATGAAAAATAAATTGACGTTTCTTTAATTGCTTCATTAATTTTTAATAGACCTCAACAAGTTGACTATAAAAGTATTAAGTCTGAAGTGTATTATGCCACTAGTGGTGTTACGCAAGGGTGTAATTTAGGTCCATTATTGTTTCTATTGTTTATTAATAATGTAGTTAGCTGTATAAATTTAAATTTAAATAGATTAGAGAAAATAAAAACCGGAAATAGGCTATTTTATTTATTTAATTATAAAATTTAATTTATTAGAAAGGCGACGTTTCGCTGATTATTATCAGCTTACTCTTGCCTAAAAATAGTAAATTACACAAACAAAAATAATTAATAAACACAAACTTACCAACTAATACAAAAACTTTAAAAACAATATATAATAACAATGTAATATATAACAATAAGTAATCAAACTCACTAACGACATTTAATATTACAAATCTAATACTGGCATTACTTTCCAAATACGTTTTATTATTGACCTAAGATTATTGCACTATTGTAATACATTTTGTATTTACATTCCTTATCTAATTAAATTTGAATAAATACCGCTCAACTTTTCGGTATCCGTTCCAGCAATTGTGTTGCTTGTCGATTTTATGTATCTTATAATTTCTTTCTGTACAAAGCACACTTGGTGTATTAAGATCCAACTTCGTTGTTGTTTATAATAACTTGTTCGGTTAATTTAGTTATTTTTAATGTATTAAGTTTTTGTTTTTAATTGAATGTTGCTTTTATGATTGGTCATTCTAGTTAAGTTTTTGTTGTGTCTATGTAAAACTGATTCGCAATTATTATAGTTAATTTTATAAACTATGTCTTTTCTTTGGTCTTTATCAATCTTGTCTTTTAATTTTGTGTATAGAAAGCCAATATTTCTGTTCATTTTAAAACTAATGTTGATGATGTTGTCATCTTTTAAAATGTTTTTAGTTAAAAAATATCACCACCAAAAGGAATAGAATAATATATTTTTGTTTTTGTTTTAAATATAAATCATTCTATATAACAACATTAATACGACATCTCTCAACAGGACAGTTCAAAAGCAAAATAACATCGAAAATACCGACTTTCTGAATATGGTAAATTTCAATGTACCTTCCAAATCCTTAAGAAATTTTAACACATTTGTAATTAATACCTCTCATACATTGCAACCATTTTACAACATTAACATTCTCCATTGCTATCTACATTCACATTATGTAATAAACTTAAGGTTGATAACAAACGGGAAAACACCAAAAACTGCACCAAAAAACTTTACTCGGACACGTGTTTCAATAGCTAAGCGAACCGGTACTAGTTTTTTGGTGCAGTTTGCTGTTTAGTTTAGTTTAGTGTTCCATTCCTTTGATTAAGGTTGATATTTTAATTAAGAATAATTTTAAAGAATTTAAAAGTATCATTTAATATAAAATGGCATAATTATAGAAAACTTATAAAATACTGAGCGTGTTATCATTATTATACTTTTATTTTTTTATTTTGTTATACGTTAGGTTAGGTAATAATTTTGGTTTTGGATATATTTTTTTTTGTTTATAATATTACGTTGTTGTTAATATTTATTGTTAATGCTTCCTCTTTGGACACTAGTTATCTGTTGGAATAGTAAACGTATTATTATTATTACTATGTTTTAAATATTTAAATCTTAATAACGTCATTCAATTTTTGAAACTTTTTGTTTTTAGTAACCATCCACAACTTCATTTTTTAAATACAAAAAAAATAATTTCGTCGTATTTAAATTCTCTTTGTGATTCTAAATTCAGTGATATATCATACTTTATAGCTTTTTATATGTTTCAGATGAGAAAATTAATATTCAATGTAAAACTTCCAAAACCTACAGTTAAAATTAATACTTGAAACATTAGATAACTGTAAAATTATTAGTAAATGTTGTTTTGTAATTTTCCTAATGTCGGTTTCGAATAAAATAATTCGTAAGTATACGAAGACCAAGTTAAAGATTGTTGGTTTATAAGAACTGTGCACCAGCACACGGATGGTGCTGCCGTTTTGGTAATGGTCATTTTTAAACCGCGACTATATATTATACGAGATAATATGCTGCCAAAAGGTCATTTTAACTAAATATGTTAGTAAAACTAAAATCTATATCGCGAAAAAAAAAGTTAAGCAGGTTCAAAGTCAGAAGTCATGAATTTTGCACAACTATTTCCACAAAATAGAGATGATATTTTCATTACATAGATATATTTTACTCCTCCATCATTCAGAGAAATAAAAATCAGCTCTGTAAGTTAATTTTTATTTGTAACACTTATCGCATGAAAGAAAACATATATTTTGAGTTCAAACGGTCATAACTTTTTTCAATACCACGGCAAAACGTCGTAAAACAAGATTTTAGTGCCTTTAAGTATTCTTTTAAAGGTAGCAAAGATGCCATCTTTCTACTCAGAAAACTTTTGTTAACATTTTCGGGCTCTATCCCTCTACTATAAATCCGCCACTGACTGCTTATTGCAATACTGTATTTGACAATTATAATCAAACTCTAATTCCATCAAATCTGCTAAAAAGAAATTGGAGAGGTAGCACATACTTATATTGACGTTACTTCTTATTTGAAATATGAATCTCAAACAATTATTTTGAACCTTTTGTATTCTACTAAAGTCTCGTTCTGTGAGAAAATCTTGAAAGACCAGATAAATCACACAGCATTTTATTTTACGTTTACTTAAAAGG
>JALBCR010003416.1:0-34156 GCA_030710515.1 Abscondita cerata | reverse complement strand
TCCATTGTACTTCGTTCAGTTACGTATTGCTGAATCTCTCCTTACAGTTAATGTGTAGGACGTGAAAGTTATACGATTAGGTAAAGCAGTAAATGGATAATATCAGAGCTTTAAAGGTCACCACAAGTAATTGTAATGTTGCAAAAGGTATTTTAAAAAGTGCATTCAACCTAAAGAATTCTGTTCGTTTTAAGAATATATACATTAGTACTGATTTGACTATAATGCAAAGAAATTATTCTTTTAATATCCGGAAAGAACTTCGAGAAAGAACGTCGAATGATGAAGCAGGTATTACAATCAGAGTATTTCAACGAACTTATGCTAAGAATTATTAAAAAACTAATGAATCCACTTAGTTCTAGCCCGTCCAGTACTATTACTCAGTCACTGTCAATATTATATCAAAATGTGAGAGGACTAAATACCAAGGTGGATCAATTTTACTTCAATGTCTTAGCTAACGGTAGTAATATTGTATTTGTCACTGAAACATGGTTGAGAGAAAGATGGTTTGTCAACTGAGTACTTTCCCTAACTCAAATATTCTGTATTTAGGTGCGACCGACAAACTTTTAAAGTTAGGGGAGTATTAATTGCTTTGAAATATTTATATAAAAGGTGAAAAATTGTCCATAATAAAATAAAATAAACTGCAGGAAATCGAATATTGCAGGTGTGTTTTCATTGTAGGTGTATCATTTTTAAAAGGATGGTTTCAAAGAATTGTATTAGTAAATGTTAACGTTCCACTATCATGACTAGACTTACATCTTATGATATACTATTTGATTTCTTAGCAAGAATTGTGTATGCATAAGTTTGCAATGTGTGAATGGAGATTTTAACATATCGAAATTGCAATCGACATTAGTAAAAATGAAAAGGTACCTACTTACAAAAAATGTATTCAGTTAATAGGTTCTTAAAATACTGCAACTTAAAACAAATTAATTTGATCAAGAACTGAAATTTTAGAATCCTATACCTAATTATTATTTCCTCCGAAAAGAAACTGTAGAAAGAGAAGTAAACATTAGTGGATGAAGATTTACACCATCCAGGACTGAGTATAAATGTTACCCGGAAAATCGAGAAGAAAAGAAAACTTTTGTAGGTAATAGAGAATTTTCCAAGGTACCAATTATCGAAAAGCCAATTTCGTAGCAATATACAATAAAAATACACAACATCGATTTGGGGCACCTTATAATCGTTAACAGACGTTGATTATTATTTTATAGTAGATTATATGATAGATAGATGTATAAATATGAATTTACTCCAAAAATTAGTAGCAATTTTAAAAGCTCCCCGTGTTAAATTAGTAAGAAAACTATATCGAAAATTAAGTTAAAAAATCATTACATTAAGAAGTATACGTAATACGCTAGCCTATAGATTGGCTAGAAAATTACAAAATGTGCGTTGTGAGAACATAGAGGAAGTGGTCCGAATATGGGCTTTACATTTGTTTTTTTTCGTAACTTACTATTATTTTTTATAACAATGTCTCAAAATCATCTATACAGGGTCATTGATAGTCGGTGTTAGGTTGACGTTTATGGATGCAACGGGGCATAGAAGTGAATCTGAAAATTTGGCTATTGCCATAAATAGACACGATCTATCTTTTTAAATATTTTCATTTTGGCGGTGTTGCCGCTTCTACTAAAAGTAGTAACAACTTGTTAATTTTAAATAAAACACCTTATATATTATTTAATTCTTTAGAATCACATATTCTTCTTACTGATAATTTTTTCTGAATAGTTTCCTATACCTATCTACACCGGTTTTCGAGATAATAATTATTTTTAGGTTATTTCTTATCAAATATGATCCCACCAAAATTTAAACTTAGCTGCTATTTGAACTCATATAACGCTGAAATTTTTAGATGCAGTTGCTTTAAACCTTTGTATTTAACATTTATTTAAAGCAAATTTATTTTATTTTATACAAGGCGGTTTAAAAAAAATGATTTAATGATTGTAACATACAAAAAATATCAAAACTTTATTTTTTCAAATGAAACACCCTGTATGGGGGGGGGGGGGGGGGGGGGGGGGGGGGGGGGGGGGAGTGAATAATTAAGAATTGTCAAATCACATGGCGTTCGATGACTAACTAATGCAAATTACGCGAAGACAATGTGATTTTTAATCATTATTGCGATTATTTCAAAAAGTTGACAAGCATTTTAATTGTCTATCAGAATTTTTTAAGTAATATACAGGGTGTTCCATTTGAAAAAATAAAGTCTTGATCCTTTTTGTACTGTCACGTCAAATCATTAATTCTAAACTGCCCTGTATAAGATAAAATAAATTTATTGAGGAGCTGTTACATACAAAGCTTTTGCAAACTGCAAATCTAAAGTTTCCGTTCCCCCTATGGGTTCAAATAGCAGCTAAATTTAGAACTCGGTGGGATCATATTTTGAAAAAAATAACCTAAAGATAATTATTATCTCGAAAACGGTGTAGATAGGTATATGAACTATTCAAAAAATTATTAGTAAATACCAATTCTAAAAATTAAATAATATACTACTTTTGGGTAGAAGTGGCAACACCGCCAAAATAAAATATTTTAGAAAGACAGATCGTGTCTATTTATGGCAATAATCAGAATTTTCAGAATACTCCTATGCCCCGTTTTCCTGTAAACGTCTAACTTACTATCGATCATCAATGACCGTATATACTATAAGACCTTAGTAACAAAACTGCAAAACCTGTTTTTTTAAATAAAGTTTTTTGATTTTACAGAGAAATATATAAAGAGGGCACTTTTTGAAAACGGTTAGACGGTACGTGTATGGGCCCCCTAAAAATATATATAAATTTTCTTGTCACAATAAAAATACAAAATAAAATAGCAAAATAAATGTCTAGTAAAATAAACATGTTTATTAAAAAAACTAACTAAATTACTGACAATAATCACAAACGTAACTGTCTTTTTCTGCTCCGGAACATTGTCCATGTGCCCAGAGATTGCACATTAAACACTGAATCCAGGTTTCTCCTCTGGTATCATCTGAAAATCGTGTTTCGCAAAATAGACATGTAGCATCATTACTGCCAGGAGTGTACTCGCCGATCTGGTCTTGGTCAAGGTCATTGTCAGCAGGCAAAAATTCATCTTCCTCTTTTTCATCTGAGCTGGAGCTGGTATTTGCTTTTATTTTGGGTTTCCTTTATTTTTTTTAATTTACCATAGATAATTTTTGCTTTCCCTTTCCCTTGTCTTTACACTTTCATTTGATTCATCTGCAAATAATTTCCTTTTCGTTTCTTCTTTTGATTTCCTTATTTTCTCAATCAATAATTCAAGATCTGATTTATATGGAGATGAAGTTATAATGGGAACGAGGGTTTTTCTTCTTCTTGTAGACGCTTTTTTGTAACTGATGGGACAGGTGAAAGAACGAATGGGCTCACGAAGGTTATTGAACAGTCTTCTAATAGCACAGTTAATGGGGTCATTGTGACTCTTAATGGTGGATCTGGGTCTTCAGAACAACACGGTTGTTGATCTTCTGAACGAATTGATATACCTTCTGAAGAAACAGTTTTGGAAAGGTCACATGTCGGTTCTTCCAGCCGAGTTTCAGTTAAGTTACAGGTTTTTTCAGCTTTAATTTTTTCAGCAATGAAATCGGCATCTGTAAAAATGTCTTTATTTATTGGCTATATTCCGGTTACTTTAAATCCATTTGTAGCTATTTCTGCCGTCTGGCATTTCAGAACAGCTTTACCCAATCAATCTGCTAGATCAAATTGTGATAAGGCTCTGTTATTAACCCGGATCCAAGTTCTAATCTCTTCGCTATAGTACGCTTTTAGTTGGTCTCATGAACGTTTTGTCAAGGGGTTGAGTTTATGTGTCGAGGAGGAGAGAGTGATATGATGCAGACATTATTTTTCCTTGCCAAGTTTATCATGTCCAAATTTCTAGTCTAACTGTAATATTCATCTACTATAAGCAACACAGGTAACTCTTCAGTTGGTTTTACAAACTGGAGAAATGTTTAAACCATTCGGTAAATAAATTTTGCTGGATCCAGTCACTTGGTATGTACTGCATAAATACTTCCAGCTGGTGCTACGCGTTTTATTTTTTCTCGGGAAGACCAACATTGGGGGAACAAATTGCCCTCCTGCACTCATTGCGGCAACCATAGTCACTAGCGAACCTCTCTCAGCCGATGTAATGGCAGCAATCTGACGTTTTCCTTTCGGCCAATGACTTTAGGAATTCTTGATGCTACAACAAAAGCCCAGTTTCGTCGACGTTAAATATTTGATGCGGACCATAGTTACGTTTTTCATATTGTACCTCAAGGTTATCGAAAAATATTTTGATATTTTCCTTGTTAAATCCCAAGAAGCTCCAGTTGGTCTTCGGAGGAACAGTAAATTTTTATGTCTTCTTAAAAAAGCGTCTAACCAGGTACGACCAGCGATACCATTTTTATAAGGATTTTTGATTTTATTTTCAATAGCCAGTGTGTATGCCATTCTACACAGATCTTTTCTGGTTAAACCATAAAACTGAGACTCCATTTTGAGAATATACTCAACCAATTCTTCTTCTATGGCGGATCCAAAAACTGGTTTTCGTCCCAATTTAGAATTTATAATATCAGCAATAGGAAAATCGTTGGTTTCTACTTTTTGCCATTCTCTGTAGAGTCGTTCTTGGCACCTGTAAACTTTTGGAGGTTCGTTTTAATCCCATGTGTCCCTGCTTTACAGCATGTACAGTTTTCTTCATATCATCCTGGTTCCATTTTTACAGATTGTGACAACTAAATTTTCTATTGTTGGCAGACATTGTTAACCTGTAGAAAATAGATGGCTTAATTATTACGTTCTGAATATGGGCTCTGGCCTATATTTAACTCACAAAAGGGACGCATATTTCAAACTGTTTATTCATAAAAAATATTAGCTTATGATGTTTACAATATTTTGTTGTTCATAATCTACACTAGAATCTCTTTTTCGTCCTTTTCTTCTGTGAGACTGATATATATCAGTTCCTAAATAATATCAAAAACACAAATATCACGCAATATAAACTTACCCAATAAAATTCTGTCAGAGGTCAAAAACTTTTTTAACAGTGTTTTTGCCTTGTGAAAACGTGACCAATGATATTTGTAAATATAGTTTTGTGTTTCATAGTGTACGTATTAATAAAGAAGAAATAATTAAAATCTAATTTGACTAAGGTATTTGACCAAATACCAGCACTTTAGTAAATGATTGTATTTCGTGCTTGCTAAAACCACTGTGTTCTATTTTTTAATATAATAGTTTCAAAGTGTATGTTCCCATAAATTTGGAAAACTACAAAAATCTGTGCCGTTTTGAAATTTGGTGACTATTCGATATATCAAACTATAGACCAATAGCGTTAATCTCTAATTAATTATTCAAATCTGTGTTAGTCAGTTCATATGCAACATTATATATGTCAATTTGCAATTGTCAAACAAACAACATGGTTTTATTAAAAGGTAATTCCACACTTACTAATTTGACTAATTTTACTGAATTTCTCTATAATCCCTTAGATAATAAAAAACAAATTGACGTTTCTTTAATTGCTTCATTAATTTTTAATAGACCTCAACACGTTGACTATAAAAGTATTAAGTCTGAAGTGTATTATGCCACTAGTGATGTTACGCAAGGGTGTAATTTAGGTCCATTATTGTTTCTATTGTTTATTAATAATGTAGTTAGCTGTATAAATTTAAATTTAAATAGATTAGAGAAATAAAAAAGCGGAAATAGGCTATTTTATTTATTTAAATATAAAATTTAATTTATTAGAAAGGCGACGTTTCGCTGATTATTATCAGCTTACTCTTGCCTAAAAATAGTAAATTACACAAACAAAAATAATTAATAAACACAAACTTACCAACTAATACAAAAAACTTTAAAAAACAATATAATATATAAACAATAACTAATCAAACTCACTAACGACATTTAATATCACAAATCTAATACTGGCATTACTTTCCAAATACCTTTTATTATTGACGGAAGATTATTGCACTATTGCAATAAATTTTGTATTTACATTCCTTATCTAATTAAATTTGAATAAATACCGCTCAACTTTTCGGTATCCGTTCTAGCAATTGTGTTGCTTATAATTTCTTGCTGTACAAAGCACACTTGGTGTATTAAGATCAACTTCGTTGTTATTTATAATAACTTGTTCAGTTAATTTAGTTATTTTTAATGTATTAAGTTTTTTGTTTTTCTAATTTAATGTTGCTTTATGATTGGTCATTCTAGTTAAGTTTTTGTTGTGTCTATAGTAAAACTGATTTGCAATCATTATTGTTAATTTATTAAAACGTATTATTATTACTACTATGTTTAAATATTTAAATCTTAATAACGTCATCCAATTTTTGAAACATTTTGTTTTTTAGTAACCATCCACAACTTCATTTTTTTAAATACAAAAAAATAATTTCGTCGTATTTAAATTCTCTTTGTGATTCTAAATTCAGTGATATATCTACTTTATAGCTTTTTATATGTTTGAGATGAAAAATTAATATTCAATGTAAAACTTCCAAAACCTACAGTTAAAATTAATACTTGAAACATTAGATAACTGTAAAATTATTAGTAAATGTTGTTTTTGTAATTTTCTAATGTCGGTTTCTGAATAAAAATAATTCGTAAGTATACGAAGACCAAGTTAAAGATTGTTGGTTTATAAAGAACTGTGCACCAGCACACGGATGGTTGCTACCGTTTTGGTAAATGGTAATTTTAAACGCGACTATATATTATACTGAGATAATATGCTGCCAAAAGGTCATTTTAACTAAATATGTTAATAAAACTAAAATCTATATCGCGAAAAAAAAGTTTAAGCAAGTTCAAAGTCAAAAGTTCATGAATTTTGCACAAATTATTTCCACAAAAATAGAGATGATATTTTCATTACATAGATATATTTTTACTCCTCCATCATTCAGAGAAATAAAAACTCGCTCTGTAAGTTAATGAATAATAAAGAAAAAAATTTTTATTTGTAACACTTATCGCATGAAAGAAAACATATATTCTGAGTTCAAACGGTTATAATTTTTTTCAATACCACTGGAAAAACGTCGTAAAACAAGATTCCAGTGCCTTTAAGTATTCTTTTAAAGGTAGCAAAGGTGCCATATCTTCCTTCTCCAGAAAAACTTTTGTTAACATTTTTCGGGCTCTATCCCCTCTACTATAAAATCCGCCACTGACTGCTTATTGCAATACTGTATTTAGCCAATTATAATCAAACTCTAATTCCATCAAATCTGCTAAAAGAAATCGGAGAGGTAGCACATACTTATATTGACGTTACTGGTCACTAAACAGTTGTAAAAATTTCGAAATTTTTTGTAAATATCTGAAGTCAAACGATCAGTTTTAAAATTTACATCTAAATATTTGTTGGAAAACGCAAGAATTCACATGATTAAATTGAGTTATGTTATTCGGTTAATTAATTAAGAAAATCGTATTACTAAATTTCAAAATTGAAAATGTAACCATGAAGAAGCTGATATTTGTTTAATTTTTTATATGCTTTGTATATATCCATGCTCATCATCAAACAATATTCTTTCTCAAATAATGTGGACACCGATGTTGCTAGTTCTTCCTATTTACTATTTTAGTGAATTTTTTAAATCAAAACTGCAAAAATTTTCTTTTGTATTATTATTCTTCCTCTAGAGTATAAGACACATTTGAAAATTTTTTATTTGGAAATATGAATCTCAAACAATTATTTTTGAACTTTTTGTATTCTATTAAAAGTCTCGTTCTGTGAGAAAATCTTGAAAGAACGGATAAATCACACAGCTTTTTTTTTTTTTGTTTACTTTAAACAGCCATGTCAAACTCAAAGTCACTGGTGGGCCAAAAGCATGAAGACCATAGACTAGGTGGGCCGCAAAACCTAATCTTAAAGAAGACAAACTACTGAAAATCTTAACGAAAAAAGTACTATTATGTTAGAAGTATATTTATTAAATTTCCAATAAAAGGACATTACAAAAACTTACAAACATTAACTTCTTTTGCCAGATATTTGACATCTTTTGTCTTTAATTAAGTTGTCTATTTGTGGCGTGAATTTATCGGCGGAAATAACTTTTAAAACTGCGTCCAAGTGTGCGTCCGTCAATCGCGATCTTGCGGGAGACTTGTTTCCTTTCATCAAAGAAAATAATTGTTCACACTTATAGGTACTTCCAAACATTGACAGGATTTTACAGGCAAGTTTTCTCATTTCTTGGTATTGAAAAGGCAAGTACTTATAAAATTCGAATGTACCAACACTATCAAATTTTTCTTTTAAATGGGTTTGACACTGAATCTCAATCACTTCCATCTGCAAGTGAGGGGAACTTTATCAATATCGATAGTGAAAAGACCAGTAAATAAAGAAAAATTGTTTTCTTGGGACTTAAAATCCTGAAAACGCTTTTCAAATTCTGACAGAAGGCTTCCCATTTTCTCTGTATACATTTTGTATGATATTGGGCCACTTGTACTTTCCTGATACGCCTTGCAAGTCGGAAAATGTGACAGATTATCCACCGCTAACTGGTTTTTCCACAGCATCATCTTACACTTGAAAGCTTTAACATGATCATGCATATCTGTTATAACTTGACGTGGTCCTTGCAATTTCGTATTTAAGTCCGACAAGTGTTTTGTGATGTCTACCATAAATGAAAGATCTTGTAAAAAGGTACGTCGGATAATAAGCTGACATCTTGTTCTTTCACTTCCATGAAAAGGCGTATTTCTTCTTTGAGTTTCCAAAACCGATCGAGAACCATAGAACACGAAAGCCATCGCACTTCTGCATAATAAGGTAAACCAGTGTACTCACTTTCTAAATCACGTAAAAACGCACAAAACTGTCGCTGATTCAAGCCACGTGACCTTATGAAGTTTATCATTTTTTCACTGACTTTAAAACGCTTTCCAACTTGATCACTTTTGAGCATAAAACTTCTTGGTGGATTATGCAATGAACATGATGAAAATCTGGTTTGTCACTGCCCGTTTCTCTGATATTTGTTTGTAATATTTTAATGAAGCCATTATTTACTCCAGTCATTGAAGGAGCTCCATCTGTTGCAACGGAATACAGTTTTGACAAATCTAAATTGTACTTTTGCAGAAGTCCATAAACAGCATTGAAAATATCCTCCCCAGTTGTTGTATCATGCAATGGTACTAATTCCATCAATTCTTCATAAACGTTGATATCTCTATCAACAGCACGAAGAAAAACAGCGAGTTGCGCCACACCACACACATCTGTACTTTCGTCACAGGCAATAGAAAATGCAATGAAAGAGTCTGATTTTGTTTTTATCTGTTCGCTTATATTGGCAGCCAACTCGGTAACTCTTTCAGCGACAGTATTCCGGGACAAGGATATATTTTGAAAAGCCTTCACGCTCCAGGACTTACAATTTCCGCGGCCTTTACAAGGCACTCTTTTATAAATTCACCTTCAACAAATGGTTTTGAGTGTTTTGCGATCAACTCCGACAGTACGTAGCTCGCTTGAACGGCAGATTCATTTTCTTGCTTTGGACGTGTAAACATAAGCTGTTGATCTTTTAACCGTGATTTTAACTCTTTTAACTTTTCGTTTCTAATCATGCCTGTATACTTGTCAAACTTAGTTTTATGACTATCATAGTGACGTTTTATATTATATAATTTTGGGACACCGACTGTACTGTTACAAATCAAGCAAATAATTTTGTCTTTCACTTCACAGCAAAAAAACTCTAATTCCCACTTTTCTTGAAAGATACGATGCTCATCTCCAAGTTTCCTCTTACTTCCACTTGGTTTTGAAACAGACATGTTAAAAACTTTACCCGAAATAAATAACAATAAGTACTGTTACGTGTTGTAACAATAAGTACGCAACTAAACTCGCAATTCTATCGCAACTGACTCATAACTGACTGAACAACTGAACTGAATCGAGCGGTATTGGCTTATATACGGATTGTGATTTCTCGACAGTTCTTTCCAGAATGTTCAGGTAGCGTCATCTGTGTTCTCGCGCGATAGAACTTTCCGGAACAAGCCAGGCTTTTAGGTTGAGCGCGCATCTTAGTTCATCATCACAGTACTTTATTTTCGGTTTTAACAGGCTCGCGGGCCGCATTACATGGCTGTTTTCAAAATTGATTCGGGGCCGCAGGAAAATGCTCAGTGGGCCGCATGTTTGACATGGCTGCTTTAAAAGGTCTCTACTAAAGTATAATGTATTGAGTATACCATAGAATTTAGTTTCTAAAAGTCACGCCATTTGGAATTTTGTTTATTAAGAGCTTTAATTGAGATTTAACTTTGGCACCAATTTGTGCTTTCATCACTGCAGTTACGTAATGGCATTACTAACTTACGATGTAAAAAGATTAATAATGAAATGCTGCAAGTGTTATTGCAAAAAGAAGAAGAAGAAGACGGCGATGATTTATTAATGTATTCAGTGGCGAATTTTTCTCAACGTCCATTAGGACCAAAAGAGTAACAAACTATGTACTCTTTTAAACTTTGTTAATGCACAATCCTCTACAATATGTGCAACGGTCTCTGCTTCCCCAGTCACAATTTGGATTAGAAATCGCATATCATTTAAACAACAGACGAGAATTACACTTTGCATGGCACGCTCTTTTGCCATTTATTATGACAAAATTTTTTTTTAATCAAATTTATCCCATTTGCGTTTTAAGAACAGGAAGCCAATCGAGAGGAGTAGATTTAATGGTTCAATTAATTATAAAGATGGTACAGTTCAACTGCGAATCTATTTTTTTTGTAGGATAACTATTCATCCAGACAGGACCATAATATTCTACTGTAGAATAAACTAATGCCAATGCAGCTGTTCCAAGTGTTTTTGCATCTGATTCCTAAGTTGTTTCAGCTAATTTTTGAATAACATTATTTCTTGTTTTCATTTTTAATTGATTTTTAAATGATTATTGTAGATTTAAAACGTATCTAAAGTTACTCCCAGATAAACTGGGTTAAAATTATGGTTTAACTTAGTATTATTAAAGATAACATTAAGTTTTTAAGATTGGGGCATAATTGGTATTTTTTGAAATAATCTTCCACAATACGTAAATCATCAGCTAGCTTTCCTTCAATTTCGGAAAAATCCAAATGTGGAAATGAAATTGCTTTATCATCGGCGTAAACGAATTTTCGACATTGTAAAAGAAGGAAGATCAGAAATATATACATTAAAAAGGATACGTGCAAGAACTGATCCACGAGGAAGACCATTATTTAAAAATATAAATTTACTGCTTTTATCTTTAACAAAAACTTTAAACTTCGGACGAGATAACATATTTTTAATAAAAACAATAATTTTGCGACAAGGAATAAAGTTAAACAATTTAAAAAGTAAACCTCTTTCTCTACTGAATCATATGCAGACACCTCCAGTTTTAATGGCAATACTAGTTAATGCCAATACTTCCATCACAACAACTGCTACCGGAACGAAATCTGGCTTGTTCAATTGGTAATTTCTCTTCGATTAATAGATTATTTCTTTAAAAAATTAATCTTTCCAACATCATACTGTGTTGGTAACTTATCTGTATTATAAATGTCGTTAAGAAACATAAGTAGTATAAAAAAGAAGGCATCTGAATGATAATAAAGACGTTTTTAGAAGTTACTGCATAAATCAAAATTTTCGCTATCTTCGTCTGTCAACATGTTCATACAGTTCAATTTCAACGGCAGAATAAATAAAAGGGGATGATTGACAGTACCACAATATACACCTACGAATGCAGTAGTTACACTTTATATAAAATATATGGGAACATTTGGTATTACAATTTTTAGCGCAGGTCACAGCGCGTTGGCGATATGCGATGAAACTAAAATTCAGGCAAAGTTTAAATACTTTAACATCACATTTTCGTGGCGATGTGTATAACAACTTCAAGACGTGGTGGCAGGTGACCTTCATGTAGATGCGCGGCGGGTTTTTAAACAAGTATACTTTTCGAATACGTAGAACGTATTTAAACCTTTTCTATGTTTTACTATTTTTGCGCAAATTCTTGTGTGATAATAATTCCTCAGTAAGAAACAAGGATTACAAGTGGTGAATTACATGACTACAGCGAAAGTATAGACGTAGATATTAGAGCAAGATTAGAGCAGTACCCAGTGGCGGCACTAAAGCAAAATTTTCTCAGAATTTGGATCGATGGGTCGTGTTAAATCAGAATAAGTAATGGGAAAAAAGCAATAACTTGTTTCAAATTTATATTAAATCACCTGAGTGATTACATGAAAAAGACTGTAAATCTAGGTTGCAGGTAAGTAATGCTTGTGAAAATATCCGATGACTATGAAAATAAATTAACAAGATGACCTTTTCATAAAAAAAACAGTTTTATATATGACATACCTATACATCTATAGTTAACTACATAAAAAACTAAACGTATACAACCAAATTATTTAACATACTCCCACCTTTTAAGTATCTTATAGTACTTAAAATCTGAACATAGAATAGCATTTTAACCATCATAAACTATAAATAAACAAATAGTATCACAATTATCACAAAGCATAAAACAAAAAGCATTATCTAAAACAAGAGCAGACAACAAAATTAGTCATTTTAAAAGTGATACTATACCGTATAGTGTCATTAACTATTCATTTAAATCTAACATGACAATTTAACTTTCCGTCCACACTTAGTAGTAACGGTAAGCTCGCTTCTCTTAACTTCTATCGGAGTTAACTGGTTTAACTTTTAACTGAACCTCCGAGACTTCAACGGAGGGGAGTGAATACCTTGAATGGGACGACGTAGTTCTACTAGCCGATATTTCCCATCTTGACCTCTAATGAGCTTCGTAATTATTGCGAGAGGCCAATCTATTCTCTTTTTCCGAAGTTATAATTACTTCCCTAGCAATAGGTTTTCTTGTCGGTTTTTTTTGTGATTCATTATAAGTAAGTAGACCTAAGTACACAGATCTAAAATGTTGTAACAACTCCTCCTTTTTTTCTAACGGCATTTAACTCTTGTGCTTAAACTTGCCCTTTCCATCGCACTGCAGTCTGGAATTCCTGACTTTTTAATGTCTTTTTAAAACATTTCTAGTGTGATAAGCATAGGATCATCATTGTTTTCACTCAAACAGGTAAGAGAACGAGATTTAACCATAGTTTGGCACTCATAAACTACAGTTAGTAGTTCCTCATAATTTAGAAACGCTTTTCTGAAAACTTTCGCATAATCATTTTTACGATTCTTATCATTGGCTCAAAAAATTTCCCTACTAAGCTGCTGTGGGCGGAATAAATCTCCATTTTACTTGATTGACTGTACTATAATTTTTAACCTTTTCCCAGTCAATATTTTTGGCTGCATTATTAAAACCTTTAAAATTAGAACCATTGTCAGTAATTATGATAGTTGGTCTCCCTCTACGATAAATGGCACAGGTAAATATACATATCCACACTTTATTACCATCCCGAAGATATAATGGGTCGGCAAAATCGATTCCACATATTTCAAAAATATGTGCATCGCGTACTCGAGTTTCTGGAAGAGATGGTGTTTCAACATCAAAACATTTGCTATTCTGCCTACGACATGTCACACACTTTTTCAGCACTCGTTTCACAGTTTGTATTCCTCTTAATACCCAATACTTTTCTCTGATTAAATTTAACATTGTTTGGTCATAAACATGATTGTTCCTTTGTGAAAAGGTAATAGAAATGTTTCTACAAGATAATGACTTCGAAGCAATACATAGGGTGCACGAAAATCTTCAGTATCTTTACGTGCCCAAATTTTTGTTCTAAGCCTAATTAAATCTTGTTTATCTACCCATGGTTTCAATCGTTTTAAACGTTGGTCTTTTAGTTCTAGAGTTTCGTGTTGAATCAATCTAAGTAATATTTTCTCAGCACAATTAAATTCATGAAGTGTGACATATTTTTCTAGTATCTTTTCTCCCACAATGCGTGAGTTGTTTATAAATCTTAATATTCGAGCTAAACAATGAACGAGTTTATTATAATCTAAAAACTTAACGAGTTTTTCCGCTTTTCACTTAGTAGGTACCTCTTTCGTCGAAAAGGTTAGGTTTGACTTAGGCCAATCAAATTCATTTTTGTAAAGCCAAACAGGACCCTCCCGCCATCGTGATTGCAACAAAAACTTAGGAATACAACCACGGCTAAAGAAATCTGCAGGATCCTGCTCACCAGGTATATGATTCCAACTTTTTTTCAGACAACTTGCATATTAGGATGGAGCAAAAAAAGCAAAAATAAATAAAAATTAACATTTCCAGATTCCTATAATTAGAATAGAGGCCTTATTTACTAACAAATTATGGTGTAAAATTACAAGTCCGTAACTATTTATCTTCAGGTGGCGCACTCTCCCTTAATTTTAATTAAATATTGTTGTTTTGTCTCAAAAGTCGGCAACTCTCGGTGGGAAACTAAACGCGAACGAACAAAACCACCTCACTTTTTGGGGCCTATTACATTTAGAGAAGCCTCAGTAACTAATTTTATAAGTCTCTCAACAGCCTGTGAATAACAAGGGAAATTGGGAAAGTCCATTTTTTCACCACTCTGTTCGAATTGCTACAATTCCAGTAGGTGCAGCAATTTGGTTATTGGAGGTTCATACACTGTCTTAGGCACCCAGTCTATAAAGTGAAATAATGTTGTGCTGCAAAATTTAATTTTGGTACCTCAAATGTCCGAACATCTGACACCGCACGAATAGTCTCTAATTTCAACAACTCTTCCAAAGGCAAGTTTCCTGACACAATCTTCGTCTTGAATCATACTGAATAATATATTTTCAGAATGAGCAAAAATCCATTCCGTTGTAACACATTTTGCAATTCTTTTTTTTTTTTTTTTTTTTTTTTTTTTTTTTTTTTTTTTAAAATTTTTTTTTTTTTTTTTTTTTTTTTTTTTTTTTTTTTTTTTATAAAAAAATTTTTGTGTAAACTTTAAATAAAGTTTGCTAGAATCTGTAGATTTTCACTGGGTTTTTTACCACATATACCTCGTATTTGTTTGAAGTGTTAACACTGACTGACACAACTTCCTGGATTTCGATTTATTAACTAGTTTTCAACATGTCCCTTGTCGATGGCAGAGCATATATCATAAAGATCCTTTTGGTCTGAACTTAAATCATTATAATCAACTTGTGGTAGTTGACTTTCAATAAGGATGAAGTCAACAACTGTTAATTTTTTACAGTTTTGAAGTACCTTCCCAATTTCTCCAGAAAACTGTTTTGGTCCAGTCATGGAACCATCTAGCTCACGAAATATATGTCGTAAAGGTAATTCATTTATATGTAATAGACAGATGAACCAGTGTAATGGATGACCGACTATCCTTTCCATTTGCATAATTATTCCATTCTTTGTTCCTGTATTTGTCACTGTACCATCGCAACCAATAGCAACAAGCTCACTAAATGCGATTATTATCTTACCTTCCAGAAAGCTCAGAATACATTTGCTAATACTGTTAGCAGAACCAGTTTCACGAGTTACATGTCCTAAATATCGTGAATTTGGTTCTACAACAACAATGTGTTCTTCAGAAATTGATCGCCTATAGTACCGATCATTTTTGTTCTCTTGTACTAATGTTTTGTCTTTTCTTCCATCAAAATAAAGACTTTGTAGGCCATCAAATACAGACAAAGCTTGTAATTTGCTCCGACATCTTTCTCTCTCTCTTCGAATTTTACTGCGATCAACAATTTTTGAAGGATCGTTAGATGTTATTATACCAACATTTTTAAGGCTAGCCGATACTAACATTGCAGCTGTTCTGTCCGATATTCCGATTCTGTCGCATACTTTTACCACCGACGGAAAGTGTAATTTCATTTGACACGACAATTTGGAAGTGCTAGGTTTTTGTTCAAAAGCAAAATCGTCATTTATAGAAAAATCTGGATTTTTCTCATCAGTTTCCTCTAGTAATTCCTATAAATTCGATGCAGTTATTTCTGTTGATTTCCTGGATTTCTCAATAGCTTTTAATTTCTTCATTTCCAAAGCTTCACTTTTTCTTGTCATTTTAAAGTCAATCGAACCAATCATCATTTTTTGTTCATTTCTTTGATCAATCAAAAACCTCGTGCGCAAATGGGAATTTTAATCTTACACTTGCAAGTTAGGAAATCACATTTACAAAGTGCTATGTCAAATAATTGTCTTTCGAGCCTTCCCTGAAAATCTTTTAATTTTTCATGGTTAATGTGTTTCCTTGATTTCTTTAAGTTTTTATACTTATTATAGTAAGTTTTAATTAACTGTTTTATCTGCTGATCAAACACAATTGGAATTCAAGTTCGGCTCCACACCCTTTTATTGTCTTTAACAACAGCTTCACTTACTTCAAAAATCGATGGATCTTTATTATTATATTGCCCGAGAAGTTCTTTGCGAATCCACAAATAATGAGTAATAATGTCTGCGTAAGTAGGTAACACATTTTCCTTAAACTTGCTGGCTCCACCAAACACAAAACAGAAACTGTCCTTTCTCGTTTTTGGCATTTTATACTAACAAATCACACAAAAAACTGCACAATTTACTTGACAATTACGTCAAATCTTCTTAGTAACAGCAATTTGTGTCATCAGAATGGATCGATATTTGTAAAAACTTTAGCAATATCTGCGAAACGAATAAGTATAGATGGAATACGGTTCTCTTAGATTTTCACCTATTGCTTTCTCAAGGATTGACATTAATTCAATAAAGGTTGATTTCCTTCTTTAGCGATAGCGTCAAATACTGGCTAACTTTAGTAGTACCTACCTCTTTAACCACCGGTCTATCTAAGAGATAGTATCCATTCTCTAAACTTTCGGCGAGAAATTAATCCTCTAGGTTATGTTGACTTTGAACCAATTCATTAGTACTTCAGAATAATCTTTTTCTAAACCGGCTAAAATCAATATCTTTCTCATGCTTTGAAGTCTTTTATAAGCCATTTTAACTGTGTTATGTACTTCATATCTATCACTTTCATGAACTTTTACTGAATCCAGAAAATGTTCCCTGATACTTGTCGTCGCCTCCTGTTTAGTCTTCTGAACTGGATCTTCAATGCCAAGGAGATCCAGCCTCCACAAGTCTGTAGCAGGTCTGTCGGCAGAAAACAAACTTATAATAGTCATATTACATTCTGGCATATTAATTTTTCCCCTGACCGTTCAACCAAAGACCGTCTCTAATGCTATTAATTCCGAAGTTAATGTCCTTCTTTACCAGTGATATTTTCCCGGCAATATCGACTCCTATCAATATTGAAATTAGGCCGTCATCTACATCTAACAAAATTATTTGTTTTCTAGCGAGTTCATCAAGCCATGAACTCTTTTTAACACTGGGAATGGCTTGACATACTACATCTGTGTCTAATGCAGAAAAATTACACAAATAATTCTTATCTAAACTACTTAGTCTGATTTTATAACTTTTATGTTCTTGAGGAAGAGACTCAGCTTCTCCAAAAAGAGCCTGAACAAATATTTTTTTACTTTCTGGTTGATACCCCAAAAATGTCATAAGAGCCTAAGTGATGTAAGATTATTGACTCCCCGTGTCAATTAAAAGTCGTGTCTCTACATCTTATTTACCATTTTCTTTTAGTATGACTCTAATTGTTTGCATTAAACTTGAGAAAAACAGAAAGAACATAACGACTGTTCAATCTTTGTATCACTGCTGTTGTCATTAATTTTGGGTGCTTGCTTACGTTCCTTGTAGATCAGGGCATGATGTCGACTTGAGCAAATAATATATTTTATGTAGGCTCTAGAATGACTCGGACGAAAACACAAAAAACAAGCGCACTTTTCACTAATAGTCTTTTAAATATCTTCAAAACTTAATTCTCTTGCTTTTAATACATAATAGTTCTTCTCAAAAAATACATTTTGTTGAATTAATAGAAGCAGGCTTACTGTATGACTTTACATTAACTGGGTCAGGTGCGGTAGTTGTTTTTTTATCATACGCTTTAATTATTTCCTTATTATTTCTAGTTTGTCTTGAAGAATTTGTAATGTTAAACTAAAGGTATTACGAGCTAATGTTAAACGTTCCTTACTAACTACTTCTCTCTCAAGAAATTTTAGTAATTTATCTAAATGTTTTACGTTATCACTTTTCTCAAAAAATGATGAACGATAACGCTTCTCTAGATCCGTAAGATTGATTCGGGTAATACTCACTCAGCAAGACGATACAGCATACAAGCGTACCTCAAATCAAATCAAATCAAATTTATTTGTCTTTTAAAATAACAAAGTGATTCGGTTCTTTCACAAACTTTTTAAACTTAAAACTAAATACGAAATTTAACTAAAAACACCTTAACAATCATTTTCTTTTTTATCCATATTTGATTCCATCCATTATTAAATCGTTGTATTTGTCGTTATATCTTCCTTGTCTAATCTTCGTTCTTCTCTCCTGCACCTGGTTATGTTTGTCTTTTTTTACTATATCTTCTTTCATCTTTCTTCCTTCACCTCTTAGCTTTTTATTTTTTTTTCTTGCGTATCCTCCTCTTTGATATATGCTTTCCTCTTCTTTACCTTATTTCACTTTTGTTCTTCTATCTCTTTCTAACATATGTACAGCATTTTATTCTCTTTTCTGTTTTCCATCTTTTCCTTCAGTTTCAATGCTCTATTTCCTGTTTGAATTATTAGGTATCCTGGTCTTTTATTATCTAATCCTAAAGTCCACCTCTTTGAATAACTAATTCCTGTTTCCTCTTCAACCTCCCATCCCTCTCTTCTCTAAGCTTTCAGTATTTTTCTTTTCCTCTCCTCCATCACTTTCCTCCTCTCCAACACTTCCCTCATCCATTGTTTTCCTTCCCTTTCTCTCCTAGTAGTAACTTCCATTCCTTTTCCTCTTGTCTTGTTTCCCTGCATCCCTCTTTCATATGTATTATATTTTCCCATTCATCCCCACACAACCTGCATAATCTCTCCTCATCACTCATCCAATATTTATTTTCATTTTCTTCATTTCCCATTCTGAACCTTGCAATCATTCTTATTTCATTCATTCCTTTTCCTTCTGTTATGTACCTTGGTGTCTTGTCTGTCATTATTTTTATGTATTTCTCGTTATATTTTCCTTCCTTTATTTTTGCCCTTCTTTCCTGCTTCTGAGTATCTTTATCTCTTGCAATTATTTCCTCCTCCATCTTTCTCCCCTCCTCTCTTAATCTCTTTATCTCTTCTCTCGCGTATCCCACTCTTTCATAGTATTTTCTTCTTTCTTCTTCCCCATATTTTACCTTCTGTGCCTCGATCTCTTTCCAACATTCATATAGTATTTCATTTTCCTTCCTACTTCCCATTTTTTCTTCATACCTTACTGCAATTCTTCCTGCTTGTATCCTTATTTTTTCTATTTCTAGCTCTTCTTCCACTATATACCCCGGTGTCTCCTTCTCTAGTCCTAACGTCCACCTCCAGTATTTCTCCTGTATCTTCTCCAGCTCTTGCCATTCCCTCCAACCCCAAATCTCCGCTCCATACAGTACCACACTTCTTACCAACTTTTCAAACATCCATCTCCTTTTTCTATATCTTTACCAAATATCCTTTCCCTAACCCCCATACTTGTCCTACTATTCTATTTCCTTTCATTTTCATCTCTTTTATATGGTCTCCATCTTTGTTATCATATCTGATGTTGTAACCTAAGTATCTATACTTGTCTACTCTCTCTACCTCCTCCTCCCCCACCACCATTTCACTTCCTTTCTTCTTCCTTTTCTTTTTTTAAATTCCATAATTTTTGTTTTCCCGACATTTGCTGCTAGTTTTCTTTTCCAGGTATTTCTTCATAAATTTAACTACTCCTCTCATCTCTTCTTCATTTCTCGCTATTGCCACAATGTCATCCGCGTATGCTAAAACCATATCTTTTTCCTTTCCACTACTATTCCTCCTACTTGATTTTTTTCCATTTCCTCCTCAAGATCACTAATGTATATCGAGAATAAGATTGGGCTTAGCGGACATCCCTGTTTAGTCCTTTTCCGTCCTAAATTCTCTACCTAGCTTCCTCCCTACCCTCGTTCTACACCTTGTTTCTTCGTATATTTCCTCTATTGCATTTTTTATATCTCTGTTTATTCCTACCTCCTCCATCCTTTTCCATAATCCCCTCTTTCCACCTTATCAAATGCCGCTTTAATGTCTAGGAATATTGCGTACATCTTTCCTCCTTTCTTTGCTAACTCTTTATTGATTATGTGCTTTAATATGTATGATATATTGTCTATCGTTCCTCTTCCTTTCCTAAATCCTGCTTGCCAATCCGGTATTATATTCTTTTCTTCTATTTCTTTTTCCAATTTTTTCTTAACTATTTCCGCATATATCTTATAGCCCGCATTCATTATACTCACTCCTCTATAGTTGTTCGCTTTCTTCCTATCTCCCCCCCTTGTAAATTGGGCATATTATGCCTCTCTCCATTTTTCTGGAAACCCTTCTCCTTTCCATATTCTCTCGAATACTTTTCTTACTTTTTCTCTCATTCCTTCTCCGATGTACCTCCATTGTTCTCCTTGTATTCCATCCGTCCCTTCTGCTTTTCCTTTTTTACTTTATTTATTGCTCTCACCATTTCTTCTTTTCTAATTCCACCCTCTTGTGTCTTATCCTTTTTTTCCAACTTCTTCATTTCTTGCTTTTTTACTCTCTCCTACTAACTTCTTACAGTGTTCTTCCCATTTTCCTCCATCTATATTTGCTTCCATCCTTCCTCCTTTTTCCTCTTTTTTATTAATGAATTCCCATACTTGTCCTTCATTTTTAATTTCTCTAATCTTTATCTCGTTTTGTTTTTATGTTCTTCTTTATTTTTGCACATATTCCCTTAAAATTTTCTTTTAACCTTTTGTATTCATCTATCTCTATCTTTCCTTTTTCCATTTCCTTCTTCCTTTTCTTAATTTCTTTTTCGCCTTCTCGCATTCTCCGTTCCACCAATCTTTTCTTTCCCTAATTCTTGTTTTCTTAATCTATACTTTCTCTTTCTGTTGCCATTTCCATCCTGGTTGTAATTCTCTCCATCTCTTCCTCCACCTCTCCTTTAGTATTTACTTCTTTTCCATTTCCTCTTTATATCTTTTTATACTCTCTTCAGTCCATACTTTCTTTTCTCTCCATACCTCTTCTTGTTCTTGTACCTCTTTCTTTCCCTCTTCCATCATGACTACTTCTAGCGGCTGATGGTCCGATTCTATCTCCTCTCCTATTCTTAGTGTTTCTATGTCCTCCTTACTTTTTTCGTTTATAATTACATAATCTATTACTGACTGGCCTCTTTCTCCTACATATGTAAATTCCCTCTTTTCCTTCTTTTTCCAAATTTCCGTTCATTATTGTCCAACCTCTTTCTTCACATAGTTCTATCAAATTTTTCCTTGTCCGTTTATTTTCTTATCCATTGATATCCTATTTCTTATCTCTCCATTTACCATTATTCCTCCTCCTCTCCTATTCTAGCATTCAAATCTCCTCCTATAATCAACTTGCCTTCATCCTTTCTTCTATTGCCTTTTCTATAATTGCTTTCGTTGTGTCCATTTTCTTTCCATATATCGTAAAAATATTATATTTTTCCCCTTTTTCCGTCTTTACTCTGATTTGAATCAGCTATACAAGCGTACCTATCTTATGTAACTCCTAATGTTTCAAGTGTTCTTAATTGAGTTTCTAATTTATCATAAAGCGATCGAATGTTCCTTTTATCACTAAGCACTAAATTGGGCAACTCTCTTACGTATAGTTTAATAAGCAACTTATACGGCCAAATCTGTTTTTAAGTTGTGCAATAACTTTCGAATAGTTTTCAGCACATGTGGAAAAATTATCAACAAGTTCACAAGCTGAAAATTTCTCTAAAGTAGATTGAATTAGGTATTGAAATTTATCATCTAGATCAAGTTCTGGATCATCGTTTATCTTCCTAAATTACGCCCAGAATCCTACCTAATTTCTTAAGTCGCCGTCTTAATTTTATGTTTTTGGACAATGACTGATGTTCCACCTGATATTAAAGATACATTATCATCGCCATTAAATTGTTGTATGTTACATTTTGAGGAATTTCTTTTATAGTTAACAGCAACCCATTTATCCCTGTATGATTCTGTCTCGTTAAAACCTTTTGATATTTCTGATTCATTACTGATCGTAAACTAAATGACATGACTCACCTTTTGATCGCATATAAATAATCTGTTTACTTTGTCCTCCAATAATTTGAACAATCTGTCAATATCCTCGATGTCCAACGGTTCCTTTTGCATGGCATTTTCGAGTTTGTTGACGCTGTTAGATTTGCTCTTCAAGTATAAGTTTTTGAAGTCATCCATATTGTTCCACAGGATAGAAAAATTGCTTTTACTAGTCAGAATCACAAACACTACACGTATATACGAGTATTTTCCCCACAAGGTATGCCAAATGTTAATGTAATACTTGTGAGAGTACTCCGATGACAATGAAAATGAATTAACAAGATGACCTTTCATCAAAAAATAGTTTTATATACTGACATTTCTATACATCTAGTTAACTACATAAAAAACTAAATGTATACAACCAAATTATTCAACAGTAACCTTCACTACATTACAATAACGAATTTGACAAATGCTCAGTAAGTTACCGAATTAATTTGAGTACAAAATATTGTGGCAGTACTGTGTTTGTTCGAAAGTTAAGTATGTCGCTATCCGTCAAAACAAATCAGAATCTGTTGTGCGACAAATTGATACTGCACAGTAATACTGTCCGCCGTCGCGACACATGCAAGGATCTTATTTTTTCAATTTTATTAGTTTTGAAGATTTAAAAAACTGAAATCTATTATTGCAAATATAAAAAAATCCTTGAAAAATTTCCAAGTTTATGCTGCATTTTGCGTACATACCTACTTTGTACATACCTTCATGTTCAACACCGCACATTCGCTCACTTTCTCTTGAAAACTATCGGTTCCAATGAAACTGCGCGGATTCATGTTTAATATTACAAGTTTCCGGAAAATTTTCCGAAGACCACGTTCTCCAAAATTTGCCGGTGTGTAAAAACGACTTAACAATTCTTAATCCTGAAGATTATTGCTTACTAGTTGCGACTGTTACAATCAAATTTAAAATCAATTTAAAAAATGACTAAATTAGAATTGCTACTAGCAATAGCACATTAGAATTAGGTATTTCGGAAATTTTGAGCTCATGAATATTTTGAAAACTTCCAGAGTCGCAGACGAGAAAATTTTCTAAAAATATTCATGAGCGAGAAAAAATTGCGGAAATAATTGACCTCGCGTGGTATCTCGGTAAGAAAATCTCCACACCGAATTGTGGTTGAAAAGGGTGAATAAATTAGAGTCTAAATATTATATATACAGGGTGTTTCATTAATCAGTACAGAAAATGAAACTGAGATTCCTTGCAAAATTTAAAGGAGGGTTTAACATAAAAATTTCCTTAAAGCCTCCCCTGAAGAGTTAGACAATCTGTAGCAATGCTAGGTAGCGTTAACGGAAATTTGTTCAAAAGAATAAGAGCCTGTATTCAAGAAAATGGTGCCCATTTTGAACACTCTCTGAAATAATATTGTTAATTTAAATTAAAAATGAAGTTAATAATAATATTGTTATTTATGTCAAACTTGCATACGCAACTTATTAATTAAAAATTCTGTAAGTTCGCTTAATTTATTTTTTTGGTGAAAAAGTATTGAGTTTACGTGAAATTTTTAAGAGACAAAAAGTTTGTAATTGAATTGGCCCTCCAAAATCTGAATTTTAAAATTGAAAAAAAAATTAGTTAAAAAGTTCTGGTAAAAAACTCTAAGGGTAGTAAGACTCACCCCTTGCAGAAAACAAGGGCAAATAAAATTATGAAATTATGGAGGCTTCTTGGTAGTAGTATTTGAATGTTTAGATTTCTTTTTTTATTTCAAGTCATTTCAGAAAAAAATCGATTAATGTGAATTTTTACACATCTTAAGGGGCTGTAACTCTTCAGGGAGGCTTTAGGAAAATTTTTTTATGTTAAACCCCCTTTAAATTTTGCAAGGAATCTCAGTTTCATTTTCTGTACTGATTAATGAAACACCCTGTATATATGGTTTTCTTGAACATAGACATTTAATTGAAAACATTCAATTCCTGGATCTGTCAAAATAACGTATTTTGATTGGTTCAAAATTATAGGTGTGGAATTTTCCAGAATATTTTTCGGTCAATCATAAACATCTGCACATCTAAACAGTTTACGCAAAATAAAAAAAATTGATATTTTACTCTTGAAAATGTATGCTCACAAGACAAATCAAAAAACGGATTTTCTGTGATACGGAAATCTCAAGAAATTTCCTTATCAATCGTCAACCTGTGCAGAAAAAAAACAAATAATTTTTTACTCCCGAAAATTACTAAGAAAACTTAAGAGTTCAGAAAATCCAAGAGAAGAATTTATTATATTATGAATAAAAAAAATAACAATTTTCCGATTTTCCGGAAAATCAATTCTGAATTTGACGTTGGTTTGCGTTGTGTACCAATAATCCCAACAATTTCTCTTTTTTTTTTAAATCGAATTAAGACTTGAGGGGCAGAGTATTAAAAAAAGCATCGAATTATAACTTTTTCCGGATTTATTTTCCTTTTAACTTTTCACAGCTTCAACGAAAACGTCAGCTTTTGAAATTCGATTATATTTTATCGAGAAAAAGCTGACGATACAATTACCAATGCACATTGCAATGAGAATTGTATGGGCCTGAACGTTTGAGTCTGGATAAAACCTCCAGCTCTTTTGACTTTGGTAACTACACCATACCTTAGAAACCTGTCTGCAAAAAAGCTGACGTATAATTTGAAAAAAAAAAAAAAAAAAATTTAAAAATTAAAAAAAAATAAAAAAAAAAAAAAAATAAAAAAAAAAAAAAAAAAAAAAAAAAAAATAAAAAATAAAAAAAAATAAAATAAAAAAAAAAAAAAAAAAAAAAAAAAAAAAAAAAAAAAAAAAAAAAAAAAAAAAAAAAAAAAAGTACACTCATGAAATTTAAAACTTGGACACCACAATTTCTGTAAACAAAAGTTTGCACATTGTGAAGCGGGCTTAAGGGTATCATTTACAATTCTAACAGCAGGTAGTCTCAGCAGGGGTTATCTTATAGAAGGACTGTAGAATGAATCATTACACTAAGCACGTTTTAGAAAATAGGTAATTTACGTTGCTTACTTAATTTTTTCTTTAAAGAATATATTTGAAGGTATCGCTAATTAAACACCATAGCTCGATTAATTATCGAATCAAAATTTTGTTTAGGAAATGTTTACAAAATAAAATTAGAAATAATTTTGATTTAAAAAACGTCTACAAGCAATAACTTTTAAATTAAATCAAAAACTAAACATGGTTATTTGGGTTGACTGATTATTACTTATTTTTAAATAAATCTAACCTACTAATTATTGTAAGTTATTAAAAAAATCATTAAACTCTCTATTCATAATATTTAGTCCTTACAAAATGTATATTTTATGACGTTTCATTTTTTCTGTAGTTAATATAAAAGTGAAAATAAAAACTAAGGCAATTCTTATTGTCAACGTATATATTTAGTTTTTGACAAGAATTTATTACATAATTATAATTAAGATACCAAGTTATAGTTTAAAATTAAATGAAAACTTTTTTTTAAATAAAGGTATTACTATATAAATAAATATAAGAAATCAATAATGGGTGTGACCTCCATTATTATTGATACATTCTTGGAGGCGTCTGCTCATTGACGCTATCAAGGTATCAATATAATTAATATTAATCGTTTCCCATGCGGTATCAATGGCTGCAATTAGTGCATTACGGTTTACTGGTATAAAATTTGGCCCTTGTTGTCTTCGGATAACAGCAAGTATTCGAGCCCAAACATTTTCGATAATGTTAAAATCTGGGCTTTGCTGGCCAGGGTAACAGCTCCAAGTTATTTGCTTGTATCCAGTTGCGCACAACCTGCGAAGTATAGGGTCATCATATCCCGATAGTTAATTATCGAATGTTCCAAGAAAATATGTGTAAATAGTAAATGGAATCTACTAACGTAACGTTAAGTCGTTAATTATAGTTACATAACTCTCCTTTCATAAGATATAGTTCATATTAATATGCTTATTGTAAAGCTTCGTACACACCTGAACAACAAACCGAGGAACAAACAGAACAACGAACCGAACGGCAATCGGAACATTAATTTGGACGGTGCTACGTACGAATTTTAGAACAGATTCGCAAGTCCTGATTGTTCCACGAACGGTTTGCGGCGTTCCCGCAACTTGTCGGTTTTTCTCCGACATCAAAGAAAATGCGCGCGAATGCGTTTGCAGGTTTGGACGAATCTAAACAAAACGGCGAACAAACTTATGCGGGAGAATTAAATTATTTATTTTGTCCTCCCTTTTGTGGGTTTGTTGTGTTTTAGGTAATATTATGGAGTTGACAGAAGAAAAATGTTTTAAATTAATCAGTGTTTAAGAATGCAAGAAAAAATGATGTCCCTATTAGCATCATTTGGGCGGGAAATTTCCAAAATAAAAAAAAAAGCGAAGTAAATTATAATTTTTACTCTTCTTTGTGCGTAAAAATTTGGTTGGCACTATCTTCTTGTTTTCCGCAATTTTCTCTTCTCAATAATAAATATATATGAACTGAAAACTACTGAAAATAATTATGGGAACAGCACAAACGTTCCGTTTGTTGTTCGGATTGTGGAAATCATAAAAGATCGTTTGTCGTTCTGTTTGACTTTCGGTTCGTTGTTATGTTTGTTGCTCGGTTTGTTGTTCAGGTGTGTACGAAGCTTTACAACTTAAGCAACAATTTTTGGCGAATAAAGATTAGTTTGTGATGTAATATTAGAAACACAAATTTATATCATATCAAATTTATGACAACTTAAAACCAAGAACGTGTATGTTATTGCTAAGAAATTATTAAGGAAAAAGCGCAATTGCAGTGTAAATATTTATAATTAGATATTTTCGAAAGTTTATAAGTCCTCTATTGTAATCTTAATACTTAAAAGAAAATCCTGTCCATTAGCATTATAAGGAAATGGCTTTTACTTTATGAATAAGTTTCAATAACAATAGAATATCCTTGCTTGTTTAATTTACTTCCTTTGAGTCATATTGCTCTAAGGGTTGTTACATTGGTCATTAGAAGTATGTAATAAATAAACAATTACCTACTGTTTGAGAAGGGGTAGTGTGAACCAATAAATAAAGTAAGAAATGTAAATTCCATTTTAGTTTAAAATTTCAAGTGTTGTGAAAATGCCACCTCATCTCGGTGCTGATTTGAAAGCGCGGATTGTTTCGGAATTAGCGGCGGGCCGTAGCGTGCGTGAAATTTCACGTATGTTAGATATACCAAAAAGCACCGTAGGGCATTACCGAGTAAAATGGAATCTTGAACACACTTTGGAAAGAGCCATCGGAAGTGGTAGACCTAAAGTATCTACACGTGCTCAAGATCTCGAGTTGTTTCATTACGTAACAGAACAACCATTTGCTACATACTCAGGGCTATAGCAGATACACATTTTCCCGGATGCCGTATAACTGCACAAAAAGATTAAAGGAGATGGGAATAAAGAAGTATAATGCTGCTGCGAAAGAAGTTCTCAGTGACGAAAATATGAGACGTCGTCTGGAATTTGCAAGGCGATATGTGAACGAACCTTTGGAATTTTGGAATCGAGTGATTTTTAGCGACGAAAAACGTTCAATAGCCGCAACGATGGACCACTAAAAGTTTTTAGAATGGAAGGAACTCGTTACGAAAATAATCACATATGTCCTAAAAACGAAGTGGTTATTTTTCTGTGAATGTGTGGGGTTGGGTTAGCGCGCGGGGTCCAGGAGTTTGTTGGGCTATCGATGGACGTCTTGATTCTGCTGCGTATTTAGATATTTTGGAAACTATTATGAAACCTTCAGTCGAAGTGTTTTATCCAGACGAAGATTATATTTTCCAACAAGTAAGTATTCTTATTTCACTATACTTTCTCCAAAAATAGTTCGGGATCTGTTGAATTAACATTTTCATAATGTATTTTTGTTGTTAAAGGACAACGCCCCTATTCATACTTCGCGGGTTGTGCGCAATTGGATACGAAAAATAACTTGGAGCTGTTACCCTGGCCAGCAAAAGCCCAGATTTTAACATTATCGAAAATGTTTGGGCTCGAATACTTGCTGTTATCCGAAGACAACAAGGGCCAAATTTTATACCAGTAAACCGTAATGCACTAATTGCAGCCATTGATACCGCATGGGAAACGATTAATATTAATTATATTGATACCTTGATAGCGTCAATGAGCAGACGCCTCCAAGAATGTATCAATAATAATGGAGGTCACACCCATTATTGATTTCTTATATTTATTTATATAGTAATACCTTTATTTAAAAAAAGTTTTCATTTAATTTTAAACTATAACTTGGTATCTTAATTATAATTATGTAATAAATTCTTGTCAAAAAACTAAATATATACGTTGACAATAAGAATTGCCTTAGTTTTTATTTTCACTTTTTATATTAACTACAGAAAAAATGAAACGTCATAAAATATACATTTTGTAAGGACTAAATATTATGAATAGAGAGTTTAATGATTTTTTTTAATAACTTACAATAATTAGTAGGTTAGATTTATTTAAAAATAAGTAATAATCAGTCAACCCAAATAACCATGTTTAGTTTTTGATTTAATTTAAAAGTTATTGCTTGTAGACGTTTTTAAATCAAAATTATTTCTAATTTTATTTTGTAAACATTTCCTAAACAAAATTTTGATTCGATAATTAATCGAGCTATGGTGTTTAATTAGCGATACCTTCAAATATATTCTTTAAAGAAAAAATTAAGTAAGCAACGTAAATTACCTATTTTCTAAAACGTGCTTAGTGTAATGATTCATTCTACAGTCCTTCTATAAGATAACCCCTGCTGAGACTACCTGCTGTTAGAATTGTAAATGATACCCTTAAGCCCGCTTCACAATGTGCAAACTTTTGTTTACAGAAATTGTGGTGTCCAAGTTTTAAATTTCATGGGTGTACATATCTACAATTTAATTTAATTGCAAATGTTTAATATTATACTATATGCCGTTATTCAATGAAATAATCATACGATTTTGTTTAATTTACACAACAATTGTTGATTTATTTTAAATTCAAGCAAAATTGCAAACACTTTAGGTAAGTCAATATAAATTGAGTTATCTTAAAAAGAATCGCAAATTTTAATTTTTTGTTTACCGATTTGTTTTGAAATCGTTAGCATTTTCGGATGAGATTGAAAAAATTTAGTTGTTTAACAATGTATATGTTGAATGTATCATCATTTCTGTACACCGATACTAGCAAAATCGTCTAGTCGGTTTTATTTTGTACGGATTTTGACACCGCTGGCGCTGCCATTTCTGAAATTCTTGAATTAATAAAAAATCATTTAATACTACTGAAATTATTTTGGATCATATCAATCTTTTTATTGAAAGAATTAATAATATCAAAGTGTACATAGCAGATTTCTACAAATTATTTATTTTGATGTACATAAAACCTCAAACTGTTGAAATTTTGCGCTGTAAAATAAATCAGATTTTCTTTATCTAGAATAATAGCAAGATGAAAAGCTCGATGTAAGACGACCTAAGAAAACAACACCTGCGAGTTCACACCATCTCAGCTAAACCTCAGCAGATTTCAAGATTCTTTTCTTCTTTCTTGTTTATAGCGTCTAAGAATATACAACCACGGACAATATCGGAATAGTCTTTTTAAAAACGGCGTTAAACTGAAACTAAAAAAAAACTAAGAATTTCTCAAGAATCTAATAAAAATTCTTAATGGGACATTAAAGCAATTTTACCACTGTCCACTAGGACTTTATTGCGAATATAGCAAGGAATTTGATTATGAGTTTCATTTGAATAAGTGATTGGATGTGATATGTCAGAAGAGGTACTATATATTATAATAAAGATTAAGATTATTCTGTTTTAATAAATATGTTAACGAATGGAATGCTTAATGTCGTTTCGTGCGAAAAATCGATGAGGGTGCAGGTGTTTAGGTCATCTATCGTGCCCTCTGACACAGGATTTCGTCTTTCCCCTTTTATCAACATCCTTTGTGCAATATCTCATTTCTGCATGTCAAAGTGCGAACGTACATGATATAATATACGAATCAGAGAAGTAATATTAAATAGATTTATTCTATTGAAAGCCATTAGCTGTTCAATATGAAATATATTTTCCATCAAACATTTCCAACAATTATATCATAAATATGTGTAATCTACAATAAAATGACAACCGTGTTGACAAACAACTTTTATTATTCTATAATAATAATTGAGCCATAATTACAGACATTCATGTAAGGGGTAAATATAAAATTCCCTTGAGCAAAATAGGGGCGGTATATCACTGGATTTGTTTGATACCATCTGCCTTTTCCCAAGAAGCTATATTAATTTTGCAAAGAACTATAATTATTTTATTACATACTTGCGTTCGTAAACATATGAAGTATCAAACTGCATATGGACCTATATTTTTCTAGCGTGTAAAAATGTCATTTTCGTATAATAAATAGTAAAGTGAAGAACAACTGTTGAAATGCTGAAATTTTATAGTTCATATTTAAAATGTATGGCGCATTTAATGTGTACCCATCACGAGAGTGAATAACTGTTTTATTTCACTTAAACTTTTAATTTGATGACATTATTCATGTCATGACTTATCAATATAAGAGCTAGGAAGTAAAACTAACATTGTTAAACTATCTTATTTACTTATCATAAAATACTTAGACAATTAACATGTAGAATGTTCACATTAAGCGAATAAATTGTTTGGTTTCTTATATTAAACATGTTTGATTATTTAAACCGTGATGTTCTCTAAGGATTTAGAAAAATCAGTAAAATTGTAAAATTATAAACCCTTAATAAATTTTTACATAAATTTTACATAAAATTTTTGATATATTATGCAGGTTTTTTCTTATTATTTAATAACGATTTCGTAAACTATAGCAAATAGAAAAATGGTTAAATGAAGAAAGATTTGCAGAATAAGATAAAGTGTTCAAAATTTTTTAAAAAAACATCAAAACCTACTATAGGTACTAGATATCTTGAAGAAATTTAATTTTGTTCATGTTCTTCAAACTGTATTTTTTTCTTGTTGTAGAGAATAAACAACTTCAAAGACCAAATTTTTTGAAAATTTTGACATGAACAAACACGCTTAAACAGATTTTGTGTAGCGGCTTTTGTATTCGAGGTATAATGCAATGTTACTTTTTTTAAATAGTTGTTGATTTCGTTAATTATCTTCGTTATCGTAGAAAGTGAATATGCTGGTTTACACAATTTGTGAAACTTGATATGATGGATAGTAGAGGCAGATTGAAATGTAAAGAACCTGTCACGTGGCCTGCGCCGTGAACCCAAAATGAAACGGACGAGTCTACTGTTCACATTAAGGGCAACAACAGAAGTTGTATTTCGTAATTTCTGTTTGTGGTGTTATTCAAATTATACCCTAGTTTAATAAATACATTTATAGTTTTATATAAGGTATATTTTTTATGATTTGCGTTGAAGATGATTCACGTGACAGGTTCTTTACATTTAATCGTCTTACCTACGTATGAATGGTACAATGGAAGTCACCAGGATTGCAAAAGTTTGGTTAACCATACAACAGTGCTGTTTATGTCATAACAAACATATTTAGGATAAGGACCAACCTGACAGGCCGCTATCTTGGTCGCCATCTTTAAAAATCGCCGCCGAAAGAAATTAGTCAATATCTCTTCAATCTTTTGTCCACATCTAATGTATAAGAGCTCAAAATGCTCAGCATAAGAATCTACACGGATTTTGTTATGTACCAAAAGTTGATAAAGCTGACCCTTTTAAAGATATTAGAGTTAAATAAGAAAATTATGCAAAAAATGCACACATTTTGGTCAATATCTCCGCAACATATTGACCGAATGTTACGTTCCTGAGCCCAAAATACTCAGAATAACATTCCACCTAAATTTTCCCATAGAGTTAATGTAATTAAACATAACCTATTTTATTCTATTAATGCTAAAAAGAACTCTCGTCTATCATAATGTAGTTAAAATTTGCAAGGAAATATGAAAAATACGAATTATTTTTTTGTAACTTGAAGTGATTAATAACTAAAGCCCAATTTATTTTGACTTCTACAATATATGGTAGCTTTATTTCCCCGCAATTTTGTAGATACTCTGTATATAGAAATCGCGATTTGTTAGCCAAAGGATGGAAATAGTCAATTCCGAAAAGAAACTTGAATAATTCTGTTTATTAGTTGAATGTCGCAGAAAGGTTGAGCACTTTTTTGGCAAATTTACATTTGGTGCAACTCGATCACCACTTCCTCTGTCGCTTCTTGTCTCTCCCTTGATAGAAAAAGTCCACTCTTGAGTTATTTCTGAACTATGTTTAAATAAATTTCAAGAAAATGTTATCGAAGTAGTTTTAGAAAGATTTAAGATGTGTTCATAGAACCAAAAGACTCCACCATCCCAAATGAGCAAAATTTATAGTGTCAACCAACCCACAATTGCACCGGTCCACACGTCACCACACTATACATTAAAAATATACCATACGAATAAATAAATAAGTAAAAGATCAACTTTGGCAATATTATAGCACTCAATTTGTTCCTGCAGACAGACAAGCACATCCGACTTTTTTGTATGGTACATTTTTCCAACGTTCTCTGCGGCGGATGGCTGAAATTGTAGAACTTCGTGAGAGAAAAAATCATTAATATTACTCTCCTAGACTGCATTGCAATGTACATTTTGCCAGGTCTGGTAATTGATATAGATAATGATTAATGCACTTACCAGTACACTGAATACCTGATTGAGATTTAAAATGTCTGTAAACTTATCTATTGTAGTAACATAATACACTATCCGTCATGTAGATTCATTTCACATTAAAACTGCACACAATTGATGTAGACTTTATAAAAATGTATAATCATGAGAGCTAATTTGGCGTCAGTGTGGTGCATTAAATATCAATATTGCAATTCTTGCTATGCATGGGTAAATGCAATACATTTTAGTTCTGTCGTGGTAAGCAAAAAAAGTCGTAACTGGATTTTTTTAGGAATTAATTGGAGCTGTCTGTTAATTCCTAGTTCGTTTTAGTGTAATAAAAGCTTATCAAAAGAAAACATGAATCGATCAAGATTTGCATTGTCGACAAAGTCGCCTTTAATGCAAATGCATTTTCGTACGTGTTACGTTACACGGGTCGACACCTAGGTATCGCAACACTTGCATTGATGTTTTTCTTTAGTCGTTTTCGAATGGCCTAAAATTTTGTCTTCAAATCGTTAGACCTGAAAATGAAAATACGATTTTTTTGCTTAGCACGGCAGTATAGATGCCTGGTGATCTAAAACGGCAAAAAAATGTTTTTGCGTTCTTACAACAAAAATTGATATTAATTCTTACAGTATTCGAGTAAAAACCAGCATTCACTATTTTCTTTTAACATTAATAGAATAAAATGTGTTAAGTTTTACTACATTTGGTCTACAAGGAAATGTAAGAGGAATGTTATTGTGAGTATTTTGAGCTCAGGAACGTAACATTCGGTTAATGCATGTTTTGCATAATTTTCTAATTTAAGCCAAATTTCTTTAAAAGCGTCAGGTTTATCCTCTTCCGGTACATGACAAAATCCGTGTAGAATCTCATGCTAAGCAGTTTGAGCTTTTATACGTTAGATCTGAACAAACAGTGACAGATATATTGACTAATTTCTTTCGACGACCATTTTAAAGATAGC
>JALBCR010003415.1:0-36444 GCA_030710515.1 Abscondita cerata | reverse complement strand
TGTTTATGCTGATTTCAGTTACGTCATTGCTGATTCTGCACATTTAAAAACCAGAATGGATTTTGGTAAATTTTCAGTAATTGAAGAAGTATAAGTTAATGGAAAAATTCCATTCTTACAATACCTGGTATTTAATGGAAGTTTGACTAAAACGTAAGGATTTTTAATATAATTTCCAATTTTATGATTTTCTTTACAATGGAAAACTCTAGTGTCAAATCTACTTTAAACCATACAATTCTTTTTAAATATTTATATAATCAATTTTCGTATTAAGTAATATTGTTTCCTTAGATAGAAATAGGGTTATATCATAGTTATATGTTTAACCTGACCTGTTACAGTAGTACATTCAGTGTTTAGTTATATGAATAATTCGTTTATTACATACAAACATAAATATAAATAACACATCTTTGTTGATTTCAAGCAACTCTTATGATAATGACTACTCCGTAAAAAGACATTACAAAAATAACTTAAATGAAAATAATCCCCATGTATCTAACCGTACCAGACAAAAATGGAACAAAATGTTTAAGTTAAAGATTTGAATACAGGTAGGTATATATCATAAGAGTGTTATATGAATATCTTATTTTACAAAATTTGTTTTGAATTTGTTACAATACTTTATTTTAGTCATTCAGAATGTTCAGATACTTTAGTAATGAAGTGAAGAAGCAGTGATGATAGTAGCAATACAATTTATTAGTACTACTAGCAGTTGTAGTAGTGATAATACAAGAAGTAGCAATAAGAGTAACAATAACAATCAAAAAAATTATTTCAGCATAGAATGTGAATGATTATGGTATATAATTGTCTCAAGTTTTTGGTAATGGTTAAAAAGAAAAATTCTTCTGTAGGTTACGGGCTGTTCGACATACACAATACTAATGACAGAAAATTTTAAAATCAACATTAGAAATGGATAAAGTATTATTTCCTGTCTGCATTCACTATAAGCAGTGTATTGACTATGGTTTATGGACTTATACTGAGACACAAATTATCAAATGAAGCACGAACTGACATTTTGGAATTGATTCGATTATGTGCAGAACATCTGCAGATTCTTCACAACATCAAATTATCATATTGCTAAATTGTTCGATCCTCACGAAAATCTGCTAAAATATACGTTCTACTGAAATATGCAAATCATCGCTGATAACTGATGTTAATAAAAGTAGCATTAAAGAGAGTATGTGAAATGTACAAATAATGTATGTGGATTTAAACAACAAATATCTTCACGGAACAGCAATTACTTTATTTCAGTAGATGCTTATTCTCAAATACAGTCATTGTTGAAAAATGAAAACTCAGAATGAAATTAGAAAACTTTAGTAGAAATGTGCAAAGATGTATGTATCAAGGATGTACATGATGGATGGCTTTACACTAATCTTAAAGAAGAAATGAAGTAGACTTTGATTTAACACTTACTTTTAGTACAGATGGAGCACCTATATTTTCATCATCTAAACTAAGTATGTAGCCGATTACCGCCATTATTAATGAACTTAAAATACGCTTTAGAAATTCAATATTTTTTGAAATATGGGTTGGAAAAGAGAACCAGATGTTCACCTCATGAATTCTTTTATGCAAGTATTTGTTAAACAAGCTGCCAGATTATTAAAAGGAGTTAAATATTGCACTAATGGAAAAACTTGTGTCCTAAAATTGCTACCATTACTGTGTTGTTGCGATTCCGTTGCTAGACCAGTTCTACAAAATAGGAAACAATATAATGGTTATTGGGGTTGTAGTTGGAGTATTTACCAGAAGGTGAGTCTATTGGTCGGCAATAAAATACCCAATTGAAGATCATTTATCCGATATCGATCCGGTAAATCTCACTTGAAAGATTTGCAAGAATTATTGCAGCAAATTATAGTGAGCCAGTAAGAGGAGTTAATGGACCTTCAACTCTTATTGTCAATTTACCTTTCTTTGACCCAGTTTGGTCCTTTCCTTTCGACATGCATGGAGTGCTGCTTGGAGTAGTACGTCAATTAATGGACTTATGGTTAGAGTATTCACCAGAAAACAAACACACAGTTTTACTTAGGAAGACCAGACATTTTAAACAGAATTAATAAATTATTAAATATAACTCCGGCACACAGAAATTCACCGGTTACCAAGACCATTGTCAGAAAAATCAAAATGGAAAGCTAGTGAATGGCGCAAATTGGTTGCTGTATTATTCATTGCGCCTTGCTTAGAAGGAAAAATTTCTAAATCACTATGCTACTAGTTAAAGCAATATATATAATTTATTACTAAGAAAAATAACTTCAACATTTTTTTTACGGGAATCTGCTTTACTATTTGAAACATTTGTTAAATATTTTGAACAATACTATGGAAAAATAGCAATGACATTTAACGTTCATACTTTATTACATATAACTGAAAATGTTAAAAAAGCGGGCCATTATGGGCATCTAGCACATTGCCTTTGAATCTGTTATATATTCTATTAAACAGCAAATAAAAGGCCCTGTGGGCGTGGCAAAACAAATTGTTAAAAATGTTTAATACTAATATATTTTTTAAACAACGTAAATACAAACTATGCATTAAATGATAACGTGAAAATTTTTTGTAATAACTTGTGGAGTTCAACGAAAAAATTATTTTATAAACAAGGAACTTCAAATGTTACCTTATTGGGTAGTGCGTCCTTAGTATTACAAAATGAAATTAATTCTATGCTAATATATTCCAACATTAGTAACTTAGAAGGTGCAGTGATGAGTTACAAGAGATGCATATATAAAAATATTCTGGTGCATAGTAATGCATATAAACGTTCTAGTAAGACAAATAACTGCATTTTACAAACACAAAATAATGAGTTTATAAAAGTTTTAAACATAATTTCAACTGGAATAAATTCTTACATTTTTGCAAAAAAATTGAAAGTGAAACCTAAAATCTTTGGAATGCAATTCAATCATATTAATGAAATTATAAATTAAAATGATTTTACGTTCATACCAGTTGAAGATGTTCGAAATAAATGTGTTTATGTGAACACAGGGTCTAAAGGACATATGCATACTTTCAAATACTTATGAAATGCAATAATTGTTGAAACTCACTATTTTGTTATGATACAGAACATACTGTACTTTGTACATATAGTCTGTTGTAACGGCCGCGCGCGCGAGTTGAAAAGAAATGAAAAGAAAAATCGGCGTTTTTTATTAGGTAGAATGGAAAACCGGCTTTTCTAATTTTATCCTTTAAATTAGGAAGCTAAAAAAAAAAAAAAATTGCCTGTCCCCGAGAACTTGGAAAATTTTATATTTTTTTTTTTTCTTTTGTACGCTGCCACCATTCCAAGCCTTAGGGCTGTTTTTCCCACCTACCTTTGCGGCGGCTAACTGGCTTTCACCCCGGAGTCTCTTTTTCTTGAAAACGTGATTCGCACGGCTTAAAGATGGAGTAGAAACTCCGATGCGTGTAAGTTCTTTGCGATAAAAAATAAAAAAACAAGGGGAAAACTAAACCTAATTTATTTTTGGATTTTCCTCTCTATCAGCTCACAACCATACAAATCAATGTTAATTGCCGAAAACTACGATTGCGTAGCTTATGGACTTTGACGCGATTAAAGAAATTACTCTTACCTTATCGTATTGTATAATAATAATCCTAATATGTCACCCTCACAATAAAATATAAAAGACCAATCTGAATAATCCACGCGAGATCTACGCGCCCGTGTAGAAGTTAAAGAAAAACAAAGACGTTCCGCCCGTAATTATTTATCCGCGTTTGCAAAATTAAATTGTCACAACACAACAAATCATACGTACAATTGTACCCGCACGCAAACTAATTATTCCCAAATCTCGTTCAAAGATTTTCGGCGTCTTCTGTTAAGCGCAACTATTAAAACTAAAACTATTTTTCCCGCTTTCGAAAAGGAAATATCAGAAGAAATAACACACTTTTTCCCGAAGGAACTTAAGTTCCGCACGTAAACTTAAGGGAGAACTCCGCCCGTCAAAAAAAACTTTCCTCCTCTCCTTTTTTTTATCCCGCGTAAAACATTTATATATTCCGTATTTCCCACTCTAAAGCTTAGCGCCTTTCCTCAAGAACTACCGCAAATTTTCTTATGGAAAACTGCAAATTATCGTGTCACATGTTAGCACCTCAACATTCTAGATGTCGTTACCGGTACCCTTTTTATAAGATCGCGCATCTGTAATGTGTACAAACAAAGATTCCATTCATGGAAGGTCCCCGATCGGAGTATAAATCAACTTTTGTTTTTAATCATAGCTCCGGATATTTACGTCTACCTCCAATTGTGAGATTCTCTGTTCGAACTCTTCTTTAATTAAATAATTAATTTGCAGTTCCCAACAGAAATACTTGCGTTAACAAATTGCCAACTCTTATAGTACTACTTTCAACAAATTTAAACATGCGATAAATTTAATGCCACTAATGTACTAATGCAACAATCGATTTCTTTTCGCTAAACCGCAATTTTATCAATGATTCAAAGATCACCAAAATTGGCGTGAATTATATTTAACAATACCGATTGTTACATTACCCTCCCCTTCGAAAAAGATGTGCGCTTACTCTGAGCCACATTCTTTCCCCATCTTACATTAGAAATCCTTAAAGCTAGAGTCCATCACTATTTACCGTACCGATCAGTCACTCGCGGGTTCGGTTCACCCACCCACCTACACTTTCGGTTTATAAATGTTCCAAGGTACCTGTAGAGGTTTCTTGCTCCGTCCAATGTTGCGGCAACGCTGGATACAATTCACTGTGTTGCGTCGGCAGTTGACCATGGGTATCGCCACCGTCGGGCGTTGGGTTGCTTGTGACGCGACACTACTATTATCACCACGCTTATGTCGCTGAACCAAAACCATTGTTAGAGTGTTCCATAAACTGGCTATTAACATAAGTCCACAACCTACTGTCTCATATAAATGTAACCCATTGATTATCACTCCCAAGCAGTACTTAATTGTTTTAAACACTACATAGAATCCCAAAATACCACTAAAGAATATGCCTATGTCAGAGAACCATCCCCATATCTGTCGCATCGTCGAATGCGCTAATTCCTCCATTTCATTAGGAGCGAACATCTTCAACGTTGAGTAACCTTGACTTTGTGCATCGAGGCCTGCCATCCTTCTAGCTATAATATTTTCGACCGCTTTTCGTTCAACACCGAACGCCAGTACTCTCTGTACTTTACTAACCTCCTCCTGAGTATATAACCCATATTGTCCTATAGGTTGTATAGGGCTGAATTCCAATTTTGGAGACGCCTCCACGGATAACATTTTGGGTTCCTTTTTCGTTGTCGGATAAGGGGTCAATCCGATCCATTCTCCATCAATTTGATACAGTGGAGGTGTTAATGCGTTACACTCCACCTCTTCGGCGTGATGCTGGAGGATCCGTGTTACCGGAGCCATATACCACGACTTGTTGTCTACTTCTACAGGCAATTCATGGAAACAACGGTCTGTTCGACGAATCTTGACGAGTTTTGGTACACACTTCATAATGTACAACACCTCGCCCAATACTCTTCCTATAACACCTTTTTCCAATTGTAGTGTCTGGCTTATGGAATGTGGTGCAAATGGAGCCATCATTAATCGATTTCTCAAAATTTCACGTTGCACTTGACATCGTCTATCCACAGTGTCAACATACATCTTGTCGATACCTCTTTTATACGACTGCTCTACGTATAAAAACTTGCTATTTACGTAGCTCATTAGATCCGTGTTATAGGGATCTAACCTCATCTTTGGCTGAAGATATGCCGTGACGGCGCCTTCTAAGACAACTAATCTTGGGTGTTCCGTCTGCCACACCTCTATATGACATAGAAAATTCTTCTTAATTATGGTCAATGCGAATATCTTGGAATTATTTTCCACTATAATAAATTTTTCCTTAGTGCGTTTCTGTATCACTTGGGTCGCTGGCCCTTGGTATAAAACACTAAGTTGATCGTCACACTGACTTTTCCCATCATTCTCCCACACCGTGTCTCCCATCGTCGTATCGAAACAGTATCCTGGGGAATAAGGACACGTTACTCCACCCAATAAACTGATTTCATTTTCCTCCATTTTCACTCTGGCCAGATAATCCCGAGTGCTGATTTTTACATTGGCGATGACATAAACATTCGTCCAAGTTTGCCCTCCTTCATGGTAGGTCTCTCCTTTACATGCGCCTTCGCTATCTACATGACCAATCAACGTTATGGACGTTGAAGCACTTCCATTCATCACAATCTGGCCTATGTACTGTTGATATAGCGTTAACGTTTTATACCTGTGCACTCCGATGCACTCTTCGGAACCCACTTTGTGCACAAAACTAGACAGTCCTCCGGCCACAAGAGAACTATGGCTATGCATGCCACAGTGACTCATAATTCGCGTGATTTCGATTAAACACGTAAACACTTTTGATACTTAATATCATTTTTCTGTATCACACGCACATTTACTTCGCTACTCGAATACTCGGACTCAGTTTCGGGACAAGATGTCACGTCACGAACGGACACCGCGGAAATATCGCTGCCTCGATCTTCGCAATCGTATGCTATTAGTCCCGCTGCCTGCCGCACACACACAGAAAGTACCAGTATTGCCCATGCTACACGCGACCACATAAATGCACTCATAGTTTGTTTGTCTTTACTATTCATTTCGAAAGTTTCCCAACCACACTTTATAAGTTCACGAACTTCTCAATAGTCTTTTGTCGGACTCGAGCACTGATTCTTCTTCTTTTCACTTATTCTTGAAAATTAACAACAAACACAATTGTTACAAAGACAAAGTTCAAACAATATTTTTATACCTAATTACAATTTAACCCCAACAACACACAAAAAAATTCTTTATACAACATATCAACTACATAAGTACCAACCGCTTACTTCGCAAGACATAATACCTAATGTTACCGCAAGGGTTCGCTCAGTCATCCGCTATTGTGGTACTTACCTTTGTTGTTCTTCCTTATATGTTCAATCTGTCCGGTGGTTTGCGTACCCTCGATGATCGTCTTGGAGGCGGCGTCACGGGAGTTGGACTCGACTCTTCGTCGCTAGAACTTAAGATCTCACCTGATTCGTTTGGGGCCCAAGATACCGTTTTCCATAACGGGGGAAGTATACGTGCCGGATTTCTGCGTACACCATCTTCTTTCTCGTAGTCATCCTCGTTTGAGCTTTCCTCAGCAGAGTCCAAGGAGTCTTCCGTCTCCGATTGAGACACAATGGTTTTAGTTTCACGACTATTACGTCCTAAGTACGGTTTCAGCCTATTCACGTGAACTACCTGTGCTTTGCTTGATCCTCTCATACGCACCCTGTACGTCACCGGACCTATAACTTCTAGCACTTCAAATGGACCAATCCATGGCTTGCTCAATTTTTTTGATACACCAAGTGTGGATGCCATGTCTCTCAAATATACTAGATCACCTTCTTCAAATCTTCGATACTGGGCTCTCTTATTGAACTGTACCGCCCTTCGCTCTTTAGCTAACTCTGTATTTTCGAAGACTCTTGCATACACCTCTTGTAATCTTGCTTGAAGTTCCGATACATAATTTTCCGCAACGTCGTATTTGACCCTGCCAAACCTGATAAACTCATCTATCGGTAAGGTTTGTTCTCTACCATGCAGCAGAAAGTACGGACTATACCCAGTTGAACTATGAACGCTACCCCGATATGCCATCATAACTAACGGTACCCACTTATCCCAATCCGTCTGGTCATCTGCCAGATAATGTGACAACATATCCTTTAGGACCCGATGCATTCGTTCAATCTGTCCATTCGACGTGGGAGCATAACTCGAAGTGTGTGTTTTTGTGATGTTCAATATCGCACATACCTCTTTAAAAAGTTGGGAGGTAAAATTGGTCCCTTGATCCGTTAAAGGCGCTTTGGCGCTCCATGCCGAACTATAATTTGTTCTACAAAGGCCCTTGCTACTGTTTCTGCTTTTGATCCGGGATAGGAATAGCTTCCGCGTACTTCGTAAAATAATCCTGGAAGGTTAACAGGTACTTATTTCCGCTAGACGTCCTTACTAACGGACCTACTATATCCATTGACGTCAGCTCCCAAGGTTCCCGTGCAGCGGAAAAGTGTTGCAATGGTGCCTTTTTCAAATGTGGCGAGGTTTTTCTCCTGTTACACAAATCACATTTAGCGCAGTAGTCTGCAACGTCCGCCTTCATACTGTTCCAAAAATTTCTGTTTGATGCGTTGCAACGTCTTTCGCTGACCAGTATGTCCCATCATAGATGAGTCGTGAAAGTCTCTTAGCACCCTCATCACAAATTCTTTGGGTATTACTAGTCTGTAGTCCCCCGATCTTCCTCAAACCTATATATTATTTTGTTCTTGTCCCTGACGTACGGTGTCGTTATTCCATCTTCCTTACCTAATTGATCCTCAATCTTTTGACAAAAGGTATCCTTCTTCTGTGCTCGCAACAAAACATGCATATCCCACTCGGGTATGATGTCAGGTTCCCCTTCGTTTATCACCCTTATACTCTGTTTCGCCTTCGATTGTTGATAGATTGTCACGTGTATGAACGCATCAAGGAAAACGAACTTAATCATAGTTTCTACTTTGACCCAATCTAACCCATCCATTCCACAAGCAATCTTTGGAATGGCCAAGTTTGTATCACCATTTTTTGTCAGGCACTGCTTTAGCTTGATTCAAGGCAGCCCACAATACTTCATATGTGGGTTTATCATAATACCTTCTTTTAGTGATTAAGTAGTACCGATTTCTATTGGAAATCTGGAGCTCAGCCACATCTCCCACAACTTTTTCTTGTCGTTTTAGCACATCGACCATACCAAACCTCTCGACGAAGTCTTTCGCAATTCCTTTTTTCATGTGTAAATCTCCAGAGACCACGCAATGAGCTAGCGCATGGTTTTCTGGACTGGAAAACACATCTCCCTCTTTCAGCAAGTAACGTTCATTATCCGGAACTCCATTCTTCTTAATGTACTCCTGGAAACTTTCAAAACTGCAGTCCAACTGTTCCTCCTTCTCATACACTCTGCTTAACGCATCTGCATTGCCATGTAATCTGCCTTGACGATGTACTACTTCATACTCCACTCCATCAGATACAATGCCCACCTGGTAATTCTAGAACTGGGATCTTTCATATTTAACATCCACTTTAAAGGTCGATGGTCCGTGATTACTGTAAATTTTCTCCCATACAAGTAACAACGGAATTGTTTGATCCCATAGACGACCCCTAATAATTCCTTTTCCGTGGTGGAATAGTTTAATTCCGCCTTATTGAACTTTCGGCTTGCATAAGCTATAGGACGTTCCGTATCCTATCTCTTATCTGGCTTAACACCCGCGCCCGTACCAAGTCCGCTGGCGTACTGTCGCAAGAAATAAATTCCTTCGAAAAATCCGGATAAATCAACACGGTATCCGAGGTAGCTCTTGCTTTAATGCATCAATAGCTACTATTACTTCTTCCGAAATCTCAAACTTTGCCTCTTTTCTCGTCAGTTTGGTGAGAGAGGCTGTTTTCTCCGCTATATTAGGTATAAACTTTCTATACCAATTAACTAACCCTAAAAATGATCGTACTCCCTTCACGTCCTTTGGAATGGGAAATTCTCGAATTGCTCGAACTTTTCTGGATCTGGTCTCACGCCGTCTCGCGAAATGACATGTCCCAAGTATCGGACTTGATTCTTCATGAGGTTACATTTTCCTGGTTTCAACTTAATATTTGCCTCATCCAATCTTTTCAACACTAACTCTAGTCTTTCTATATGCTCCTGTGCTCCTTTTGAGCTGTAAACTATAATATCGTCCAAATATACCATACAGATTTCTCCTGTTAGACCAGACAGCGTCATATTCATAAACCTCTGGAAGGTACAAGGAGCATTACACAAGCCGAATGGCATCTTAAGGTATTCGTAATGTCCCTGAAACGTACTAAATCCTGTCATCGGAATTGACTCCGGCTCCATATCTATCTGATGATAAGCTTCAGCCACATCTATTACCGAGAAATACACTTTACTTCCAGATTCATAACCTTGTAACAAGTCTGATATGTTAGGCAAGGGGTAATACTCTTTACTGGTCACTTCATTGAGTCCCCTGTAGTCGATACACATGCGTACTTTCTCCTTTCCATTTGGTAACGTCTTAGTCACCAAAACAACTGGAGCCGACCACGGACTGCAAGAGGGCGTATCACCTTTGAACTCAGAAGTCTGTCGATTTCATTCTGCAAAATCTCTCTTGCTTATATGGTATCCTATATGGCGCTTTACAAATAGGCTTTGAGCCAGGTTCTAACACTAACGAATGTTTCACTTTTGTGGTTGAGGTTAATTCATCTCCCTCTTCCTTGAATAAGTGGCCAAATCGTCCAAGTACTCGCCTTAGCTCTTCTTTGGTTGTTCGTTCCAAATGTTCCAAATCAAACTCTTTGTCGATCCATTGCTTATCGGATGTATCGATTCTATTTATTTCCAGCACATCCGGTTTATCTCCTTCTATTACCTCACCTTGCACTGCTCTGGCAACTTCCTTCCCTTTTGGAATAGTGACCTTCTGCCGTGTGAGATTAATAACTCTCAGTGGTACATATTCCCTTATTTCAACAACTGCCCTAGCCACATGAACAAAATTTATGCCTACTTCTATTGGTTCAATGACGGCAATTTTTCCTTCAAGGCATTCTTTAACTTTGCCCTGCAGTAGCATTCACTCCGAGGTGGAATAGAAATTTCCTCCTCAGCAATAACTTTACTACTACTCTCGACTTTTCTTCTCCTGTAGCGTCCTGATCCATCGAACTTACGTTTGTAATTCTTTCGTCACTTGCTTTCCTTTCTAACCATCGTTGTGCTTCAACTTTCAATTCTTCAACTCTATTTACATCTGGAACTACATAACTTCTTTTATTGTGATCGTTACATTCCTTTCGAACCATCACCTCTTCTTCTTCGTCACTAAGCTTCCGTGTTCCGAAATTAAAATCTTCGGGTCACTGTAACTTTTTCTACCTAGAATCCTCACCTTGTCGTGAAGATCTCTCTTTCTCAGTTTGGTGATAGAAGTTTTTCACGACTTCCAGCCACTCTTTCCATCCAGCCTCGTTATTGCGGGTTACACTGGCCTTATGACGATTCCTTTCCTCTTTACGTTTTGGAAAAGTCTCTTGCGTGCGTTCCTTTATTCGTAACCGATCACGTTCACCTATTTGACACACTCCATCATCCGTTTCACACGCCTCATTTGTATAGAGCGGGATGCGTTGTCCCCACAAGACCATTGTCGGTCCTCCTGTATATTCGATAACGGCTCCGTGTGCATACAGAAAATCTCGACCTATAAGAACCTGAGCTTCTTTTAACAGCTCTTCGTCGCAAACGACCATTGTATGATGAGCCGATCCATGCAAATCATCTTTCGGGTTTACAGCCGCTATAGATACTCGTAGTTCCGTAAACCTTCAATTCGTGGCCAGTAACGCCCACTAGTACGATCCCTTTCGCACCATTACAATCGATGCTATTCCAACTCACTAGCGGTTTCGCTATTAAGGTGGCGGCGGCTCCGGTGTCAATAAGACATTTGCAACAAACACCGTTGATCCGTAGATTGGCGATATGCGGGACGATCCTTGATCGTACGACTCTTATAACTGGCAATAAATCTATTGTTTGACCCCTCTTTGAAATTGAACGGTCTTCCACTCGGGGCGAGGTGGGTGACCTATCTCGTTTAAAGACGTCCTTGAAATAACTCCTTATCGAAGCTGTGTCGTCCTTGTTGGGCACGATTATCGCGTCTCACAGCGCCTGTGTCTCTTGGTTGCTAGGACTCACACCAAACCTTTGGTTATTACCTCCTTTTGGTATTTCTGGACATCTGTTTGCCCAATGTCCCGATTTGTTACACGAAAAACAAGTACCTCGGCTATCCTCAATTGAGCAATCTCGAGCTGTGTGTCCAGTTTTCTGACACCTGTAACACGTGACTTCGCGAACGTGGACTACATCCTGGTCGGATCTTCTTCCTTGTAGAATGTCCTGCACTATCTCATGCTGTTCCACTAACGATTCAGCTTTCTCAAGAGTCAGTTTGTCGTCCCCAAGCAAGGAAGCCCCAACTGTCCTAAACAAGTCCTTTCTAAGTCCTAACTTCAACTGCCCCAACATTAACTCTTGATTTTTTCTCTTGAGTCCTGCCTCTTCACCTGGATTTGCATTTTTAAATCTTCCTTAAGTACCTTAGCTCCAAGTGTCCTTATCCTGGTACAGTAATCCCTGATCGATTCTCCGGGTTTCTGGTAACACCTATTCAAGTTCAATTGATCCTCACCCGGTCGTTTACGGAGAGAAAACTTAGCTATAAACTTTGTTTAAATTCAAAATATGGAAGAGTATCCAAAGCTTCCTCTGACTTGCAAAAACTCGTAGGCCTCTCCGACAAGTTTATACTTCCCGACCCTCAAGGTGTCCGTCTCTGTCCAGCCGTCCTAACCTACTACGTTGTTCAATCTTATCAAAGTATCTAATAGGATTTTCCCAGAAAAATTCTCTAAGAACCGCCACCATTCCCAAACTATAAAAGGAACTGCTGCCGACATGGTTCCTCAACTGTAGCTCCTGTTGCTAGTCCAGAAGGGTTAGTGGTACCTCCACCCTCTCTAAACAACGTCGCCCCTTCTGCAGAAGGTTCTGCCATGTTGAAGAAAAAAATTGTTTTGCTTTCACTTAAAACAATTTAACGTCGCAAATACTCTTGCTTAATAACCACAAAAATAATTGCGTACACCTACAACACAAGGTATGCACAAACAAAAAACTATTTTTTTCTAAAAGAAATGTACAATCACATTTAGCTAGACAAAACATTAAAAACAAAATGCAAAATTAAAAATCACTTGCGCTTCTTAGAAAAATTTTCTAAACAACATAAACAAAATAAAGTGAGATGATAATTTTTTTAATTATATCCTAAAAAAACAATCTCGGCACAATTAACTTTCTTCCGAATAAAATTAATAATCTAATTTCTTTCTTAGAAAATTTTCACCCCTTAATTAGTCTCCACGGTTATTAGTCTGATAGAGATAATCCCAATTAACAAACACAAATTAATCGTCGCACCAATCAATTTATTGATGCAATTCGACTTAATTATTGCATCTAATCAAATCTATTTCTTCTTCCTAACAAGAAAATAATTCTCCAATCAGCCCAATCTTTAACTTTGCAATCTAACAACTAAAACGATCGACTGCCAATCAATCTAAATCTCCCACTAAACAATTAAATCATTCAGTAAATGAATCACTCGATTCCCAATCGAATAATCCCATCTGTAAATGACTAACTCTCTAATAATCGAAAATTTCGATCGAAATTCAGGACTGTCAATATCAAAAATTAGGACATTAGAATCCTCAGAAATTGACAGAATTGAGTGTCAATCAAAACTAGAAATCACTAAAATTGATCATCTAAAACAATCATTTAGATACATTCACTCAAACAATCCATCCCTAAAAGAATCCCTAAGAGCAGTCATCCTAAAACGAACCTCTAAAAGTATTGATCGAAATCTATCACTAAAATCAATCCGACAACAAATGTGAAAAACTCATCAATTGTAATGATAAGTGTGACCACTGCAACTGTATATGTGACCACCTGTGACCACCAACTGTAATAATAAATCCCAGATTAAATATGCAATCTGCGAACTAAATTAAATCCGCTAAAAAAAAAAAAAAAAAATAAGTCCCTTAAAATAATCCCGTAAGAACAATTATAAGGAAATCCCAAATGTGACAAAAGAAAATCACACCGAATGCAATAAGTGCAATTAAAATAAAATAATCCAAATCGAATAATCCCTAAGGTGAAATCTCTGTCAAAGAAAATCCCACCGCTGCCACCAATGTAACGGCCGCGCCTCGAGTTGAAAAGAAATGAAAGAAAATCGGCGTGTTTATTGGGTAGAATGGAAAACCGGCTTTTCTAATTTTATCCTTTAAATTAGGAAGCTAAAATAAAAAAAAATTGCCTGTCCCCGAGAACTTGGAAAATTTTATATTTTTTTTCATTTTGTACGCTGCCACCATTCCAAGCCTTAGGGCTGTTTTTCCCACCTACCTTTGCGGCGGCTAACTGGCTTTCACCCCGGTCTCTTTTCTTGGAAAACGTGATTCACACGGCTTAAAGATGGAGTAGAAACTCCGATGCGTGTAAGTTCTTTGCGATAAAAAAATAAAAAACAAGGGGAAAACTAAACCTAATTTATTTTTGGATTTTCCTCTCTATCAGCTCACAACCATACAAATCAATGTTAATTGCCGAAAACTACGATTGCGTAACTTATGGACTTTGACGCGATTAAAGAAATTACTCTTACCTTATCGTATTGTATAATAATAATCCTAATATGTCACCCTCACAATAAAATATAAAAGACCAATCTGAATAATCCACGCGAGATCTACGCGCCCGTGTAGAAGTTAAAAGAAAAACAAAGACGTTCCGCCCGTAATTATTTATCCGCGTTTGCAAAATTAAATTGTCACAACACAACAAATCATACCTTGCAATTGTACCCGCACGCAAACTAATTGGATTCCCAAATCTCGTTCAAAGATTTTCGGCGTCTTCTGTTAAGCGCAACTATTAAAACTAAAACTATTTTCCCGCTTTCGAAAAGGAAATATCAGAAGAAATAACACACTTTTTCCCGAAGGAACTTAAGTTCCGCACGTAAACTTAAGGAGAACTCCGCCCGTCAAAAAGTCCTCCTCTCCCTTTTTTTATCCCGTAAAACATTTATATATTCCGTATTTCCCACTCTAAAGCTTAGCGCCTTCCTCAAGAACTACCCAAATTTTCTTATGAAAACTGCAAATTATCGTGTCACATGTTAGCACCTCAACATTCTAGATGTCGTTACCGGTACCCTTTTATAAGATCGCGCATCTGTAATGTGTACAAACAAAGATTCCATTCATGGAAGGTCCCCGATCGGAGTATAAATCAACTTTTGTTTTTTAATCATAGCTAATTTTTGAATTAAGGAGACTCCTCTGTTCGTAACTCTTTTTAATTAAATAATTAATCTTGTTCCTAAAATAAATGGAACAAATTGCCAACTCTTATAGTATACTTTCAACAAATTTAAATTATCGATAAATTTAACAACCGCATTAATTAATGCGACAACATTAATACCGGTAAAATAAAATAATATCAAACGATGAGTAAATACCAAAAATGAACTAGAATTTGTAAACAACGTTGTGCTTTGAAAGATGTCTGTACTTAAATATTCGTAAAAAAATTCGAATTTTACTTTCTCAAAAAAAACTAATAAAATAATAGATACTTCACAGTTCTGAATTTTTATTGCATATGAAGAATCACCTACAAAAAATATAGTAAGAGTAGAAAATTAAAAGCTAGGAACAATATTTAAAAGGACTCACCTTTAGATGGCCCTTTTCTAATGCGCCGAAAGACCTTGTATTTTCTCATTTACAATTTTTCCTATGTTCTTGATGCTTTTTCATTATATCTTCTGGGTTTGCCTTATTTTCTGAAAGTTTATATCTCAAAACATCAAAAAGAAGAAAAATAATATATTAAACAATTCTAATAAAAGTAGAGGTGTATGTTTACCTTGTAAAACGATCATCTTGGTGGGATCTAACTGGGGTCTAGCGCTCTCGCCAAAAGAATTTTTCTATTTGATAGTGTTCCAGTTACTGAGGATTTTTGCAAAACATCATCTCCAAAAATTGCGCTTGCTAATTCTTAAATAAAGATTGTCTCTTTTTCGATATATGGAATCAAATACTTGTTCTGTAATCCAGACACTTTTTCCCAAAAAAACCTAAAAAAAAAACAAGTAGAGTTGGAGAACTACACATCAAAATAAAAAAATAATACTAACTTGACCCATTTTGTCAATCTCGACTTTGAATTCCTTAGACTTTTCAAGAATTTGTTTTGAACAATTTTCATATTAAAATCTACAATCACATTAAACTTACTGGGACAATTTACTTTACACAAACCTTTAAATGTTTTAATCACTTCTTGTTGTAAAGAAATATTTAATTTCCGTAATAACTCCCTGTTTTTTCTTGTTTTAATTCTGAAATTTGGTTTACAATCCCATTATTTCATTGTTTACATCCAGCTCTTGTTGGAACACTATGTACAATTGGCGCATTTGACAATATATCTTTAAAATTAATGATTTACCGGTATTTTTAAAAATATTTTATTTCCCCTTCAAGTCTATAGGAGTTCCTACTTAACAATTATTTACTTGTAAATAAAATAAAAATTTTCTTAATTTAGAATATTCTGATTATCTACTAACCTTATGTGAAATCTCCTCCATCTCCTCATGTTACATCTTCGGCTTTCCAGTGGTCAGAAGTTCTCATCGCTGTCCCCTACAGCTCTAATCGATGGCATTCGAGACCTTTTTCGTGGCTAAGTGCCCATGCTTCTGCTTATGAATATCTACAACGTTTCTGTGTACAATTGCCAATGTAAAGCATCGAGTCTTAGCATACTTGGAATCAAAATACGGTGGTGGAATTAAATAAATTGAGCCTTAACAAAATAAACTCAACAATTGTTAAAAAGTTATATACCACTGAAGAAAAATATACTGGGTACTATGTTTTGAAGCAATTTAAAAACTATTTATCTCATTTTAATTATACAATATTGGAATCATTCAAATCAGATCGGTTAGTGTTCATTTTTTTAAAATTCTTATAATAGCTGTAACTTACCACCTAAACAAACAATATATGCCTTGTAATAGTGGCCATCTTCATATTGAACTTTGTATTTCTTCTTTGTATCAAAATGTTTGATCTTCAAGGTTTCTACAAATACCACCTTTCCATCCCCGATATAATTTGCAAATGCATACATCCCTCGAAAAACGTTCACACACACACATAAACAATTAACAATTATAACGCGTACTCGTACACAATCTCGCTGGGGAAAGCCACCATTAAATGTATGATGTGATCATACTCACACTAATGCCATGTGCCATATAACTTATTTCATTTGGAATGCCTCCAAAGTACAAGTGTATATAATAATAATAATATAATGGATAATCAGGTTTTTTTTAGAGGTTTTTAGTTTATTGATTTAATTATTTTCTCTATAACAGTTTTATGAATTTCTTAAATTACAATCTTATTAAATAACGCACTTTGGACGTAAAATCTTAATGACGCAATCCTGTACGGGGGGGGCTTCACGTGGTTTCGAATGGTATTTACTATTAAGTATGTTGTCTCAGTACGTATTTTCTATTTTCCAGTAAACGCTATTCGGTTTCAAAACGATACATTAATATTCTTAAAGAATTCTTCCATTTATGGTACTTTATCATTTTGCAATGAAAAATAACATTGCATTCATAAAGGTAATTTTCTGTATTTTTCCATTTGATTCCTCTCAATTTCACAACAAACTTAATTTCTTAAAGATAATTCTGTGGCATCAGAAAGTCAAAAGGGCATAACTCAATTTTTGCCTAAAATACGTTTTATTGTAGCAATCGATAGCATTTTTTTATACTTTACAAACTGACAAAAAGGTATATCTGAGTTTCTATAAACAGAGCTGTTTTCTACAAGCATAGGCATATCTCGCTATTTCTTTTCTGTCGTAAAGCCATAACTAGAGAATATTACAATTTTTATAATCCACGATATTTCCGTCAAAAAGCTTATGTACCTTAAAACAAATACCTGGAATCAGTTCCGCATAATAGGTCAACTGCAGTTAATCCAAAATTTCTGTAAAAGTCGTCTAACAAAAGGTGTGTATAGTTATGTCTCTTTGTCGGCTTTGATATAAAAAACACTTGGGTTTATTTATACATATACCTATTTGCCGGTACCAAGTTTAAATAAATCACTAGTAGTCGTGTCATTTCGAAATAAATCGTAGTACTTCCCGGTTATTAAGCAGTAAATTCCCGCATTTTCTTTTATTGGCATTTCTTCTGTTCTAAGGCGTGTGCAAAGTGCAACGATGAGTTTAAGCCGAGGTGTGAGCAAGCGAACTCAATTACTACTATCTAAATGTGGTAGGTAATTTATTTGATAGAAACGCATAAAAAATGCGTACAATGTTTTTAATCTTTAATTTTAATTAGTACTTTGGCTTTCTATAGTAAATGATGTAAATTTTGACAATGAGGCAAAACCAGGTCCATCTAATTGCAATAAAACCGAAAAAAATATACTAATAATGATGCAGATGTATTTTATCCACCTATCGCAAATGAAACGGGCACCTCTGAAAATTACGTTAACAGTTAAATACGAAAAATACTTTCTATCGCTTTACGGAATGTTTCAAAACGATTTATCTGAGCAAATTTTACGTTTCTTGATGATTCAGACGACAGTGTTAAAGATCCAAATTACGAATCGAAGAATCTTCAGATTCAGAAGAAGACAATAATTTTAACACCGACATTTCTTCAACTAAAAAAACCCAAAACATTTCTATAAAGACTTCAGTTTCTCTGAATCAAACCAAAACTTCTAAGAAACAAAAAAACAAGAAAGCCTGTCGCAATACTGGCAAAGCTTATGTTACGGCAAAAAATAAGAAGCTCGTCCGAGAAAGGAAAATACAACCTCTAAAAACTAACTGTAGGAGAAGATGCAAAGAAAAAGTTATTGATGAAGCAGCAAAAATAATTTATTTAATGACTATTGGAACATGAAGCTACGACAGAAGAGTATCTTATATTGCAAGTTTAATCAAATGTGAAGATAAAAAAATTGCAACACTAAGAACTAATTCTACTAAATCTAAAAACAGAGAAAAACTTTTTTCATATTTTTAGATATAAATAATGAAAGAATACAAGTCTGCAAAGAGTGCTTTCTGCAACTTTTAACGAAACTAATAAATTTATTTTGTTCGTAACCAGAAAAACTTGCATCACTGGCAGCATACCAGAATGTGACAAACGCGGTAAACATGCGCCAGTCTACAAAATTTCTGAAGTTTCTTTAAAATTGTTTGATCACATTAATAGATTTCCTGCTTACGAATCACATTACTCTAGAAGACATACGGACAAAAATACTTGCCTTCAGATTTAACAAAATCTAAAATGTACAATCTTTACCGCGAGGAGCAAAGAAAACAACAGTATAAAACCTGTTTCAATAAAAATATACTCGCAAACTGTTGATAAATTAAATCTAAAATTCAAAGCCTAGTAATGACACACATAACACGTGTGATGTTCTTCACATGAAAATTCAGAGTTGTTCCAATCAAGAGACCAGAGACAATTTAAGAGACCAATTAAGTCAACATCACCAGAAGCTGAGAGAGCATATGAATGCAAAAACAGGACAAAATATTTTTGTGAAACTCTCCAAACTAGAGTTATAGTTTTTGATTTACAACAAGTTTACCGACTCCATATCTTACAACTGGAAAAGTCTTCTATAAAGGCAACTTCATTACGTACAACCTTACTATTCATGACTGCGTAACTCAAAAATCTTTTCATTTTATGTTGGCACGAAGCTATTGGTGCCCGAGTGCAAATGAAATTGCTTCTTGTCTTTATAAATATTTAACAAGTTTGAAAGAAACTGAACATGTTATTTGCTATAGTGATTACATGCGGAGGACAAAATAAAAATTCCCATGTCACTGCCATGTTTTCTTATGTAGTGTCGAAAGCAAAACAATTAAAACAATTGAACATAAATTTCTTATACCAGGTCATACACATGGAATGTGATTCTGACCATGCCATCATAGAAAAACTAAAAAAGAAGTCCTTTTAATATACATCTCCCAGGGATTGGTACAACCTTGTACACAATAGCGGGAAGCAAAAGTTCAAACTAAATCAAATCAACAGTGTGACGGAAACAAATTTACTGTAATTGAAGAAAAGGAAGATTTTTTGATTTTGCGGCCCTGTTAAAAGGACCACTTGTAAACAGAAAAATGTCAGAATCAAAGAGAAGTTTTCATGGAGGCCAGTAAAATGGTTAAAATATGAGAAAAGACTTTGGAATTGTTAAATTTAAAAACAACTTAGAAAAAGACAGTTTATTTGAAACAATAAATTTAAAACGGAAAAGTTCACATTCATCTGCAAGTATTGGTTTGAATATTCTATATGATTCTGACAGACAAATTGAGAAGAAAAAAAAGTTAACTTGTTGGAAATCTTAGAATTAATCGACAGTGCTAAGCCTTTCTACAAAAATTTAAAAGTTCTACTGATGATGGCAGAGATGTAGATCAGACATTGACAGTTATTTTACGGACGAAGAATTTTAATTTGAAATGCTAACCGTTTATCTTTTTCTAAAATTTATAATTTTTATTGTCATAATAAAGTTCAACATCTGAAGATATAAATTTTTTATCAGCTAAGTAGTTTTAATATTTCGAAAAAAAGCCATAAGTTTACTTATAACCTTTTGTCAGACACTAAAGAAACTATCACGTTGAAGTTATCTAAACTTACATCTTTTGTCAGAATCAAGTTAATAAAATAAATTAAATTAACTATTATTAAAAATTATTTATTATTTAAATATTAAACTTTTGGTACAATAAACTTGTTAATAATAGTCTTAACACCTGAGTTAACTAATTCAAGTAATACAAGATGAAATATTTTGGTGAGGATTGTAAATTAGGAAGTTGAAAACGTTTTCTCTTTCCTGTAAAACACGTATTCTTTAGATAACCCCTTTTGACTTCTTACCACAGAATTTTCGTTATAAATTATTTTACTATTTTGTCATGGAAAATATCTTTGAAAATATTATACATGCTTATAGATTCAATATAATGTTTCATTTCACTCCAGTAAATTCTAAAAACAAAACTTAATTTTTTGAAGGAATTTCCATTATAAATTATTTTATTATTTTGTCATAGAAAATATCATTGAAGACCATCACATGCCTAAATTCATAATGGTAAATTTCAATTCATCATTTTCTGAAACACAAACTTAATTTTTGATGGAAATTTCCATTATAAATTATTTTATTGGTTTGTCATGGCAAAATATCATTGATAAAACCATCACGTCTAAATTCATAATGGTAATTTCCATTTCATCCCAGAATTTTCTAAAACAAACTTAATTTTTTTTTTATGGAAATTTCCATTATAAGTTATACATTTGTTGTGTCGTGGAAAATACCTTACAAACCATTACGCCAGTTAAACTCTTAATGTAATTTCCATTTCCTACCGTTACATATTATGTTTTTGGAATTTACCATTAAACACTACTGAAAACATAAGTCAAATCCATTATAATTCCATAGACCAATTACATACCATTGCACCAATTAAAATTGTAATGGGTTTTAATGGTCATTTTTACAGGGTGACGACATATAATGGAACAGTCAACCGCCAGTCACTATATTTAGTAATATTCTTAATTTATTTCTGTAACGTGAATGAGTTGGAAATGGAGTACTTTGTATCTCCTTTAAATTAGTTTCAGTTGTTTCAATTTGATTATCATTACAATTTAACAATAGTCTCAGCAGGGGTTATCTTATAGAAGGACTGTAGAATGAATCATTACACTAAGCACGTTTATGTTAGAAGATAGGTAATTTACGTTGCTTACTTAATTTTTCTTTAAAGAATATATTTGAAGGTATCGCTAATTAAACACCATAGCTCGATTAATTATCGAATCAAAATTTTGTTTAGGAAATGTTTACAAAATAAAATTAGAAATAATTTTGATTTAAAAACGTCTACAAGCAATAACTTTTAAATTAAATCAAAAAACTAAACATGGTTATTTGGGTTGACTGATTATTACTTATTTTTAAATAAATCTAACCTACTAATTATTGTAAGTTATTAAAAAAATCATTAAACTCTCTATTCATAATATTTAGTCCTTACAAAATGTATATTTTATGACGTTTCATTTTTTTCTGTAGTTAATATAAAAAGTGAAAATAAAAACTAAGGCAATTCTTATTGTCAACGTATATAAGTTTTTTGACAAGAATTTATTACATAATTATAATTAAGATACCAAGTTATAGTTTAAAATTAAATGAAAACTTTTTTTTTTAAATAAAGGTATTACTATATAAATAAATATAAGAAATCAATAATGGGTGTGACCTCCATTATTATTGATACATTCTTGGAGGCGTCTGCTCATTGACGCTATCAAGGTATCAATATAATTAATATTAATCGTTTCCCATGCGGTATCAATGGCTGCAATTAGTGCATTACGGTTTACTGGTATAAATTTGGCCCTTGTTGTCTTCGGATAACAGCAAGATTCGAGCCCAAACATTTTCGATAATGTTAAAATCTGGGCTTTTTGCTGGCCAGGGCTAACAGATTTGCAAGTATGTATCGTTTTAAATATTGGTTCCCTCCAGTAGGGCATATATTCGACAGCGCGTTTTTGTACAATAGTGAACTTACTCGAGTTCTCTCACTCCTGAAAATTAGTCCCCAAAGGACAGAAACAGCTGTCAGGTGATTTTCAGTCTTTGTTGGCTATTGTATAACATTTGCATTGGTTTATGCATTCGATTTAAAATTTTTATACTTTCCAACTTTATGTTGGCTATAATTATTGAAAATCGACTATGTAACTGCTTTACATACCTGTCAAGCAAAGTCTTTATTACTCTCAGATAAATCCTGCTACAATTATGTAATAGCTACATCTCCCCTTTCAAGTTTATACATTCTATTTCTATACTTATCTCTAAGTTTACCTAATTTCCACGTACCTTTTGGTCTATCAATGGTACCAAACTTTCGATCCAATGTCAATCTGATTTAAGATTTTTCTTCCTTTTTATCATATTGATTTTTATAATAAGTTTGTTTTTTTCTTGAATTTTTGAATTAAATTGTTTTTTATTAATAAATTTTGGTACGACAGTTTATTTTCGGCAATAGGCAGGTTATCTCTTAAATGACGCAACATTAATATTTCGGCAGGACTGTAAATTACCTATTTGAGTGTTCTTGTACGCTAAAGTGAAAGATCAAGATCTTTATTATTGTTTAAAGCATTTTTAATTAATTATTAATACAATGCAGTAACTTTCCTCTGGTAGCGTCGTCCTTTATTCCAGCAATTACCATGGTTTCCACTAACTCCTGTCCTTCAAATTACCAAATTCACATTGGGCCGCTTTTGTTTAAGTTCGGTTGCAAATTGGTCTATTAATTCACTAGTTTGACGATACGTAAATTTTTATATCTTTTAAATATCGTATTTTTTCTTTGAGACAAAGTAGTATTTAAATTTCTTCTTAATTACGTCTAATTTTTTTTTATCCTTTTCTTCTGAATGTAAAAGTGTTGTAAACATTTATTGCTTCTTCAACCATTAAATATAATAATTTTTTGTACATTGCACTTTAGGTTCTTTTTTGATCTAACTAGAGAAGCAATTGTATAGATTTGCTGACGCCATTTCTTCCAATGTTCGCCCAGATTGCCCTCGAATTTCATTGAATTAATTGCTTTTTCCATTTTATTTTATTTATTTATTCCATTTATACTACTATATTATCACTTAGTTTATTTAGTTTAAAACGACTGCGCCATATCTTATTTATTAGTTAGAACGATGGTGTTAATTTATTCAAAAAGACGGCTGAGCGGGAACTCTTTATTAATATTTCTTAACTATATGGGTAAGAGTTGGCCAGTTTAATTTTTAGTGGTTTCCTAAACCTTGAAGTAAATGCTTTTGCAAAGGTCAACCAATCCACAATTGCACACGGTTTCGTCACCACACTGTACAGGTTTATACTGATCTTCTGGGGCACCATACATAACACTTACATCACAATACAATATTTAAAATGTACCATACGATTAAATAAATAACTATATGACAGACTGATTGCCATTATCCAATTCCAAGAATTGAAGAACTAATAAGTCAACCTGTGGACTTATAATTATTACTGTAAGTTGGACTTATACAAGGCTTACCTTTACGTTGAAATGGATGAAGAGAGTAGGAAAATACAAACAATATCAACTCATAAAAGTACATAAGATGAATCGACTCAGTTTTGGCATTAAAACAGCTCCAAATCAATTTATTTGCATTCTTGATAAAATTCTAAATGGGCTCAAGGAGATTTTATACTACCAGATTATAGCATTACACCACTTTTCTTTCTTTGTTTGATTATGAAATGAAACATCGAAGGAATTGAGACCATCTCGACGTTGATTATCTGTCACGTTTTCCAGTAAAAATTGATAAAGATGAAAGTTTTGGAATACGTATTAGATTCAAAACTGTCAGCATATCAAGAAAACACAAACAACCAGATCACATCAACAGAAGTAACAAGCAATACTATTGCTGCTCACACTGCAGCTGATCCAGAGTTATCAAAACTATTAGAGCAACTCCAGGCAGGAGAAGGAAAAAGTCTTGATTATACTCTATATGAAAACATCATTTTTTAAAGGTAATTGCAACATCATTGATTTCCAGTATTCTAGCCGAATTACATAGCACTTACATTGGCATGACAAAGATGAAACAGCTTGCTAGAAGATGTTGTTACTGGCCTTCTATTGAATCTGATGTCGAGAAAATAGTTTGTTCCAGTACAAATTGTTGCTCATTCCAAAAGTCTCCATTTCATCGATGGGAGATACCTAACGAAAATTTCGACAGAGTCCATATTGATTATGCGGACTTAGACATGGATATCATTTTCATACTTGTAAATGGTAAATCAAAATGGCGAGAGGTGCGAATTCTGAATAGGACACCATCAACAGAATCGACAAAGGTCCTTCTCGATGATATCTTTTACATTCCAGGATACCCTCAAATCCTAATATCTGACAATGCGACTATTTTCACGAATACTGAATTCAATGACTATTGCACCTAGACACATGGCATTTTTCAGATATTCACAGCTCCCGGACATCCTGTAACTAACTGAAAGATATGTTCAAATTTTTAAATCTAAACTCAATCGGATAAATAATGGACCAGAATTATTGAGATATAAAATAAATAAAATCCTTCTCAGATTTCGAGCAACACCTTTAGAATCTGGGAAAAATCCGGCAGAATTCTATATCAACCGAAGAATTCGAACTCGTCTGGACGCTATCAAACCCTTCAAACTCAAGAAAAATGTCGTGATACAACAAACGAGAAGACTAGAGATCGACAAATGTATCATGGCCCGAATAAATAGTGACAACAAAGAATCGTGGAGCCCAGAGGAATCATATTCAAAAGTTGGGGAAGTTACACTATCAAGTTCGACTCGATTATGGGTATATTTTGAAAAGACTCATCGATCAGAGTTACCAATTCCTAAACAGGAATCCATTTCTCAAAGGGAATTAGTCTCTCCCAGTGACGTCGCGGCGAAAAATAAGCCCACCATACTAGACTACGATGCGGTAGTTCCTTCAGGTACTCAACCGGTCGTTCCAGCTGCGGCTAGATCAAGGCCAACACATCTTCAAGATTATGCATTGAATTGATATTTGTCGGTTAAGTCCTTTCTCAACGTAAATACTCAAAAAAAATTCCATTCAAGCTGGGCAGAATGTTATATCCTAGATTATTATTATTCCTGTTTATGTAACGTTTATTGATACGTTGAGTAAGGTTACATTAGATTATATAGTCATATGATTAATGTTTGTTATGATGTCAACGAGAAACGTCATAATATAAGACATTTATTTACATTAAATGTCATTCACATGAATTCTCATATTTTATGTATTATCCATAATAGCTTAGCAATCACCACAATCGATTTGGTATATTAAATTAGAACAATTTAAGGTTTCTGTTTTAGTTTTGGTATAAAAGTAGTGTTCAAATTATAGAATACTAGAACGTTATGTTTTAATAATTATTTTGCATTTTCTCTGATGTAGTCGGAATGTATGGCACGCACAAATTTTATTCGAATACAAAATTGTTAAAACGGTTAATTACATATGAGAGCGTTTCAAACTCAATTAATTTTAATAAGTTAGACTTTACAAATTACACTTAAAACGGCCTTTCGTGGATGTGCGTTCTACCGTGTTGAATCGAGGGTTACACCTGTAATCGCACTTATCACAGCTGAAACGCATCTCTCCAGAATGCTTAGACAAGTGCGTTTTGAAGCTTCCCACTTGATTACTGCAATAATCACAAAAATTACACTTAAATGGTTTTTCTTGTGTGTTCTACCGAATTTTTCGGCAACACCTGTTCTCGCACTTATCACAGCTAAAACATATCTTTCAAGAATGCTTATACATGTGCGTTTTTAAGCTGTCCGCTCGATTACTGCAATAATCACAAACATTGCACTTAAACGGTTTTTCTTGAGTGTGCGTTCCAGTGTGTCGAATCAAACTACTTTTATGGCAACACCTGAAATCGCACAAACCACATCTGAAACGTTTCTCTCCAGAATGCTTAGACATGTGCGTTTTCAAGTTTCCCATTTGATTACTGCAATAATCACATACGTTACACTTGAACGGTTTTTCTTGAGAGTGCGTCCTATTGTGAAGAATCAAACTATTTTTTGTGTGACATCTGTATTCGCACTTATCACAGTTGAAAGGTTTACACATGTGCGTTTTCAATCTGTCCGCTCGATTACTACAATAATCACAAATGTTACACTTAAAAAATTTTTCTTGAGTGTGTGTTCTCTTGTGTTGAACCAAACTATTTTTTTTACCACACTTGTAATCGCACTTATCACAGCTGAAACATATCTTTCTAGAATGCTTATACATGTGCGTTTTCAATCTGTCCGCTCGATTACTGCAATAATCACAAACATTGCACTTAAACGGTTTTTCTTGAGTGTGCGTTGCGTTGTGCCGAATCAAACTACTTTTATACCAACATCTGAAATCGCACATACCACATCTGAAACGTTTTTCTTCAAAATGCTTAGTCATGTGCATTTTCAAACTGTCCGCTCGATTACAACAATAATCACAAATGTTACACTTAATACGTTTTTCTTGAGTATTACTATTTTTTTTGCCATACCTGTAATCACACTTATCACATCTAAAAAGCTTCTCTTCAGATTGTTTACACAGACTTTTATCAGTTAACGCATGAAACTGAAAAGTTGAACCGCAATCGTAACATTCCTTTTCTTCCGATGCAATATCGAAGTGCACCTCTTTATGCTTCTTCAACGAGGAATTATGAAAAGTAATGTAATTGCACGAATTGCATTTAAATAGGTGAGTAATAATATGATCGGTTAATATTTGTTTATCATTAGTAGGATAATTACATTGGTAGCAGTAGTACAACATGTCTGATGCTGTAAATTCTTCCACACACACGGATATGTCCGTGTTAAACTCCACGCATTCGTCTTTAACAATCTTTTCATTTTTAATCGCAACTTCAACACACTCTCTTTAATTTTTCTAAATGATTTTCTTTATTAGCAAGTGAAGGAAGTTTGTTAGAAATGACTGTGACAAATTTTCTTCTTCTAAAATGTTTTCCGTTTCATTAAGTCTTGATATTCTTTGTCGAATATAAGCTTGCATTTATTGCAGACAGGTGAGTTTTCTTCAATGCACAATTCCTTCAATAAAATTCAAATGTATAAATAATTCAGTATGATGAATACTTACTAATTTTATAGGAAGAATCGATAACTTAAGATTTCCCATTGAATCATCGCTTACGGACTGAAGTAGGTTTCTTCCGTTATTTCTTTTAAACAAATTTGACACGCTATTGTGGTTAGTGTCATTCTTTATGCATATTAATTATTTATCAATGCTTAAAAATATTTACATTTAAAGAATCGTTGATCACTGTTCATTGTAGCTAAACAAATTTTACAGTGATTGTTGTACCTACAAATAAAAGCATTCGCATACAGAGTGCTTCAAAAACAATTACTCTGTTTAGAATATCCAGACTGCTATGTAAAAGCGCATACATTACGCCCTCTTGCTTTATTGTTGATTCATCTTTATACTTTTTGTACCTACGTGTACCACTTTCTACGGCTGTTCATGCATTTACATTACTACAATAAAATTACGTAATTTAAAGAATCAATTTTGAACCACAGTTGAACGCTTACCCATAATGACGTTAAAGTTATTGTTATCAATTATTTTTAATAGTTACTCGAAAAACACATATTTTTGAAAAGATCAAGTTGCGGTTGACGAGGAAGGTATTGTTTGTATAGATTCTCGGTAAAAGGCCAGGTGTTACCATTAGTAATTTAATATTAATCATTATTTTGAAAATAAGATAAAATAAACAAAAAACAGTTTTAATTAAGTTATTTGTAAATAATAAAAGTAGATTGAAGTATGAAACGTCAAATACATCATCTCCCCGGAATGTATAAGGCCCAGATGACTTGTCGGAGTTGCCGATAGGTGGCGATACGTGTTACATTATTATAATATTTTAGTTTTCTGTTATTTTCTCACCTAACGCTCAATTTAAAATTAAAGATTAATTCAAACAAACTGAATAGTATATCCTAGTAATATTTATACAAATAAAATATAAAAACTTTAAAAATCTATTTTAAATTATTGCGTTGTTCCGTTGTGTGGTAACATTATTTCGCCATATTCATTCAATGACGAAACCGGAAATTCAACGCAGAACACCATCAGTGACTGAAGGAAACACTAACACGTATAGAGAATCTACTGCTTATATCTATGGAACGTTCTACATTCCGGGGGAGATGATGTATGTCTGGTAAGTGGAAATAACATAACGTATGTGTTGTTAATAAAGGAACGACAACGGGCTAGATAAATACAATTACGAATTTATAACGAAAAAGATTGCCCAAAATAACGGTTTTAAATTTTTTCTTCAAAACAAAATATGCTACAAAATTTTATAATAAGCAAAAATTTTTGCTATGAATAATTGCATTGAATGAATATTTTGTGGTCTTCTCGTATAGTTCTAAGAGGAAAAAAGCCACTCTAAAATTTTTTTCTGAACTTTCAGAAAGCTTGATTTTTCTAAACACAAAGTCTCTTGTGTTTGTTTAGGATCAACCATTTTGAGAAATAAAGATGCATTCTCAAATGCAACAATTGCAAATGCTCTAGAGCAGTAAAAGTACAAATTATGCACTATGAGATAAATAATGTTTTTGCTTTAATTAAATTCGTTATACCTAGCATATACCTAGAGTGCATAAAACAATGTAAACACACAGTATTAACTTGCATTAATACCTCAGGTGTATTTATTGTCGTTAATCAAAAATTTCATTCGATAAACAGGTCAAGTTGGTGTAGTGAGGCGGAGGATACTTGGGTAACTGTTTTACTAATTATTATATATAACTTCATATAGGTTGCGTGTATACACCAAATGATGTCAATGCGCTTAATTACTTTCTTAATAAGTTAAGTGTAAGTTTTTTATTTGTGGAGATTTTAACTTGCCTCTTATAAACTGGCAGATTCATACTGTCGATAAATACTTAGTCCCACTGAAGATCTCTGCCTATAGCTCCACAAACTTTATCGATTCATTATGTACTACTGACTTAAAGCAGTGGAACAACGTCTCAAATAGTAATGATCGAACTTTAGATTTAATATTATCCAATCTTATCAATATCTCTGTTGTAGAATGGCTACCTCCTGTATCCAAAGTAGATTATCACCACCCGCCTTTTGAAATTCTAATAGATTTTGTCTTTTTGAAAACACTTGTTGAAAATGAGAGAAAGTTTTATAATTTTAAAAAAGTCGATTTTCTAAAAATTAATGCAATAGCATGGGAAACTGAGTTTCAAACGTTAAACATCAATCAGTCATTTGTACGTGATAATAGATTCTACAGTGCTTTTCAAGTCAGTCAATAAAAGACATTACCCCACCTGGTTTAATTTGGACTTGATTAAATTGATAAAAAAATTATAGCGCATAAAACGTATAAAAACTAAATCTGTCACAGACTATAGCAAATTCTCTACATTAAGAGCCGCAGTTAAATCTCTTACAAAACAGCTTTTTGAAATATATTAGAAACACAGACAAACAAATTACGACTAATCCCAAACATTTTTGGAAGTTTGTCTACGAAGGTGTAAAGGAAGCTTTTGAAGGAAGTAAAATATGTAACTTGTTTGCCAATTTCTTTAAATCCGTTTATAAACATACTTCAGATTCAGATAATGTTAACACCCTGTCATTCACGCACCCTTGCTTGAACAATATGAAAATCAATTCAAGTAAAACATTAGAATGTATAAAAGTACTGGACACTAATAAAAGCGGTGGATCCGATGGTGTTTCTGCATTATTTGCAAAAATACCGCGGATTCTATAAAAACACCTTAGTATTTCCTGTTTAACAAATCTTTGGAAGAATCTACCTTGCATATGTTGTACCCATTTACAAATTTGGTAACAAAAACAACGTGGAGAATTATAGACCCATTTACAAGTTACCTATTTTTAGTAAGTTGTTTGAATTAATAGTGCATGAATATCTCTTTAATGGAACAAAAGAATTAATTATAAAATGGTCTTTGGGACCCCTTCAGTGTGGAGGTAGGAAAACAAACAACACAAAATATTTCCTACCTACACACTGAAGGGGTTCCTAGACTATTTTACTTTTCAAATTAATTTTGGAGGAATACTTACCAGAATTAATTATACAAGAGTAACACGGTTTTGTCAAAGGAAGGTCAATAATTTCTAACTTAACGCTTTACACCTAATATATCTTTACTGCTATGGACAAACGAACTTAAGTAGATTCTATTCTACTAAATAAACTAGCAAATATAGGCGTTTGTGATAACCTATTGCGATGGATAAAATCTTATTTATCAATGAGAACTCAACTCGTAACTTTAAAAAGATTTAAGTCAGAACCGTATTATATAACTTCTGGGGTACCTCAAGGATCACACCTAAGTTCCTTGCTCTTTAACATATTTATTAATGACATTAACAAGTGTTTTAAAATTCAAATTTTCTTCTATACCCTGACGACTGCAAAATTTACACCTGAATAGAAAACTATCATGACTGTATTTCTCTTCAAGATGATATGAACTCTCCATCAGAATTTTGCGATACAAAGAAATTTATTCTAAACGTTTCCAAATGCTCATCTATAACATTTACAAGAAATACGTATATCGTATCCATTTTCAATATTTTATAAATAATCAGTCATTGAGTAAAAATCTCCACATTAAAGACTTAGGAGTCACATAAAACTCTAAGATGTTGTTTGACACACACTGCAATAATATCATTAGTAAAATCCAATCGTAATTTGAGTTTTTGATAAAAAACTCAAAGTTTTTTAATCTCCTGAAACACTCATATTATTATTTAATGCTCTAGTAAGAAATACGCTTCAGTCAGTATAAAATTTATTCGGACAGAATAGAAAATATACAAAAGAAATTTGTATGTTATCTGCTTTTTAAATTTTCACATTTAAACATTAATTTACCTCGACTACATCAAAAAAAGTCCTTATAGTTGACCTAGGCATATAAAATACTCAGAAATTATATTCACTGCTCCCCCTCTCCTTTCCCTGATTTTTGCAATAAATCTTAATGAGTTCCTAAATTTAACTAATTTCGACATTTATAACAGTAGCTTAAATTTATTTAAAAAAATATCAAACAATTTCTTGTAACTGAAGGTAGTGGTTGGTAGTATATGTATCGGTCCATTTTAATTACAAATTATCCACGAGGCCTTGGCCTCTATCATATCGAGGATGTTCGGTTATGCACATTATCGTAAACATTTTTTGTTCGCTGTTTGTTCTTTATATCTTACTAATATTAGGTTATGCACACTAAACTAATTGTAAGAGTAAGTAATTATTTACAACTTTTCTTTTTTGCTTTCCATCTTTTTGCAAGATCGAGCATTTTTGTTTGTTTACAAACTCCGTTTCCACGACGATAGGATATGTTTACTGGTTAGACCTAAGACGTCGGTAAGTAATTAAGACGTCAGTAAGTAAATTACTTACTCTGTAAATAAAACTTACTAATATATTGCGTTATTTCTTCAAAATGTAAACGTCACTTTTGACTTTTCGTTTATTTAACTATGTAACTGCTTTACATACCTGTCGGCAAAGTTGCTTACATTTACGTACGTGAACGCTTTCACGAGTCGACACTAGATGTCGAAAAAACTTATCGTTTAAATATATATATATACTCCTATGGTTCCACCCAACGTCTGGTCTGAAAACATTGTCACCTGGCGCAGTTGTTTATACATCCATATAAACGGGGATCAAGGTTTAATACCGCTTAGCGTCCTTGGTTATTGTTAGGTTTACACAGCGTCCTTTCGTCATCTTCAAACTCGTGACGTCATTGTTATAATACAAAACTATTTTTAGAAATGGAATGTGACTTTCAAGTCGCACTTGTAGCAGTTAGTATATGATTGGTTCGGTTTAGGTTTATTCAGCGTCTTTTTTCGTATATTTAAACTCGTAAACGTTGCACAATTATTTTTAGAATTGAAATGAGGATTTGAATTTGCAAGTGAAGAATATTATGTAAATATTCTTTTCTTATTTTAATTCTATTAAAAATTGAAATTCGTATCATAAATTGTAACAAAATGTAAATTTAAAAATGCCTAAAATGTACCTATCTAAAATACCTCCCATTTTTATCCAAAACCTTAACGTACTGCTTCATAAACCCAAGCTTAATATGAAGTAGTGGGAAGAATTATTTTATCTCTTTTACCAATGGTTTGTTAATGTGTGCTTCTTCTACGGTCACACATTTTTAGATAACCAAAAACTTTTCTCTTTCTTCGCCCGACTATTACACAAACATAGGAAACAGAATATTTGGTATAACCACTTTGTTGCTCGAATAAAAACTTAACCATCTTCAAGTTCACAAACCCACCCTTGATGTTAAGCAAATGATTTTTTAACACAGACTGTTCTTTCAATTTTGTGGAATGTCTTATGGAAATCAGAAACCAATTTATTTTCGTTGTGTAATAAAACACATTTTAAACTTCCTTTTGAACCAATGAACAGGCACCAATTTTCTCCACGATATGTCAAGAGGCCCATCAACCGCTAAAGTTCGGAAACATTGTTGCAATAGACAAGATCCTGCACTTCACAAAAGTAAGGAATATACTTTTTCTTGTTTGATACAAGTTATAGTAACGTCTGGTTGAAGGTATTTTTGTCTTTAAGTTGTGAAGCAAAAAGAATTCGGCTGATTTTTAGATAAGTTCAAATCACGAATTAAATCACTTTAAAAAAGTCGTGAAATCTTGAATGTTTCTGGAAATTTAAATTCACTGTTGTTACTACTTGTACTTCGATTTTGCATTTCTAATACTTTGAGTCGTCATCACAGGAAGAAACGTTCGAAAAAGTCGTTTAGCTGATTCAATATTTGGGTATATCCAATCACGTTTCTTGAACCTGTTCATACCTTTTACGTTTATGGTACAAAAGTAGCAATCATCAAGATGATTTTTGGCTCACTCCAAATCATGAACACTGCAAGCCCTTTGCATGCAGCACCTGGTTTGTCTTGTTGCCCAAGCGGTATTCCAAAATAAACTTTGTATACCTGTATACATTGGAATAAATAATTAAGTAAAAGTAGTTACTCTTGAAGAAATGTGTATCTTTTTTCTACTCATGTATAAAAAGTATGCATTTTAAATTGAGAACTGTGTGTAAAATTGAATTTCACGCACGATTTTAAAATTAGTGTGTGAAGTAAACACTTCACGATAGATATATTTATTAGTTTGTCTAAATTTAAATTTTACAAACGATTCGGTAACTAAACTAAACAAACTCCCTAAAACTAATATTCAAGCTCCTTCTTTAAATCACCCCACCTGAAACTTAAAATGCCCTTCTTCCTAGAAAAATACCTGTTTACCTTTTTCATTCACACATCTAAATCTCTCGGTACTCTCTCGGTCATAATCTTTCCATATCCTTCGTTATATCTTTCCTTATTTTTGTTTTTTCTTTCTTGAATTTGCGTATCCTTATCCTTCTCACTATGTCGTTTTCTATACTTGCGTACCGCTCTTCTTCTTTCTTCTTGTCCAAATTTTACTCTCTGCTTCTTCACTTCTTTCCAACACGTATTTTTTAATTTTAAACAACTAATCATGCTACCTTTGATAAAACAAGTTGCTTGATTTAGTTAAAACATAATCAATCCTTATTCAATTCTTAGTGTATCTAAGTACATTATTATAAATAATTGATTATAAGTATTTACTGAATTAAATGTCTAGCATGTCTGTCAAAGTGGACAATACACCTCCGGAGATAGTAGAAACCGCATTAAACGCAACGATGAATTTGTTACCCAAAAAGTCAAAAATTTACAATAAATGGTATGATGACTTTATGATTTGGTGCGTAGCTCAAAGTGTTAAGAACTACACAGAAAATTTTTCACTTTAGACAAATTGAGCAATTTCTTTACTGATTCTCCAGATAATGAATATTGAATCGTAGGCAAAATTTTTGTATAACACTTGTGTGTAAAGTACTTTTGTGCACTCGTTGCATTAAGGCACTCCCTGTCGGCTGGTGCCCTAACACTACAACTCACACACTTGTATCATAAATAACTATTATTGTAAGGTTTGAAGTTTTAAAAAACAATCATGTTCTATATAAAATTGTCTTTTTTAAAAAAAATGAGTAGTCGTGTCATATAAAAAAAGTTGTTAGAAAAAAAACGACATAAACGAAAAAATTTAAAAAACTCACTCAAGCTCACACATTGCCTCAAATTAAGTATATTAAAAGAACTTTGTACCAGCCTAAAATATTGTTAAAAGTAAATTATTTTCCAATATTTTCTAATTCATTTTCGCAATTGGGGTCAAAACGTCTTATTGTAATTAAACTATTTTTTTGACTCACTATGTTAACTCTTCAGGAAAATAAAGACCCAAAATATCGATTATACTGAAAGTAATCACACTTAAATCAACAATAATGCAATAATTTCTTATATAATACTTATATTGAATCAACAAAGAACAAAACTATTACTTAATAAAATTAAATACACAAAAAAAGAGAATGTGTAAACAATCCAAAATAATAATATAAACATGCGTAACTTTATATTTTAAAACTTTATTTAAAACAGAAAGAAGAAGCGCAACTATTACTTTTTGTGTACTGGTTATAAACATATGCTTTAATTATGTCCCATTTTTCTTTTTAAATAACTCTGAATGCTGGTTGATTAAATTTTTGAATTTCTTTGTTTGGAGGTATTTTTTCTTAATATGGTTTCGAAAATATGCTTATGTGGCTTCTTTAGACCGTGCGTTTCTTTTGCCTTTCTTTTCTTGTTGGGTTCTGTAGATGAGCAGGGTTTATTGTACCTTGACTACTTTTCGATTCTAGTACTATGTTATCCATTTCTTCTTTACTTTCATTTGGGTTTCTACAACTTCATCGCCAATGTCAATTTCGTTTAAATTTTTTCCTTTAAATTTAGTGATGTCAGTGTTTTGAAAAAGCGCTAAAAGTTTCGAGACTTTAGCTATTTGTATTTTGACATTTTAAGAAAAAATGTTTATATGAAAATAGGTCTTATTTTGTTTTTAATTGAACTACATCAGATTTACATTTTATTTCATTAGAAAGTAGAAGTACAACTTTAAAAATAAGTAACAAGAAAATAAATGACTATGAAAGAAAAATATTATCTATAACAGTTGTTTAAAACGCGTGTTTGCTGAATACATGGTAACCACTAATAGTAGAGTCTTCTGTGTGGCAAATGCCAAACAGGTAAGGATTGTAAACTTCAAAAAGTTATTTCTGTGCTTGATAGCCAAATCTATGCCTTTTCAGTTGCCTTGTCCACTACAACAGGAACTTCCCAAGAACGTTTCCATTTTATTACAACTCGTTTCAGTTTTTAACAAAATTTTTTCGTTCGGCAATAAGAACTTTTCAAATTCTTTTGAAGAAGTAGTATCTAAATGTTTCTCGTAGGTATCAATAAAATTCGTTAAAGTTCACCAACAGGTTTCTTGTTAAAAGTAAAAGGCCACAGTAGGTTACTTCTATTAACGTTCGTATGCAGCTTCATTTTTCATTATTGTCCTCCACTAATCTCAATTTAGATTCAGTAATTAGATTATCTAAATAAATTTCATTTTCTGAAAGAAAAAAATATGTTTAGACAATACGTAACTTCC
>JALBCR010003413.1:0-73473 GCA_030710515.1 Abscondita cerata | reverse complement strand
TTCGAACCAGCATGGTTTCTGTTCGCTGGATTGAATGGCTTGCTCGAATGCTTCATAAAAGATATTCGCAATAACCGGTGATACGGTGATCCCATGGCTGCCCATGCATGAAAACGAAAAACAATTTTTTAATCGAGAAGACGGTTACCGATTACAACACGTGGAAACTAACTCTTCACAAAACAAAGAAAACAAATGTCGCCACAAAATTAGTCGATACCAAACAGAAGATCAACCAACCAACGAAAACCAACCACCTGTCACTGATCGACATCTACCAACCGTAACGGAACATAGGTATATAACGAGGAGCAGAAGACAACAACATCAGTTCTTAGATATATCTTCAAAGAAGCTAACAGCATGGTTAGCGAAACGTCGCGCAGAGAACGTGGGAAGGAAGGACGAACACGGCTCAACCCGGAAGATAATAATCTTATGTTCAAATAATCAGAGACTCTAGAAGACATTCTAAAGTTGGGCTATAAAGTAAAATACGTAGATCATTCATTCTTTTATGATTTTCAGACATCAAATATTACAAATCTATACGACCTGGGAAGAAACTGAGTAGTTTGCGTAACAGATACAGTGTTAAGATACACAAAACTCAACAGTATATAAGTTGAATTTTGCCGAAGGATGGACTCATATCATCAAGAAAATAAGTAGTTGGAAAAGTGAAAATTGTATAGCAGTGCTATTCCTCTTAAATCTGATAAATACAACCATCTCCAAGTAAAACCCGTTATTGATAGGGATTATCACCCATTTTATGACGCATTATTTCATAATACTTATTGTTTATTGGTGGCATTAATTTTGTGTGCAAGTCTTCGATTATTTCATTCTGACCATAACATAGTTTCAAAATTATTGTAACATTATGTTTGAGTAATCACAAAAATATTTTGTAAATAAAATTCATCATTTTTTCAATCGAATAAAAACACGTATCTTGTCGAATATGTGATAAATAAGTATACAAACCACTATCTCAACCTTTTGACTAATACCTAAAATGACTAAGAAGAAAATTATCTTGATTAACACACTCATTTTTCGCCAACAAAATCAACTCCTTATGCAAATCGTCGATCCATAATTAAAACGGAGTAAGAAATGAGACGTTTTTTTTGTTTCCTGAAAATTGTCAATTTTTTTTTTTTAAATATATTCTTTCTAAATAAATAAATACCACTCCGAACGAATTGGTCGTTCAAAAACCTACCTTCTTCTTAACACACGCCTCGCTATCATCGTTACAATGATGCTTTCTTGCAAAGTTTCAAAGTTTACTAATTTGACTGTGTACATCCATTTACCACTCAGAAGGACACTTAATAAGGGTGTCTCATATCAGTAAGTGAAGAAATAAATTCACCCACAATGGCAGGTACGTCACGCAGCAGAATAATCACATAATCCTTATTAATGATGAATACAAATATTGAAAGTTAATTGACTCAACGACAGAGTATGTTGTTACTTAGTTATGAGGTTGAAGAATTTCTTTTCACAATGAGTACACTCGTATTCAGTTCAGAAACAAATAATACATTGAAATAAAAAAATAAATTTTGTACTTTTTTTTGCCTTCAAACCTAAGTAGGTACAATTATTAGTTCATTTTGAGCTTTACGCTACAGAAAGTAATAATAACCAAGTGTGTAGTCGTAAAACTGTCGCAAATTAAATTAAGGATTTTTCATGTAAAAATACGCATCATTTGCCGTAGTAAAAAGTTCATTCACACAGGAGCTTTATGAAAACAAGTAGTAAGAATTTGAGAGTAAAGTTCGTAAAGGCCGTAGTAAACGAAAATAATAACAAATGTAAACTTTTCAATAGACAAAATAAATCCTGCGGATTGTTACAAGTAAATGAGAATTCGCGTCGCCTGATAAAAGGGTCGTGACATCGCGATATCTTGATCTTTTCAAAGCTGATGAGCTGTAGATTTATTTTTTTTCTCTTGTAGGAATTACTGTAGAAGAACGTTTAGCTATTTTTCCTGCCTGGCGTTTTTCTTTCAATTTTGTTGACCACGAAATGTAAATGAAATTTTGATCCCCATTTGGCGCGACTATGCCTGACCAAAATCTCCCCGGAGTGGTAATCATCATTGTTGCTCTGACCACACGCGTGATTTGGTGCCCCTATTTAAAACCACGTGGGATTTTATTCCTAGATATCGCAACCCCCGTGGAATTCGTTTTGATTTCTCTACGCTTCCTATTATGAAATCAACTACTCAATCATAAAACGCTTTGAGGTATTATCACAAGCCTGTTGTATACATTATTCTGTAACAGCATGTATTCCTGCAGAGGGCGAGTTTCAAGTCATTGCACAATCTCAATACTAATCGATCAAATCTGATTAGCTGTTAGAAATTGTCTGTCACAATTAAAAATTAAATATTTTTTGTAATTACATGTAAAAGAATTACAGAATCATTTATTTAACGGTAACAGTACTGTATTTTCGTGTAATTTAAGATGAAGCCGTGAGTGAAAAACGCTTTTAGGTTTTTGCTTATCTTTCCTTAATACTAAGTTTTTGTTACAACTCGGTAAACAAGCAACCTTAATGCTTAACATCGTAATTTTGATGTTTTTGTTTTATAGCCACAATAAGTTAGAATATTATAAATTAAACTGAGCTTGTAGTTTTATGCTACACCAGCAATTCTTGCATACTATAAAATACTTGATAAAAACTTTTTAAAAATTCCAATTTGTTTGCTTATTAAATTGATCTTGTTCTTTAAAAAGCCCAAGGGTTTATATTAAAATTTATCGGAAAATTTTTATTCGAATTTCAAAATCAAACATGCTTTCAAAACAGTGATTAATAAATATTGTACGTCGGGAGTAACTATTTGTTTTGCAATTATAATTGGAAAATTCATTGGGAAACTAAAGCTGGAAATGTTTAGTTTAAAATAGAATACGCCTGATAATGTTTTAATTAACTGGTTATTTCTTTTCGTTAATTACCTTTGAACAAAATTATTAAAATAAAAAATTGTCTGCACAATTTTGGTTTTTCGCGCTCTTAGTTTTACTTTGTCAGTTTGAAAAACATAGATAAAATGGTACGTTTGATATGATAGATGTTATTAGATATTTTCTCAATCAGGTACACCTGCCCCTTCTAATAATTATTCTTTCTTCCATTTTTGTACAAAGTTTTCAGATAGTTTAAAAAATAAAAACACATAAATATTTTATTTTAATCAAAATACGAAGACAATAAATTTTTTGTACTTTTCCAGAAAAAATATATCCCGGACACCCTAAGTGATGGAGTGCACAGTTGCATTTCTCACATATAAAATGTACCTTTTATCACAAAATCTGCATTTGCATTCAGTTTACATTGTACACAATCAGATGGTTCCATTCATCAAAACTTATATTATCACTAGGTGGTATTTCTGATGAGGTTCCCATACGTTGTTAATGAACCAAGGCAATATCCTTTGAAGATCAAATTTACTTGACGATAAATTGTTATTTGACAAATTCTCTCATGAAACCAAGCGTGTGCAACACAGAAACATTCAACAAATAGGCGTACATAGTCGCCTTAATTTTCTATTTGTCATTCGTGATAAGCAGGTACTGCTTGATTCATTTGTCTACCTTCTCCCATTCCCTTTGTTGTAATGGGTTATCGGTTTTGGCTGGAACAACAGCATTATTAAAAATCTACTGTCAAAAGAATATCTGTTACACTTCCTTTCTCTAACTGGATCATAATTAGTTATGAAGTATAACTGTTTATTATCTTTTCCGTCTTATTAGTGATATTTTATTATCACTATCTGTTCGGTAATCATAGTTGTTCCTTGAATTTAATAACATTAGTTAAAGAATATTTGTTTTTTTAAATAATAATACACTATATTTCAAAATGGGATACATGTTTATCACTTTTTGGACGTCTACTTAACTACTACAAATTGCAATTACAAGGTGATATTATTTACAATAGCTTACTCCATGGTATCTTTATCATTTAAATAGTCTATAGTTGTATACTAGGCCTTTTTTACAAGTTTTTGTTTTATAAAAATTTTAAATTTTTTGCCAGACAAATTTTGTATTTCTACCGGGATTTTATTATAAAAACGTATACATCGAATTTGAATGATTTATTAATTATTGACAGTCTTGTGTGACCAGAGCAAGTTTATTCACTATTTCTAGTGTTACTGTGAGTCTCGACCAGTTCTTTTAAATTGCTCGAGTATTTTTATGTACAAATATTAGAATTATTGAATATATATTGAGATGAAAAGGAATTGTATATTAATTTGTTTAAATTTTTCCTTAAGAAGTATCTACTAGGCAATTTGTAGATTGCTTAACAGCCTTTCTGCAACGCAAACACTATTTGTATATCAGCTGCATTCCCTAGAGAGTACAATGCCAAGACATGATGCTATGGAAGTAGCTAAAGTAAACTAACCGCGCCGTATCCTCGTCTGCAATATCTCGAATCTTTTACAGCAAATGCTGCAGAACTAAGTCTGTTTGATAATTCCGTTACACATGTGGTCTCCATTGAAGTTTTACTCCACAAGCAACAGCCTAAGAATACTGCGGTCTACAAGATTCAATTCTTCCTCATTTATATGTACTCTAGGTTTTACATTTTTAACACAGGTGTTATGAATTTAACAGATTTAGTTTGCAATTTAACAGTAAATCATTAGACACAGAAACAGTGTACAACTCAAGATAAAGCATCATTTACGTTATCTAAAACCATTTCGCGTCTTTTTATTTTAAACAAAAGTGATGTATCGTCCGTAAAAAGAATTATTTCTGTGATCATCTTTACGAAATGTTTTAAGTCGTTTATATAAATGAGAACAAGAACGGACCAAGAATTTATCCCTGAGGTTCTCACATTATTATTGATCCTAGAACGCGTCACATTTATATCACCATTTGAATTCTATTATTCAGGTAAGAAACAATGAGATCTAATGCCGTATACCTGATCGCCATAGTGTTTTAGTTTCAATTAGAAAGTGTCATGTTGAACGCAATCAAATGCCCAGATAAGTCACAAAATAACCCAAGGCATCCATGGAGTTTTCCCAAGATTCAAAGATGTGTTGGAATATGGCTTAAAGAGAAAGAATGTTTGCTGCTATTATAAGTGAAAGCACTGTATCATGTCCTGATTTTTACCAAAAGTTTATTCTTATTATTACCTTTAACCTTAATGTCATTACAGGGTGCCCCAATTTCCGTGTACATATTAGCTGCTTGATAATTTTTCAAATAGCTCTACTATTTGCACTTAATTGGGTACTTGGGGGTTTTTTAGCAACAAAAATTAAAACCTTTCATTTATGGTAAACTGTACGGCGCTTCACTTACAACACATTCTTTACATTTAAAATATCTTAATTTTTGTGCCTCAGCTGTATTAAATTTACATTGGTTATTTTCATACTCAACTTCTTTCTGCCTTTAAAGGTAATACTTGATAAGTGTGGCTCTGAGCAACAGTTACTTTATTTATTGTTTTTAATTTTGACATTTTTGACAGATATTGAACATTTAATATTTATTTAAAGGTGTTGCCTATATTGAAGACTTATATGTAAACCAAACCACTAAATAAGCGATTTACTTTTCTTCATCTTTATCTTCTTAGTCAGTTTGCTTTTCTATTATTTCTGTTGACCCTTTGGTCTTTAAATCATTATTGTTCAAACAGTAAGTTCTAAAGGAGGGTACGTTAAGTTCAGGAATTCCCTACTTTTAAATATGGTTTTAAATATTCTGTAGATTTTTGAATACATTGATCAATATTTGAATCAGTTCTTTGACAGACTTGTATGTAATCAGCTACAAAAAAAAATTGCTATCAGGGTTTCAAATAAATAATTAAATTAACTTACGCAGTTTGCATGATACTGCTGTAATAACCAACCATTATTGTGAATAATTTTGAGCAGACGTAGTACTAAGGTTCACTAATTTTATTACGCTTGCTACAGTAGTTTGCTGATTTGAATTGTCTTATTGTTATTAAGCCAGTTTTAATGGTGATGAATAAGTAAACTATGTGAATGAAGATTTGTAAGATTTATGAAGCAAATTACAATTTAATGGCATTCATTATTGTTCAATTCAATTATTTAATTTAATTCCTCCCAATTGAAAATTTTAATTGTGTGGAAAATGTTTTTTGATTTGACGATTAGTGACAATAAACCTTGTGATTTTAAAATAAGTGGGAATAGGCAAGCTTTTGTGTTTTTCACATGCAAACGTTAGTACGAATTTATTATAGTAAACTTGTGGTGGAGCATGTGACAATATTGTTAGATTTTGACTTCTGTTAAGAAACGAAATTAAAAGAAGGAGAATGAAGTAACCTGCATTTCCAAAACAAAGATCTACAAAGTCATGTTGAGATGTTGATAATTATGTGAAGGATTTACTTAAACAGGACAATTGTATAACATTCCACAATAATCAGAAGTGTTTTTCAAATTGGTAAACATGTCACTGCTGCATACGTTACAGCATAATATTGGTAGAAGCGTTATATTTAAGTTCAGTGTGCGGTGTAATAAGACTCTTGCATCAATGGCTTTTCTTTTACAATTGATGGTCTTTAGGTGGCTTATTTGTACAAAACCACACTCCTGAAAGTCATATGTTAGATTTTTGAAAGTATCATTCCGATATGGATTTTGCATTATATGATCCTGCATTTATAAATGATTTCAAAGAGCAATTATATTAAACAGATTGGAGAGTCCGTGATTTGATAAGATACAAGTGGATAAAGAGCATATGTAAAACATCTGTGGAAATCAATGTTTTCAATCAATGAACGACCTAAGTACTCCAAAATTCATTGTTAACATCATATTTTTATCATATAAATAAATTACCAATCGATAAAAGACTAAGTGTTAGTCATACTCTAAACCCGGTGATTTACGACTAAAGCAACTTCATTTATGAACATTTATTGTGAAATTACAATTACTTGCGTGGTGGTGGTGTATAGTTACAGCAGTATATTAACAGAAAGTCAAAACCAATTGCTGACTGCATGTTTTATTGAAGCAGTATTATTAATAACTTTAGGTATAGAAACTTCAGACTCGGGAATTGTAACAAAATATTTTTATAACAACTGGTTTGTATTTCCTTGAAGATAAAGGTTCAACTGCATTTATGCTAGAATTTTGTCCCCCAAGTATTCTGACAGATGTGCTTTTTTTGTTTTCATATGAATCATTAATATATCCGTCTGCTACCGCAGACCTCCAGCCTAAATGTCTTCTTCAAAATAATTATATTTGGGTTCTGCATCAACTAACAAAGTAGCAGAAGTTCTTCGTAAACTAAGACCTGAAAAAGACCTCGCTATTGTCATTTTCTCAAAAATTTTGTTACAACACTTGGTATTTTTATAAAGTATTTTTCCCAACAACTGAACCTAACATTTTTCATTTCTGTGATTGATGAAAAAACGTAGATGATCTATTTTTGTTGGACGTAGTGCGACATATTTCTGTATATCTCAGACAACATTTACTCCACATCTTGTTGTTCCGTCAATCTACACAAAAGTCTGCTGAATTCTAGGTTTTAGAATCAGAATTCGTACTATGACTGGTCTGTTATATCATCACCAGTCATCTTCACCAATTCGTCGCAACGTAACGCACCTGTGATTCGCAATATTAATTTAAAACAACAAACAAATAAGTACCAACTTGTTATTTACTAGTACACATGGAACTGTTGATACGTTATCGATAAGATTGCAGAAAAACTGTGGATGGGAAAAATTTGAAAATTTAGTAGTATACTCAACATCGACGGGAGCAGTTCCGTTGTGATCATTTTCAATATGGTGACACTTCCGGTTATACCGGTCAACTTGCTTCATTTTAAATAGAACACCTATATATTATTCCATTTTTGGATTTTGCACAAGATTTCTAGACACATTTTGTGTATAATCTTCTATACCTAAGTCTAACTGTTTTGAACTTATTTTGCATTTCTTATGTCAAAATGACGTTTTCAGGCCTAATTTCAAAAATTATATGTTTTTCTATACTAATGCCTTTATTATTTGGTTGGAATGGGTTTCCTTGTAGCAGGGGACCTATTTTAGTGGACTATGTCAATATTTTATTAACAAATTAATACAGGGTGATCAAAAAAAAAGGATTTGAATTAAGTCTCAAAACACGTCAAAAGTCATTGTAGTGCAAATGCAAGCACCCTGTTTTTATAATTTTATCTTATTTTAGCATCAAAAATAAGGTAGACTTTGTACAAGGTTATCTATCTCAAAATATTGGCTATTTTAACTTTTTTTTGTTGCACAAATGCTATTGTATTTCTTTTAGTATGAATGGTTATTCCTAGTTGGCACATGATGGCGTTAGAGAGCAATCGTCTGTCAAGAGTATGTCAAACTGTTAAGCAAATTTTCATTAATCATAGCCGGGACGCTTAAATTATACAAACGAAGATTACTTAGCATTTATTTATTATTTATGGACAATGTGATAAAGTTATATCAAGAACATTTGCAGCAAGATACCCGCAAAAACAGAAACCATCACCAAAAGCTCTTAAACGAATAATAGAAAACTTCAAAAACTTTGGATACGTTAAACCAAATGTACAGAGAAATAAACCTGTCGTTAATGATGAAAATGTTGAAATCGCTGTTTTGGGATATTTTGCTGCACATCCAACAATGTCTGTAAGACAAGCTTCTTTGGAATCTGGATTAAGTAAATCGTCAGTTCAAAGAATATTACGCAAACATAAATTTCATCCGTATGCATTTTCCATGGTTCACCATCTGAAGAGACTGATTTTTTAAGGAGATTGGATTTCAGCGAATTTATTTTAACTTGGTCCCAAGAAAACGAATTTTTCTTGATAAAATCATTTGGACAGACGAACCCAAATTTACAAAAACGGCATTTTTAATTGGCGAAATTCCCATTATTTGGTTGTGAATCAAATATCCACGTTATTAGAGAGCGAAATTTTCAAGAATCTTGGCAATTTAATGTTTATGCTGCAGTAAGAAACGATGGCATCGTGACATTACATTTTTTATCAAGAAAATTTAAAAGGTAAGTTAACCTTTTTTTAAATCATTTAAAATATTTGATTTATTAACTTATTAAATATGTGTGAAGGCTATCTGAACATCCTGCAATTTTCAAAACAATTATTTAGATAATTTACCTTTGGCTGATCGTAGACATCTATTCTATCAACATGACGGCGCACCTCCACATAGTAGCCCATTAATCAACAATTTTTACAAGGCGCCTTTTATGATCAATGGATGGCAAACAATGGACCCTTCCTTTGGCCACCACGGTCCCCAGATATCTCAGTGCTCAATTTTTATTTGGGGTACAATTAAAAATCGAGTTTATAACACCCGTTAACCACCAAAGACTGCATGCAGCGAGTTAGGACTGAGTTTCAAAATTTAACACGTGAAGCAATAAGGAAGGCGACCCATGAAAATTTGCTACTCAGATGCGAAAAATGTCTAGAAGTTCAAGGACATCAATTTGAACATTTAATAAAATAATTTTTTTTAAACTTTGGCCTCTAATTAATTGTTCTTTCTTGTAAATGAAACAATTAGGTTATTTGTCTGTACATTTGAATTAACGGGTCCAAAGATTTTGAAGTTTTCTATTATTCGTTTAAGGGCTTTTGGTGATGGTTTCTGTTTTTGCTGCAAATGTAACACATGTTCTTGATATAACTTTATTACATTGTCCATAAATAATAAATAAATTTAAGTAATCTTCGTTTGTATAATTTAAGCGTCCCGGCATGATTATTGAAAATTTTTAACAGTTTGACATATCCTTGACAGATGATTGTTTTCTAACGCCATCATGGCCAACTAGGAATAACCATTCATACTAAAGAATACATTGTGCAACAAAAAAAGTTAAATTGCCAATATTCCGAAAACCATGAATTTTTGAATAGACAACCTTGTACAAAGTCAACTTTATTTTTTGATGCTAAATAAGATAAAATTATAAAAACATGGTGCTTGCATTTAAAAAATGACTTTTGACGTGTTCTTGAATTTAATTTTAATCCTTTTTTTGATCACCCTGTATTATTTATTATCAAAATATCGACATAGCCCACTAAAATAGGTCCCCTGCTACAAGGAAACCCATTCCAATTAAATAATAAAGGCATTAGTATAGGAAAATTTTATAATTTTGTTTAGGCCTGAAAACGTCATTTTTGACTTAAAATTTAAAATAAGTTCAAAACAGTTAGACTAAGGTATAGGACATTATACACAAAATGTGTCTAGAATTTTGTGTAAAATCCAAAAATAGAATAATATATAGGGTAGAATTCCATTTAAAATAAGCAAGTTAACACCTACTTCCAGTATAACCAGGAAGCCACCATCTTGAAAATATTTTAACGGAACTGCCCCCGTCGTTGTTAGTATACTATCAAATTTTCAAATTTTTCCCATGCACAGTTTTCCTATAATCTATCGATGGCGTTCCCGGTGGGACACCCTGTATGTTAAATCAACCTTCATCAATAAAAATCGTTCAACAACAAAATTTGTTCACATCTTCCCTAGTAAACGTTTCCGATTTTTTTGGTTTGTATCTAGCAGACTGGCGTTTAAGGAAAGCTATAAGCTTAGGATATTTTATATTTATATTATCTTTAATTGATAATGTCGTTTTTAACATGGAGAACTTTGCCCATAGAGATAGAGGTTTAAACACCTTTGATTTCTCAGAAAAATAAGCAAGTAATATATTCTCACTAATTTTCTTTGTATTTTTTTACCCTAATTCTTGAACAACGTGTACTTTTTCAAATACTTATCTCTTAATTTTTGGAGAAAGGAGGTTCATTGACATCAAAGTTGCTTCTACCAAGAGTGTCAGGTGGAGTGTAATTCTGCCCCTCATCACTTTCACTGACAATCATTTTATTCTTTATTGAACGCACGAAACAAATAATTTAAGAATTTTCACAAATTGCACTTGTTATGTTTATTTAAGTTGCTATGGACACAGATTAGGTTAACTAAAAGCTACGTTCAAACGATAGCGTTGTTTGTAAATGTTCATTGCAGCGGATCAGTTTCTGTAAGCAGCTATGGTGTGAAGACGTAGGCAGACGTGTGGACTAACAAAGAACAAATTACATTTTTATTAATTAAATTGTTGCGTTCGTAGAAAAAATCATATATACCGTGTGTCGAGGAAATCTGAAGCATTGGGTTTAACATGGGAATTTGAAAAGTCCGATTTATATGTTCGCAAAGTGTTTTTAGGATATTTCACAGTATCAGAACACATTGCAATGTGTACCAGAAAACGTTTTTGTAAAAAATTTAAAATGTAACAAAACATATCAAAAATATTACAAAAATGTATCGCGTGGTAAAAAGCTTTATTTAAATGAACAATTAAGAGATGCGTCGTTCATGTTCGGCGTGGCTCAGTTCTAAACGCATTACCACTGATTTATCGCCGATTGTTACGAAGGTTCAAATCCCCTAGACTGATTCTTTTTTTTTAAGTTGTATTATTATTTTAAATGAACAGCGTTTAATTTCTATCAATAAAGAGATGTTATTAAAAGTTTAAATTTTTTACTTAAATTGGCAAACAAATTTACTAAAATATTATTCAAATTATTAAACATAACGCGTGATTTAAAAAATTTTCATTAAACGTTGTCATGAACGACACCGCAAGATATAACAGGTGTATCTTAGCTTAGCTTGTACATTTGTCAATTCTGACAGATTTAATTTCAATTTTTTTTTAATTAATAATTCAGATGACTTCAATAGTTCAATAATACTTTGTTAGGTCCAACACATCCAGTTTTATGTATTTAGAATAGACGTACGTGAATTTTTCATGGTCCACTTTAATGAAAAAATTTTTTGAATCACGCGTTACCTACATATTAGTTATTATTACCTACTTAACGATATTAAAACCATTTCAGTACGTTTTAATTTGTAACAATAAATGAATTTAGTTGTTGACATTAATAACAAGAATTACTAGTGTTCAATCATCATCTTGTTTGAATCAATCTTTTATAATAAATAAATTTATCGCCAACCGTCAGTAAAGCCGTCAATTATCAGATTGATTTCGGAAGTAAACAAACAGTTTACTTATCCTATACCAATAATGTACTTTTATCTGCCTCGCGGCAGATAAAGTGACATATGAGTTTTGTAAAGTTACATATGCGTCAGGTAGAATGACATATATGCGTCAGGTAAAATATTTTGACTTTGACATTATTCGAAAATTATTATCTGTCAGTGTCACACTTCCCTAATACAGCTCGATAATAGTTTTCTTGTAATTTATTCATAACAAATTATGGAAGATATTCAGTTTACTTCGTCTCAATAAAATGCAATTAAATATACCTCAGTTTCTTATATTCCGAATTCTAAACAGTTGGCGATAGGATTTTGGCTGCACCACGTCAGTAGAGTGTCTTAATCGGACTCGCCTGTTATTAAAATTCGCTCGCATTCTTAGTTCGTCTCATAATTTCAGACTCGTCCGATAAAGAATCACTTTACTGCCTTGGTACATAAATAACTATTATGGTGATCCAGAAAAGAACCGATTGGGATAATGTCCTTAAATGAACGTTTGAAATGCTGTCCGTTTTGTACTAGACAGTAGCATACCATTATTGTAAAACTGCATACGAACGTTTGCTTGTAATAGTTTTGTAGGTAGATACAAAAATTAGAAATTACGTTTACGTGATTAATGAAGCATTTGAACAATAAAACAAAACGTAAGGCGGCTGCTACAAGCGTCGAAAAACAATGGTACATCAGAATACATTTTGTACTTTGTGTCAAGATTTCCTTGTTCGTTTCTTAAATAATTGTTTGAGTTTTGCGATTAGTTTGTTATACATTTGTATAAATAATGGAGAATTTAACATTGGAGCAGCGAATATTCGTTATTCGTTTGCATTTTAGTGGAAGTAGTTGCCGTGAAATACAACAGAATTTTCTAGGAATGCTTGAAGAAGTACCGAGTTATTCGACGTTTCAAAGAATTATAGATAAGTTTATAACAACTGGGTCTGTTAGAATACGTAGTGATGATATTCCCAAACCACCGCGGAGTTGGAATTGAGAAACACCGAAGTTGTCCTAGCTGCAGTTTCTGTTACAAATAAAACATCAGTGCGTACTATTCAGGTAGAAACAGGGGTTTCGAAATCAATGGTACAACGCATTCTTCGAAAACAACGATACAACCCCTACAAACTTCGAAGATGCCAGGAGTTGCGAGTCGTGACTCCAGAGTAGAGTTTTCCGAAGTAATGCAGGAGACCTGCAACAACAACAGGGATTTCTTGAGAAACGTTGTTTTCACTGATGAGAGCACATTCACTTTGCACAATAAACCTAACAGTCAAAACTGCAGAATCTGGGCGCGTGAAAACCTAACATGGCGGTGGCGGTGCGAACCCAGTATCCTTTAAAGGTGAATGTGTGGGCTGGATTGTTCCGCGACAGAATTCTCGGTCCTTTTTTATCGAAGGCAATCTTAACGGAATGTCCTACTTAGAATTGCTCCAGAACAGAGTAGTACCAGCATTACGAGAAACGGTGGAAGATCTGCAACAAGAAGTTTGGTTTCAACAGGATGGCTGTCCAGCACACAACTCGGTGATAGTTCGACAATATTTAGCAAATACCTTCCATGGTGTTATTGGTTTACGGGGACAAATTCAGTGGCCGCCACGATCTCCTGATCTGGCACCTTGTTTTTTTCCTGTGGGGTCATCTTAAAACAGGATTTATCAAAACCGACCCAATTCGTTAGACGATTTGAAGATCGCAATCCGCGAAGAATGTCAGCAAATCAATGCTCGACAGTTATCAAATGTGCGTCGGGAGTTTTATAATAGGCTGGGTTACTGTTTGGTACAAAATGGAGGCATTTTTGAACATTTGCTTTAAGCAAACCATTATAATCGGTTCTTTTCAGAACCACCATGAATATTTAGTTAAAGTATTTATTTAAACACGACGATGATTGTGCACTAGTCGCTGTTGTTAGTATGTCAACAACAAAATTCATATATTGTTACAATTAAAACGTACCAAAATCATTTTAATTTCGTTAGTTAGGCCCAGTTGTACAACTGACCCTTAGTTATCATTCCATTGCGTGTCCGTTTACACCAATACCGCTTAAACTAGGCCGTATGCACCAACACAGTTAAATTCAAGCAATGCTTAAAAACTTAAACACAGTTGTTAAAACCACAGCAACGATTGTTTTTAAGTCTCGCTTAAGTTTAAGCTGTGTGGGTGCAAGCGGCACTAAATGTTTAATAATGAATCATATTCTACTAAGGACCAGTTGCACCAACGCGATTAAACTTAAACAATGCTTAAAAACTATCGTTGCTATGGTTTTAACATTTGTATCTAAAGTTTTTAAACATTGCTTAAGTTTCAATTGTATTTGTGCAACCGGTTATGAATCTATTGCCAGTTCAATTAAAAAAATTTAAACTAATATCTCGTTATTGACCTAAATTAAATGGTGATCATTTAAAATAATAACCCAACTTAAAAAAAAGGAATCGGACTGGGGATTTGAACCTTCGTTAGAACCTCAACTCAACTCAATTTTTATTACAAAATTCATAAATAATACATTTTTCAATTATAACATAAATGCAATTATAATTAATCAACGTTTATAAAATGATGAAAATTGAAATTCCTACTTAATAAGTATATGTTTCTAACTAATTTTTAGATTTGCTTTTTTTTTTTTAAATTGAAGGTTATTATTTACTTAAGTAATATTATAAAAATTGGAAATGAGATTAATTATTAAACTATTTACTTCAGGAAAAATAATCAAAAACCTGGACCTGGTTGCAGTTGCCATTAGGCTAGATAGAAAAAGAAGAAAGAAGAAAATGGAAAAATTGTTATGGTAATAACTTACTCATCAAATATAGGTAGTGCTTGGTACGGTAATTTATGCTTAATTACAAAAGGAGTATTATGACTTCTGATGTTTGTAATATTGGTCAATAAAGGATTCGTATATATTTGGGTAACGTAAAATTTTTGGGATAGGTTAAGAACATAGTCACGTATAAGTTGTAGGTCAGTTTGATTGTGCATGTCTGCAATTCTAGTGTATCTGTCTTTGTTAAGTATTAGTCTTAGGCATTTATTTTGAAATACTTGCATTTTTTTTTAAGTTTGTCATCGAGGTACTACACCATACTGGAAAGGCGTAGATTAATACTGGTCTTAGTATTGTTTTATACAAAAGCAATTTATTTGTCATATTCAAAACACTTTTTGTGACATTAACGAATAAATCTGTTTCAAACTGCCATAAGCTTTGTTTGTAGCAGTTTTAACGTGCTTCTGAAATGTTAATTTTGAATCTAGAACAACGCCTAAATATGTGACATCATTTTTTATTTTTATTTCTTCATTATTTATTTTAAGAGGCGTAAATATTTTGTTATTTGTAAATTTTTTTGAAAAATTATTATTGCTTCAGATTTATCGGCATTTAATTTAATTTTCCAAAGTTCATAGTATTTCTTCAAGATATTTAAGTGTATTTGAACTTGTTTTGCTGCTACAATCGCACTAAACGAATGTGCATATACGACTGTGTCATCAGCAAATAATGCCAGGTTTGTTTTTGGAAATGTGGGTAAGTCATTCATAAAAAGATTAAAAAAGCTGAGGACCTAGTACTGAACCTTGAGGTACACCTGCCCGAATTTCCATTGGTAACGATTGAGAATAATTTACTGTTACATAAAAGTAGCGATCTGTTATATAAGAGTTTATAAGTTTAATAATATTGAAGGGAAATTTTGTTTAATTAATTTATAAATTAGTCCATCAATCCAAACCGTATCAAAAGCTTTTTGAATGTCTAAAAGCGCCATTACTGTTATCTTTTGTTTGTTATAGTTTATTTTTACATCATTCACAATTCTCGTAACTTGTTGTACCGTATTATGTTTTCTCTAAAACCAAATTGAAAGTCGCGAATAATTTTATTACGTCGAATATGTTTTGCATTATTTGAAGAATTATTTTTTCTGTTACTTTACTCAAAGTATTAAGTAAACTGATCGGTCTATAACTGATTGCCATTGATTTATCTTTACCTGGTTTCAATATTGGAATTACATTAGCAACTTTCCAAGATCTCGGAAAGTATGAATGTTTTATAATCCCATTAATTATATAATTTAATTGAACTAAAGCTTTTCTTGATAAATTTTTAAGTATGATGTTTTGTATGTCATCTGGTCCCGGTGCTTTTAAATTTCCAAAAGTTTTAATTATTTCATAGATTTGTTTAGGGGATGTGATATGTTTATGCCAATTAGTGTCGATATTGTTGGGTACGGTGTCAAAAAATTCTTTTACTGTTCGTATAATTTCGTTTTGTTCAGCTGAAAGATTATCTAATCCTATATCGTAAACTGAATGATATTGTTCTGCCATTAAATTAGATTTGTCTTTGTCAGTAGTAGCTGTAATACCATTTTTAGATAATGATGGTATTGATTCAAATTTCTTTTAAGTCGTTTGGTCATTTTCCATAAAGAATTGTCGTTTGGATTTAGAGATTTTAATTTTTTATTCCATTTATTGTTCTTAAAGTTGTTAATTTCTAATCTAATTTGTCGAGTAAGTTCGTTCATTCTTTGTCTGTGTTCATCTAGTCGAGTGTGTTGCCAAAGCGTGCGTGTCCGATTTCTATCTTTAATTATTTGTAAAATTTCGTCAGGTAAATTTATTGTTGTGTTGTTATTTCTTTTTGGGAATTAATTGTTTAATTGTTGTCTGTATGTTTTGCAAAAGTTTCTACATGGTAATCTAAAGAGTTTAAGTCCGGTATTTGTCTCAGTAATGTAATATTTTCATCTAATTTTCTTCTAAAATTTTCCAATTAACATTAGAGTAATCGTAAACAAATTTAGAGCAATCTTCTATCACTTGACCTTCTAATGAGAAAAGAATTGGGCAATGATCTGAACTTAATTCATGTACGGCATTAATGTCTGACAATGTAGTAACATTTTTATTTAAAATTAAATCTATTGTCGTAGCTGTAGCATTATTTGACGGATGATGAGTGCTTTGATTTGGGAATGTAATTATGACATTTGAATTTGACATATTTCGAAATAAAGTATTGCCATTCTGATTATTTCTATGACAATTCCAAGAATTATGTCTAGCATTAAAATCGCCAATAACTAATACTTTATTACCGGTATTTTCTAAAAGAGTCAAGTCTCGATCAGTGAAATGATTTGCTGGTTTGTTATAAATTCCAATAATACAAGTCCCGTCTGTCAGTCTGAGTCCAATATTTTCAATACTACAATTTTGATTACTAGAGATTTTGACAAAAGGTATTCCATTCTTGACAAGAATGAGTACACCTCCCCATCTTTGTCCACCCCTATCGGTTCGTAAAACGTCGTAGTTTCTAAATTTAATTTTGTCATTTTCGTTTAAATGAGTTTCCGAAATTATGAATATGTGAAGTTCATTCTTGTCAAAAATTCAATTACCTCACCTTGTTTAGGAAGGATTCCATTAGCGTTCCAACTACCTATATTTAACTTAGCCATCAAGTTCTTGACAGAAATTAAAAAATATTTCAAATTTTTCTATACCTGACTTGGCGCTTTGCAATTTAACGTTTAAAATTTTTACTAATGAAATCATTTTTTTAATGTCAATTAAATTGTTAAGGTTTTTAATTTCATTTGCTAAATCATTAAAATCGTTATTTACTGAAAAGAATTTGTAAAATTTTCGGTTTTTTGATTATTTACCTGAAGATTATTGTTAGTAGTTTGCCAAGCTGGATTTTTTGGTGGGGTGCAGGCTTAAGCATAGGGTAATTTTGTTGGTTGATTGCGGGAACGGGTTTACTAGGAATTTTGTTACCATTCTTTTACTTTCCAAATATTGCACTCTGTTCTGATATGCTACACATATAGTTGCATTGGCAGGATGATCACCATCACAGTTTGCGCATTTTGCCGGTATTGATTTCTCCTTCCTACACTCATTTGTCAAATGATCTTCTGCACACTTTAAACATTTAGGGTTTACTCTGCAGTGACTTGTGGAATGTCCCCATTCTTGACAGCGGTGGCACTGGGTTATTCTTTTATTATTTTTATAATTTTCCCATGAAACCTTTGTATTACAAATATATTTAAAATTTTGATTTAGTAAGTTCAATTTGACAGATTTTTCTATGGAAACCAAAAATAACGGAGCAAAATTAGTTTTCATCCGATTGCATTTTTCAATAATTAAATTTTGATTTTTTAAATCTTGAACAATTTCTTCAGGAGTAATGTCTTTTCCTTGAATTCCTCTTAATACATACGAATAATTTTTTTGGTTTTTATCTGAATATGTATGATATTGAGTTTCTTCTTCATTTAGACAATTCAAAATAATTTTGTAATCTTCCATTTTTCTGTTTGAATAGTAATTCTTTCCTTTCCATATTTTATGTAAAAATTTCCAGACGTTTCATTTTTAATGCTTTCCACTAATTCTTTATGACTTTTTACTACCGCATGCAAAATTATTGGCGGAGGTTTCAATGATTTTCTGTTTACATCTTGTGTCTTTGCTGGTGTAACACTTTGGGGTTCGTTTACATCCGCATCTTGCAAAACACTGAACTTATTGTAGCTTTCAAAATTTGCTCTGGTTAAGGATTTCTTCATTATGGGTTGTTCTACTAATACTTCATTTTCTCTTTTTTTTTATCGGTAATTTTTATAAAATTACTGACAGATAGACCGCAGCTACCTGTCAGTTGACTTTCTTCACCATTACCCGTATTAATGAAGGGGTATTTTACGGACAACTAATGAACAGTGTAAACTAACCTTTTTTAAACAAAATTAAACCAAATAAACTTATTAAAACTAATTAATTAATAAATTATTAAATATTAATTCAAGAGCGATTTGAATTTCGACTTGTCTTGGTAACCGTTACCAAGCGACTGCTCGTTAGAACCGGTAATAAATTAGTGGTAATGCGTTAAGACAACTGAGCCACGCCGAACATCAACAACGCAGCTCTTACCTGTTTATTTAAATAAAGCTTTTATCACGCGATACATTTTTTGAAATATTTTAATATGTTTTGTTGAATTTAATAAATTTTTACAAAAAACGTTTTCTGGTACACATTGTAATGTGTTCTGATACTGGAAATATCCTAAAAACACTTTGGGGACATATAAATCGGACTTTTCAAATTCCCCATGTTAAACCCAATGCTTCAGATTTCCTGGGACACACGGTATATCACAAGAGCAAACGCTTCATTATGCTGTTAATCCATAAACAACTTACAATCACATTAGAAACTAATGAAACCATTTCATTTTTTACTAGTAGAATTACATTTAATTTTATTATTAACAAATTCGTTGATTTTTTACTATACAGGTGAACTGCGTAGAGCGTGCATTAAAAGTTTTTTAACTTTCAGATAAGTCAAAAACTTGAAATTTAGTTACCAAGGCTATAATTGATCATTTTTATTCCACCTAAAATATTTTCAGTCCTCCAGGTATACAGGGTGTGCCAAAGGTTGCTATCAACTTTTAAACACAAACCTATAATTGCTTTTGCATGGGTCAATTGTCTATATAATTTTGAGTAATAACTTAAATTATATTATATATATATATATATATATATACGTAATTTTTTTTTCAAAAAATAGTATCTGTAGTAGTTAACGAAAAAATTTTATCTCGCAAATCTGTTGAAACTATAAAATAAAATTTATAGAGCAGTTGGCAGGAAATCCAGGCTTACTCCTAATGTCCTACCGGTGGTTTCATTTGGTGGCATATGAGCACAAGCAATTTTCAAATGTCACAATCAAAAATGATCAAAAAGTACAATGTTTTTAAATGGCACTCAAATAACGTAAAAAAAGCAGAAGCATTTGAAAAAATTGACTTTTGATCATTTTTGATTGTGATATCTGAAAATTGTCTGTGTCTAAATGGATCAAAATCGAACCACCAGTAGGACATCAGATCCAAGCCTGGATATCCTCCCCAACTGCTCCTATAAATTTTATTTTTCTCATTCTTTGTTAACTATTACAAAGACCATTTTTTGGGGAAACAATGACATTCCAAAAACGGTCAAGGATAAAATAACATAGTTTAGGTTACATAAACTCAAAAATTTTATGACCAATTGAGCCATGTAAAAGGAATTATAGGTTTGTATTTAAAATAAGAAAGTTGATAGCAACTTTTGGCACACTTTGTATAGCGGAAGGTTTAAAAAAACATTTTAGGTAGAACGAAATTGATCAATTATAGCCTTAAACTATATTTCAAGTTTAGATTTATCTGCAAGTTCAAAACCTTTTAATGCACGCTCTATCCAGATCACCCTGTATACTTCAAGTCCGCTTAGAATAACAACACAATTTAAACTTTCAGACAACTTTCGCAAACGTGGTTAATAAAACATCGTAATTAGCTTTTTCATATTTTATATAATCCCATATTTAATATATATCGCCAGTCATGAAACAGTGTTATTTATTTACAACAATTGCAATAATAAAAAGTTAAAACAACGATTACTCTTAACGATTACGTTAAACTATTCCATCCAAATTTCTTAACACAACAAAACGTGCACTTATACATTTTATTTATTAGTTTCACTTTCAATAACAATAAATTTTACATTAATTACATTTGTGCAATAAAACTACAATCATAAGATGTTATCAAAGCGTAAAATTTTTGTTTGGTACGTTTTACTTTCACTCTTTTTTGTTAGTTAACAATTTTGAACGCCATCAATTAATCGTTACATGAAATTATAGATCTTTATACTACCTTCTTCTTAGATTTCTTTATTAATTTTAATTGCGGTCCATGTAATGTTGGATTCAGTAAAATTTGCATTAATATGGTTAGTTTGTTCTAGCTTTAATCGCAACTTTACATCAATTGAAAAATTGATTGTCTATGATTATCCAGTTTAAAAAAAATTAAACGCTCTCGTTAAATACAATACCGATTCTGTAAAATTGCTATATAGAACCATTATAAGTATACTTTCAGAATTTTGTGTTTTAATTAATCACGACATTGAATTAAAGAAAATTATCTTGGCGGATGGTCACGCTGTTCAGTCTCAAAAGTCACAAATTTTAACTAGATCTTTAGTTTGCCTGCATAACTAGGTTAAAAGTTGGATTGTAAAATTAATATCGCACAACTTACTTATATAACATTCCAATATTTATTAAGTGCTCACGTTCTAACTATTTCATTACTAATGGCTGACGGGTTCATTTTTTATGTTCTGATGAAATTTATGTGTAACAAGAAATTCTGTGCAATTAATTAAGTTAATTAATGAAAGGGTTAGTTAATATTGTGTTTTGATGCGGTCCAATTAAACAACAGAATATGTGAAATGGTGTTTAATGAGACAATTCACAGATGCAATCAGTATTTAAGCAAAAGTTTATTCTAATTATATATATAAACGAATTCGAATTAAAATAATTTTATAAGCCACATATGCATCTTACAAAATTCTTTTATATCAAAAATATTAATTCGAAAATTTATTATTCTGACAAGCATTGTTTCTTTCCTGATTATTAAACAGATGTAACGGGCAACCAAAATTCACCAACCAACTTTTAAACAAACTCTAACACAAAAATTAATTAACATAAGAGAAATGAGAAATTTGAATACAAATTAAATTTTGAATCGGGGGAATTAAATTAAAACAGCAACACTAAATTAAAACTAAACAAATTATTGAACTTATAAACAAAATCATTTTACAATGTTTACGTATATAACAACTAATTAAGATTAGTATTGACCTTAGATATTTTGTGCGCCACTAGTTCTGAAACGAAACGGCAATTCTTAATTTTAAAAATTAAATCAGCAATGTCAAATAGTTTGTCTATTTGTTATTTTGACATACATACAGCACAACTGAAGAAAACAAAGCGCATTGTAATAGCAACTAAAAAACTGCAAGACTTGATTGAATAAAAACTGAAGAAAACCAATCAAAATTACTCTTACGTACAGCCAAAAAAGTCCTACCAAGTCAAAATGAAATTAAAAAGATTCTAACAAAACAACCTCCAAACGAAAATGATGAAAAAAAAGGTCCAATTTAAACTTCAAATCTCTTCTTAATCTATTTAATCTTCAATTTATACAAAATCCGATGTAAGTTGTACCAAGAAACTTATATTGCCTTAAAACTTCTTTACTCAAGGCCGACCATGTTTTGCACAATCCTGAAGTCGAATTCATAATTCGAAATTTGTCATAAGGGCATTTAATTTTGATTAGATAAAAAATGTCATTAGAATCCTTGCGAAAAATTAAATAGTTAAACTAATCTAGAACAATTAAGCTCACGAAAACTTACAGAGGAAGTTGAAGAAAATGGTATTTTGACTTGAAAGACGCAGTCTACTTTTAGAAAGTTTTGGATGTTTTGCATTTTAATGGCATTTTTAGTTTTTTCTTAGATTCTTATAAAGGATTATATCAAATATTTTCACATTTCTTTATTTATCCTAGTACTCGAGAAAGTGAAGAACATTCTATCTCCAATTGCGTTCGTCGAGACGAAATCAAATTAAGATAGTGGACAAGAAAGCGTTTTTTAGATTTGGTTGCGTTTATAGCATTTTAATTTTGATAAAGATTATTTTACCATTCAGCAACGTTTGCTTGTTAATTGGAAGTAAATTGATCTTCATTTTTGTTTAAAGGAATGCAACCGTAAAATGCAGGCTTTATCTGTAATAGACAAAGAGAAAACACCAAAAACTGGTTTTGGTTTAGATATGTAGAATGCATCATTAATACTAAAGTTTACAACCCTTAGCAATTTGTAGAAATTTACGGCAATTAAGTTTACCTATGAAACAGAAACAGTTACATTTTCTTGACACTTTAGTGACGAGAAATGGTAACAAACTAAGTAGATATTTATCGTAAAGGCACTCTTATTAGAGGTTTATACAAATTTTTTAATCTTAGTAAGCAAGAGAAACTTGAATCTCTTAATTTTTTGATTCGCTAGATTTTTAAATTTTTCAAAAGATCTAGGAAGAAGAGTGTAACAAGTTACTGTTTCTAAAATTTTGTTCCAACAATAAAAATCATGTTTAGGAAAACGGAAACCAGCCGCAGAATTTTTACTACGTGAATTGACCAGAAGATAGCGTAACTGTGCAAATATGAATAGTGAGAAAATAAAAAACCACTCACAAACCAACTTGGATGGGTCTGGTGAACAGATGTTAAACGGAAAGTGATCATCAAAGACGACAATACTTTAGATTTTAGTGAATCAGATTTCAGTTCAGTTTTGAGAGACAAAAATTACGTTAAATTAAATTACACGCCTGATTAGTAGTGATAATAGTAGCATTTTGGTAAGCTTTAAAATAATGTGGTTTATTACCTTTTAAGCAGATAAGCAGTAGGTACGTATATCAAGCAACAATTACGCTGTTAAAATTTTAGATTTAAAATTGATTATTTCAAACAGTAAAACTGCCAAATGTTTTTATTTTATTAAATATTGCAAAAATAAACCTGGAAATTAAATATTTTTACGATAGAAAAAAAAATATATTTTTTTCTAGAAGTAAAAACATCAAGGGGTACTATTGCAATTCTCAAAAAAAAGAGTAAAATCAAGGTAACGATCACAAAATTTGGGAACTAGAAAGCGAGTAAAAGCCACAATAAGAAGAAATTTAGGTCATTTGTATGAAAATCAAAGGAGTGCTAAAGTATGGGCAAGAACCATAGATCCACCACGCCGTTGTAAAAAGAAGTATAAATCTTTGCTTAGGGAACGAAAAGCCATATTTCATTCATTTTAGAATATGAGTTCTTACGACAAGCAAAAGTGCTTAACTATTTATTGGGAACAATAAAAGCTATGCAAAAAAAATTATCCTAGAAAAAATCAAAAAGGCAAATACCATCGCACACCTTGATTTTTTTCTGATTCTATGAAAGTGGAAAGTAAATATGCAAAAGCAAGTTTTTGTCAGTGGACGGTCTGCAAAATTATAAAAAGCGAATCTATAATATTTGCAACCCAATCCGTGAAAGATATACAATTCCAAAATCTGACTAACGGGGTAAACACTACAACCGCAAAAACAGATTACCTGACGAAATGGTAAAGTACGTACATCATCATATTAAGGCTATTCCTAAGTATATAAGTCATTACAGTCAAAAACATAACACTATTCGTGTTTATATTGATAATGATCTTTCCATTGACAAAAATATTATCAGCCATAGTGTTACGTTAAAACTTTCGTATTGTCTTATTAATCCTCCCAATTGCATTTAACACACTTAATGTCCGTAGTTTGTTGTTGAAAGTAAGTATTTAACTTTGATTTACACGGTATATGCTTGCTCCAGTTATTTATCTCTGTAGATTGCAAAGTGTACAATTTTCCCTAGTGGGTTTCACGGTGAAATGTAGTGATATAACGCACTTACCGTTCTGTATTAAATAACTCTACCTAAAGGTTTAATAGTAATTTTGGTAAGCAATATTTTGATAATATTTCTTTATGTAATAGTGTTTATTTTGAATCAGGATCTTTCGCCTTCTCTTTGCGTATTTTTCTTTATCTCACCCCCATTATCTTACTGCCTTTATTGCTTGCCAATGTGTGCATTGCCGTTGCTGTTCTCTTTCACTAGTGAATGACGCATTAATCCACGTATGTCTGTTGCAAATTTATGAGGATTTAAAAATGAATAAATGATTAAGGAACCGTTTCTAAATGTCTATATTTTCTTGAAGCAAAGCAGTGGAATTCCAAAAAAACGGTGATCAGCAATATTGCAAAGGTTGACAACGCACGGTCGCCATCTTTGTATCATTTGACTTAAGTATTCAATTCTGTCTATATTTGCGTTTTAAGATTTAATAATTTACCGTAACTATTAAAATTGCTTAATTTTTAAAAGTAAACGTAAATGCACGTAACTTATTTTAAAATTGATAATAATTTAAAATTTTAATCATGTTTAATGTATCTAGACTGAAAGTTTGGATCCGAGTTTAACTCAATTAATGCGTAAAAAATATTTAATATTTATACTTACGATTCTCATGTATGAACCCCCTTTCTTTTATTAATGTGTGTTTCCGAATTATTCTCTCTATTGTTTGGTATCTTTTACATTCTAGCTAAAAAAAATTAAATGAAATGGCATCCTGTTAAATAACATATTTAGGAATGAGTGTCGACCAAATTGCAGAAAAAATGTGTCCGTTTGTTTTGCGTCTCATCTCGGTAAATCTCATTATACAGCGCTTCCAAGTAAACATGATCCCCGGAAAATATGCCAACTAATTTTAAAAATTAGTAGCGGTAAAGTTTCGTCAATAGCAACAACCGAGTATACTCAGCGTGAAAACGAAGTTTTTGTCGAAGTTGTCTATTTTATTTCCATCTTTTATTATTTTGCCTCAAGTTCATCTTTAAAAATCAGTCTTTCTTAAAACTCTTTATACATAATTTCGAGACAAGGTACATGTTTATAAATATTTTTTGTAGTAAGTGCAACTTTGTAACATAACCTTCAAAAATATTACTATTGTAATAAGGCATTCTCTTAATGTTTTGAATGGTTTTTATAAAAGTAATTAATGTTTGATATTGTTGTTTATCTTCATGGTACTCCATCGAAGAAAACTGTGCATTCGAGGCCAGGACCATCATTAGAAATGTTATCGAGTTCTTCGATAAACAGAAGGCTGCCGGTGTGTACACTATTCCTTTGGGGAAGGCAAGTGAACTTGCAGCTGCCGCTACTGGTAAATCAATAGCATCTATAAAACGAATCCGGGAAGAAGGTATCACACAAAATAATTGCAATTTTAAGATCTCCGCCCAAGAAGGAAAGAAGTGAAGGTTCTAATAAAATAACTCTGGACAATTGCGACTTAGGCATTTAAAAAAGGAGCGTCCATGAAGTTTATACGGTTGATAAGATCGTTCCAACCATAAGAAGTTTAGTTTATATAATGAAAGATAAAATTAATTACACAGGTGGAAGTGATACATCACGAAAATATTTATTGCAAATTGGTTTTAAATTAAAAAATGCCGTGATAAAAGAAAATTATTAATGAAACGTGACGACATTATTGCTTGGCGTTCTCGTTATTTACGACAATTACAACAAAACGATGCTTTGAGACGACGAAGAAACCTGTAACATATTTGGATGAAACTTACATCCATCCCTCATAAGGGGGTAAGCAAGTGCTGGCAATCCGAAGATGAACCTGGTGTTTATCATACCAAGAGAGCTGGTCATAGGTACATTATTGTGCATGCAGGTGACTCATATGGATTTATCGAGAATGGTCTGTTAGTATTCAAATCTAAATCAAAATCTGGTGATTATTATGATTACATGAATCACAATAATTTAATGCAATGAGTGGAAAACAACTAATCCCTAACTTACCCTCTAATGGTATTGTTATAATGGATAATGCACCTTATCATAGTGTACAAATAAATAAACCACCGACACAAGCAGTGCGCAAAGAAAATATTGGACAATGGCTGGAAAATAATGGTGTGCAAACTACAAGTGATATGCGGAAAGCAGAATTAATGATCCTAGTTAAGAAATTTAATTATACAAAAAACATATTATGTAGATGACTTCTCAAACAACATGGTCACACCGTTGTTCGATTGCCACCTTATAATTGTGAACTTAATTCCATCGAGCTGATATGGAGCTTAGTAAAACATACGATTGCTATGAATAACGGTTTTACAGAGTAGTCGGGAAGTAGAGGACATCATAAAAGTGCATTTTCAGAATTTACTGCGAAGGATTGGAACAAACACTGTGAACATGTTAAGCATTTGGCAGAAAAATGTGGCAACGTAATGGATTGCTTGATGAAGCAGTGGAAAAATTATCATTTACGGTAAACACTGACTCATCATCATTACAATTAATTTGTAAATAAGGTTTTTTAAAGTTATCTTTAAGCATTAGATTTATTTATTTATTCGTATGGTACATTTTAAATATTGTAGTGTGATGTAAGTGTTATGTATGGTGACCCAGAAGATCAGTATAAACCTGTACCGTGTGGTGACGAAACCGTGTGCAATTGTGGGTTAGTTCGTCTTGGGAAAGCATTTAATTCAAGGTTTAGAGAAACCACTAAAACCTAAACATGCCAACCCTTACCCACCTTAGTATTCATATGTAATAATATTAACCAAGTGGGTAAACATTATAGGTTAAATAAGAACTGTTGGTATTTTCTTAGTTTATACTAATTCATACGTGTCAATGTTTACACGAGATGTCGCAAGACATACATTTTACTTAAAAGAACATAAAATATAACAACACAGCCATTGCATGACGACCCATAATAGACCGGTCCAAGCACCAGTCACGACAATGACAGAAAAAAAGGTTAAATAAATAGCAAAACACTCTCATCTCCACAGTGTGTTTCCTGTAAAAGGAAAATATCGACTCTATTCCTGAAACAAAGATTAGACAAGAAATCTGATTTGTCCTTACGCAACCCTTGATGGGTTATTTGTAAAATATTTGTTGTGTGCCCTATATTAGGATGTGATTAAGTTTGTGAAATTGCGTTGTACATTTTTCCTAATTATCCAGGAGGGCTTGATGACCAGGTCCGGAAACAAAGCGGTGATTCTCAGGAACAACATGCTTTTCTTGTTGACCATGGAGTACTGTAAGGTACTGATCACCTTCCATATTTTATATTTGCAAAAACTCCTAAAAAACACACACGAAAAAACTCTAACGAATATTGACGTACGTTTTGACGTTTAATTTTTTTTAGGTGATAAATGTATATACTTTAAGAAAATGTGTTAATTATTTTAATTTATTAGAATTGATAACCTCTAACTTGTAAATGTAGAAAATGTAGCACACAAAATTTTTTAATAAATTTCGAATTGTAATTAATCCTTGTCTTTTGAAAAATATGTTTAAGGTGTTTTTTTGTGAAGTCTTTCGTAAACCTTAATTTATTTGAATTTCCCGCTGAAATAATTTTTGTTGTAAATGTCCAATCCAAATTACAGCGACCTCGGACACGCCCCTCCAGCTATCTTGTTTGCTTCGGTTAACTATATAAAAAATTGGAAAATTCTTATCTTAGAAGTGAACGATCTGTACGTTACAGTGTACAGAACAAAACATTTAGAAAAAAAGTTTGGAGAGCATAACTGATACTGATGAAGTGTTCATATATGAGTGGTCAGAACACATAGCAAAGCAGGGTAGGAACAAAATGACTAACATAATTTTGAAATATGGTTGCCAATGGTACGAGAACAGAAATTTAAAAGCGTTAAATTTCCAATTCCATGTCACATGCATTGATAGAGATTTTGCAGTAATCTAAAAGCATTAAAATCATATTTAAAAACAGATTTATTGTCCCAATCAGTTGTATGATGCCTCTATTAGACAGGCGAAAGAAAAAAAGAAAAACACAATTTTTATTAAACACTACTTAAATGAAAAATTGAAAACCATTAATGAAGAAAAAAGAGGCTTGCAAATTAAGAAAATCTCATAGGTTTTCTGATATACTGATTTAAAAATTTAATCCCAAAAGAACTGCTATCTCTTGTCCTTGTGATTTTTATGGATATTATGCCAGACTTGGTGAAGAGGTAGATGTGGATGTTCATAATTTAGGTGACGAGAACATAGGCTAAAATGGAGAAGGAATGGAAATTATTAAATATATTTTTTGTTCCATTATTAATTAAATAAGATCAAGCAGCTTTTTAAACAAGAGGAGAACAGTTTTCATCCTTTTAAGCATTTTGCGTTGTTGTTTGTTTATTCTTCTTCTAATGTTTTGTAACGCCCATGTTAATTAGTAATTTTGCTTGAACCCATATGTTAAAAATGTTATTGATACACCTATGAAAATTTTGTGTTTTGCATTATTGAAGTTTTAGCAGTAACACGACATGTTTGTCAAGACTCTTAAAACCTTTTAATTAAATAAAAGGATAAGCATTTGTATATTTTGCAGAATTCAGTGTAATTTTGTTCAACCGTTAATAGCTTTAAGATTTGGTTAGTGAAAATCGTAATGGATCGATAACATACATATCGTCGGTCGTACTCGATATAGTTCTTGAGCCCTTCATCGACAACGAACTAGATGTTAAGTAGTTAGATGTTAAGAGTATTGTTGTTGCGAAATGCGCATCAGGTCTTCTTTCGTTGCGTGTATGCTACTGTACAGAAATACTTGACTTGTTATCGATACAAGTGTTAAGCATTTAAAGTTATCGCTTTTGATAACCATAATGCACATAAACATTCAACTGTCGTTACAGTTAACGATTGGTATTTCTTAGTTTATACTATTTGTACGTGTTTTTTATACAAGAGTTGTTGTAACACACGCATTTCACTATATGTTTTGTATTTTATTACTAAAATCGAATGCACTAGTTTTAGGAAAGATAGATGTTGAACTGAAGTTTAAATTGTTTTGGTTGGTTTAATTTGTAATTGAAAATTAATAGTACCCTACGCTGTTATTGTTAATAGTATTTGGGTTACATATATTGTGCACGAAATATTATCGTTAATAACCAGGCTGCAATTCATGTTTTTAAATTAATTAAATGTAATTATAACACCTAGAAAAGTAATATTACGTTGACTTTAAAAACATGATTTTAGGATTTGAATAAAAATTAAAAGTTGTCATTACTCCAAAATGGGAACAAAATGAATTAATACGCTTTTCGCCCAATCCATTCCATTGTGAAAACAAAATTTTAATAAAGAGCTGCAAAATATTAAACTGATTGCATCATATAATTTTTCTTAAATCAATTGTCACAATCATAGTTAGAAAACATAAACATAAGTTAAGCATTAAGAACATTACAACGATAGGAATTAGTAATAAGAAATTAGATAAAAAATATGTCAAATTTCCAAATTTTGCCATATTCACAAAAAGGTCTTTAAAAATCGGAAAGGCAATCGGAAAGACCCAATAGAAATGAATGATAAATCGGTCATTCATAAAATAAATTGTAAAGACTGTAACCAAGAATATATAGGGCAAACCAAAAGACCTATTAAATTTTGTTTTTAAGGAGAGAAGTTATCTCAAAAATAACTCAGCTATCAAAACACTACTACTTGACTAACTTAATATAATAATATATAATATAATAATAACTTTATTAGTTGAAATAAACTACATGTAATAAATGACATCAGAAAAAAATCATTAAATTAAATTTAAATTATAATATAAATTGTACTTAGTTATTTTATTTATTGCCTTTGTTTTTTCTTTTTTAATATTGATCCACATTTCATACGAAACACACATAACGTATCTGCTGTTTTTATTTCATTAGGTAGTTTGTTAAACATCCTTAATCTTCTATAAAAGATTTGGTTTTCTTGAAACATTGTATCAACCATTTGTATGTAAATAATTATTAAATTTCCACTTACTTACCCTTATTTTGGACCACAAATGAGATAAAAATATTGACCTTTGACGATTTTCAAAACTACTACTTTTGATACCAATTTTTCAAACACTCACTATAATTTTTTTGACAATTTTGCATAAGCTACTGTTTAAACGTACTTAACTTAAAATAAAAATACACAAACTAAGTAAAAAATTTTTTGAATAGTTGATAATTCAAATTAGTTGTTGGTCTGCAAACGCCAATTTTGACATAAAACTTTAAATAAGTCAGAAACGATTGAGGTGAGGTTTGTGACATTGCTTGAACCACCCCTGTGTATATATATATATATATATATATATATATATATATACTCTATATATATATATAGTACCGCGGATGTGTGTAGAGCCGATTTTTATACAACTAGTTTACATAAACATATCAAATACTCCAACTTAATTTAAATTAAATTACATTTTTTTCTACAAACTTAATAAAAATCAATACAAAATAATAAAAAACAATTTTATCCCTTCTCTTGTGTTCTCTTGTACTCCCTTGGGGTCGAGTTTTTATTCCATTTTTTCTTTTTAATAGTTTTTGTAAACTCTTTCATTCATTCCTATTTTGTGCTATTACCTTTGTTTCTTTTAATGTTACATTTTTGTGTTTTTAATATTTCTTCTACAGGGTGACCGACGGGAATCTGACGTTTTAAAATGAACAGTAATCAATTATTTTTTACGGTACATTTATTTTTGAATACACAAGATTGTTTGTCATTGTATGCCATTTGAAATTGAATATCACTTGTAAAAGATTACGTCGGATAAGTGGCGTCCTTCCATTTGAATGCAGTTTTCCAGCCTTCGAGAAAAATCGACCATCATTCGAGGCCATCAGTTCCCTATTGCCTCCTGCAGTGTTGCCAATGTGCGGGGTCTGTGATAGTATACACGTTGTTTCAGATAGCCCCACAAAAAAAAAGTCACAAGTGCTTAAGTCCAGGTGATCTCAGGGGCCACGGGATGTCGCCAAAACGTGAAATTAATCTTTCTGGGAACATGCCTCGAAGCACTTGCATGGGCACACGAGCATGGTGTGTGCGGTGGCACTTTCCTCCTGTTGGAAAACATTTTTCAAATTCAATTGCAGTCTGCACACCTTGGGACGCAAAAAGGTGTTCAGCATCTGACAATAACGTTCAGCGTCATACGCAAACATACGATGTTCAACCGTCCAACGCTCCATCGCTACTGAAACGGCATCACACGGCGAGATTATTGCTTGCTAATTCGGCTCCCTACTTCGCTACCACCAGAGTACTAGCCGTCCCAAAACGTCAGATTCCCGTCGGTCACCCTGTATTACCCTATCCCGATATTTTCCTTTTTGGTTTTTCTTGTGTCACTCTTAGCATGTGCTCTTAACCATTGTAACTGTTTCTCTTCAATCTTCTTTTGAGCGGTTTTTATGCGTAATTGATCTCTTATTGTTTCATTTCTAATTAAGTTTATTTTTTGTGACCCCTTCCACTCTTTGAGATATTTCATTTCTATTGCTGTTAGTTGGCTTTCTTGTCTCTTTGTTGTTACCATGTTTCACTTCCGTTTATCGGGATTGGTTAGTATATTGTTTTGTATACTGTCATTTTTTGCTTTTTTGATATGTTTGATTCGACGTCCCTTGAAATCTTGCTTTCAGTTCGTTTTGTAATTACCGTTTCTTTCAATTATAGTTCCAAGATATTTGTATCTCTGTTTATCTTCTATTTGTATTATTGCTCTTCTTTCTTTTCTAGTAATAACCATGAATTTTGTGTTTTCCTATGTTGATTTTTCATATCTACTTTCTTTAATTTTTCATTCCATATTTCCAAATTCCTTTGTAGTTTGTAATGCAAAGGCACACTCTTTGATTGCTACTTTTACCAGGTTTCTGTATCTTATTTCTAATTGTTTTGTTTTTTTTTTGCTTATTTAATTATGTTATCCATAAGAATTATGAATAATGTTGGGCTTAACGCACCGCACCTCCTTGCCCTAAGTCTTTTTTGATGTTATAAAATCCGTCTAATATTCCGGTTCTTACGAGATTTCTTGTGTTTGTGTAAGTATCTTGTATTGTTAATATTAAATTTTGACATATTCCATTTTCCCAGCACTTTCCATACATACGGTTTATTGACTCTGTCAAACGTTTTTCCAAATCTACAAAACATATAAATGCTTCTCTGTCGTGTTTTAAGTGTGCTTTTCTATTATTTGTCTTATACTAAATAATGTTGGTCGTGTACGCTCTGTCCTTTACTAAATCCGCTCTGACTTTCCTCTAACTTTCCTTCTATTCGAAATGTCCTTATTTTTCTCTCTCATTATACTGAATACTTTTTCTACCCTAGATAGTAATGAAATTCCTCTGTAATTGTCACATACTCTCTTATCTCAATTTTAAATATTGGTAGAATCACTGCTATTCTCCAATCTTCTGGCATAAGTTTCTGTTTAAACCATATTTAATCATTTATGTAAGACTTTGGTTCCTATATCTCCTAAATATTTTATTTGCTCTGGTTTTATTTAGTCGTATCCTGCAGCTTTACCATTTTTATTTTTAATTGCTTCCTTTAGTTCTTCTCTGGTTATCTTTTCTTACTCTTCTTTTGTTGTGTTTTGATTCTCCCCATTTTCTTCTCTTTTTTGTAGTCCTTGTCTACTTTTAGCAGTTCTTCGAAGTACTCTTGCCATCTGCTTATTATCTGTTTTTTTATTATGATGTTTCCTTCCTTATCTTTAATTTGTTTTAGTTGTGTCTTTTTTTTTTTTTTTTTGATTTTTTATTACATTATAGAATAATTTGCTATTTTCTTTTAAATTTGTCTGAATTGTTTCACTGAAACACTCCCAGAATTTTTCTTTGCCAGCACTATTTCTTCTTTTACTATTCTCTTTATTTGTTTGTATTCTTCATAATGTTTGTTTTATCTTGTTTGTAAGTACTTTATCCGTTTTTTTTCTTTTCCTTACCCACTGATTATCTTTCTTGCTCTTTCTTTTTGTTGTGTTTTTTTTCTCCTTTTTTCTTTTTTCTTGTCTTTGTCTACCTTTAGCAGCTCTTCGAAATACTTTTGCCATCTGTTTATTATCTGTTTTTCTTTTATTGTGACGTTTTCTTTCTTATCTTTGATTTGTTTTAGTTGTGTCTTTTTTGTTCTTTTTTTTGATTTTTTATTACATTATAGAATAATTTGGCTATTTTCTTTAAGGTTTGTCTGAACTGTTTCACTAAACACTTCCCAGGATTTTTTTGTTTGCCAGCACTATTTCTTCTTTTACTCTTACATTCTTCATAATGTTTGTTTTCTTGTTTGTAAGTACTTCATCCATTTTTCTTTCTTTTTACTTTACTCCACTGTTGTATTTCTTGTGTACACTATCTTGTCTGCTTTTGTGTTACTTATTTTCTTTATTTTACATACCTTTTGTACTGCTTTATATAGGCACTTTCAAACTTGTGCCATAACTCCTCAATGTTGTTTTCATCTTCTGCATCACTTTTTTTCAAAAGACTTTCCAATGTTTGTTCATGTTCTTTTGGTATTTTTCTCTTTGATTGTGTGTATTTTCAAAGTTTCTTTTACCCTTTCATTCTTTTCTGTTACTGAATTTTTCTTTGTTCAGATTTTTTGTCTTTCTTATTATATCTATGTTTCCTATTACCAGGTAATGGTCACTTCATATTTCGTAACCACGTTTTACTCTCACGTCTTTCAAATTTTTCTTTTGTTGCAGTGGTTATAATATAATCTATAATGGATGGCTTCTCTACTCTTCATTTCTCTAGTAATTTTGTGAATCTCCTTATGTGGGAATATAATATTCATTATTGTTAAATTATTTATTATACAGAAATTTATTAGTCTTGTTCCATTATTGTTTTTACGCGCTTCTCCATGTGTTCCCATAATTTTTTCTATTGTTGTTCTAGCAAATATATTGGTTTATCTTGCAGCTCATATACCAACTGCACTTCTTCCCAAAATTCAACTTTTGTTTTTGTTTTTTCGTCTTCGTCCGGTCCATAGACAATTACAAGTGAAATCTTCTTCTTCTAATTTTATTGTTAGTATTCTTTTTGAATATCCTTTCCAATCAATAATTGTTGCTCTTAAATCCTTTCTGATTATACATCCCAACTCCAGCTATCGCTCTTTCTTGTTTTCGACCCCGTAACACCTAGTATACCATGACATGTTTTGAAATTCTTGTATTAGTTCTAATTCCTTCCTATTCAAACTTTTTACATTCCATGTTCCTATCTTCTTCAATGTTTTTTTTTCTTATTTTTGTTATATCTATATTTTTGTCATTTTCGTTGCTCTTGTTTCTGCCTATTTTCGTTGCCATTTTTCCGTCCTTTATAATTTTTATTAGTTTTTTGTCGTTTGATTTTGAGTTTCTATTAGTTGTCCGCCTTTTTGTCTTTCCATTCGTATTGGGTTCCATCAATCTGTATCTTCCTATATCCTATTTTTGTCTTTTTGCTTTGTTATTTTGTTCTTTAGCTGTTTTACAAATTGCTGCATGTACATTTTGTTCTTCATTTGTTGAATCACATCTATGTAAATTTCGTCTTCCTAGTTTGTATTTTTTCTTCAAGATATCTATTTTTTGTGCAAACTTTTCTAATTTTACAATTGTTATATTCATATCTTCTTTTCTCACTCAGTATGCTTTTTAATTTCTATTTCAACTCCTAGTTCTGTTTTTTTAAATTCCTTTACTTCCTGCCCCTTGTTTTCTTTTCCAAAATGTTTTCCTCTTATTATTATTTTATTTTTCTTTTCTCGTCTCTCTTATTTTCTATTTTTATTTCCTCATTTTCTCAATTTCTTTTTCACTTCGTTTTTTCATCATTTCATTTCTCTTCCTTCTTTATGGTATTTCTCTTTGTGGACTCTTATCTTTGCTTATTTATAGTTTCTATGGCTTTGTTTGTGCTAGTTGTATCTACTTTTGATCTCTTTTATTTGATCAGATAAGCCTTTTAATAATTTTTCTGTATTATCCACGTTTGGTGTATTCTCTTCTTCTTTTATGGTATCACTTCTCCCTTTCGTAAGTGATTTTGTTACCTATCTTGCTTCGGCGCATGAATGCTGTTTTTCTATTTCTTTTCCTTGTTGATTTTCTTGATCTGTTTTTTTTCTTTGTTTATAAATTCGCTTAATTATATTCAAATGGCTCTCTACTACCGCTGTGGATTTCCACCCACCATGTCTTTCAATATCAATGTATATCCTTTCCTTTGTCAGCTAAGAACGGTAGCTGAGGATATTTTAAATGCGTGTCCAGCAATTTTTTTATGGTATTTTTCCGATAGTTCCTATATCTACATTTAGGCAATCTCCTTGTCGATGAAGTAGATTTTAGTATTAGATTGTGATATTTCGGAAATAATGTGATAAAATGAACTTGGCCGTTGCCTTTATCTATTATGGTGAAAGTTCAGACCTTATTTGTCTTTGAGGTCGGTATATTTGTAACAATGACAAAACCTCTATCGTCGATGTCCTTAGTTGTTAGTTTTATTATTTCCTCACAGCAAAGTGTCTCTGCTGTTCCCACTATCGTTACCACCAAAAAAAAGATAGATATGTGATTTAGATATTGGTGTAAACAAAAATTGATTGTTTACCTTCATTAGTAAATAAATTTTGTCTGGAACTTCATTTAAGAATTACACCATGTCTTCTCGACTGAACACTCTACATTTTCTTGAACGATATCTAACGTTTTTCTGTTTTAAGAAAGCGATAAATTTCGTGAGTAAGAAAACATTGTTCTTCAAGTGCATCATAGAGACCTCAGAATGTTATTTCATTGTACCTAGTAAGTTAGTACACTTTTCTCGCCAATATCTGCATTTTCTTTGATCAACATCATACAATTTTCATAAGCTCGCTCATCATGTCGTTCTCAGGAATTTGCTGGTATTAGAGCATCGGCACCGTTTTTAAATGCTTTTTCTATTTTTCTGTCGCTGCTCTCACAATTGTCACTGTATTAAATCCTGATTCTTTTTAAGAATACTTGGAGGACAAACTGAAATGAAAAAATTTATTGACTCTACTATGCATTCACTTTTGTGAAAAAAAAACAATTAGTTGTTTATTATAGAGTTGCTGTAGCCAAGTGAAAACTAGATAAGTTCAGATTTCCGTTCATTTTTTCAGTCGTTTTTAATTAATTTTCGAAATTTTTGTAAGCAAATCGGTAACCCAAAAAATTGATACAATATTCGATCGGAAAGGCCACAAGAGATTTTCTAACTTTTTTTCTCAATCCGTTCTGATGTAGTTTCCGATCTTACTATTTTATGCAGTTTTTATTGATTTTTTTTTGGTTTTTTTTAGATTTGATATTTTCACTCTGTACTTTCTGGATATCCCACTTCGTATTTTTTTAAATTTTATCTGCAAACAAATTTCAGCATTTACTTATATAAGTTTTAATTAATTTATCCTAAACTTACTTGTCCTCAATTTTATTTACCACTTGCAATCTAGACAGCAATTACGAAATGCCTATCATTAATAGCAACACCAAATTAAAATTAACACAAATAAATTGTTATAAGTTATAATCATCCATTATAATTCCTTACGTCAACTTAAAAGAACATTAACGATAATTACAACTTTAAACATTTAAAGAAATTCTTTAAAGGTTATTCAACGAAGAAACTATAACTATAAAACAGAGTATTAGTATCTGCGGTTTGAAACCAGATCTAATTTAGACTACTAAATCCATCTAATACATTAACAACTATAGATGCGGCTTAGTTTTCGTCTAAGAACATCAATAAGCGGTCTCATCAACCTACAACAAATGGGTCCATTATCGTCATGTTGCTACTGATCTACACAACAAATTCGGACATGCTGAAAATAATGATTAAAATTTTAATGATTAATAAACTTAATATATAAAATTACTTGTCCTAAGGAATTTTATAACTTATACACAGATTTAATTGATTTTTAACTTAGAATTTAAGTTAAATTTTATAAACTTTGTTAAATACACTGATATGTTTACATATAGTAACAAACATTGATGTTTAAGTAAATAAAACTCATCAGAAATCTTACCTGAAAACAACGTGAACGAGATCTGGCTTAATTATATATTATACTGAAGATATAGTTCTTGCCACAGTACATATCAATCATTTGAGAAAAATTTTTCATAAATTATTGTAGAAACATCGTGTACCGCTCTTAAGAAATGAGGTGAACAAATAGGGGTAAGGGACTAACCACGCCCCGCTAACAACTACAATTACTGCTAACGATACCCGTTATTTCAGATACAACCGCAAATATAATTTTACTACCATCCGATCTACAACTCATATTGATTTTTGACCTGTGGAATTTAAAGTCGACCGAAAAACAAGTTACTGCACGAACCAATTATTTTCTCAATACAAAGCACTGATGCAAATTATCGATTATATTTACAACGTCATTTTGAGTATGATTGAAGCAAATTAACAATAATTTCGACCTTAAGGTATTTATGTAAATTCCTATTCACATAACTATTTAAGTTTTCACGTATCTAAACGTTGATGACTTACTTTATATCTTCAGAATTGTACTAAAAAAGAAGCCTGAATTTGACGGTTTGGTATTAGTGACAAATACCATCAATTTCTTTATTTTGGTTCATAAAACGTAGTTTAGTTACCATAATGTGAAAAATGGTTGTATTAACATTTAGCATTAAATATAAAAATTTGCATTTCTATTGTCTATTACATTCATTTAAAATGAAAAAAATTCTTTTATTTAAGTATAGAGTTTTGTTTACTAAAGAAAGGGTTTAATTAAATTTTATTTTGTAAAAATACGTTTTGTTAATTACTTTGGAACATTAAAATTAAAGTAATTTGTTCTAAAAGCTGGAGTGTATTTTTTAATTTAAGGTGTTTTATTTTTGTAAAATTATTATATAGTCAGTTTATTTTTATTTTATGATTGTTCTATTTTTAAAATGTTACTATAATACGAGTATAATGTAAGATAATTGGTCATACTATCTGCAGCAAAATTTGCAGATACTAAATAAATAAAAATTACTAGTTAAGTCACAGCACAATTATTATAAGGTCAAGGCGATGCTAACGAGTCGTACCGCTTTGTGCTTATTATGCTGTGGTTACGCATTATAAAATCAATCCTAATAGTTTCCAATCATTGTTGAATCAATTAGAACAAGTTTGTTCCTGCATGTTTGTAAAAAGAAAAGAGAAACAAAAAATAATTAAGGTTGATTTTTCGGTTTTCTGGACACTTTAGTTTAGCTTCCAACGAAATGGTAAAATAAATATAGATATTTTATTTCCAGCAGGATACCGACACTATGAGATTTATAATAAACACGGTGCAACATTCACTCATTTCCTTTAATGTTTTGATTTGTTATTAATAAATTTTTCATTGACAAAACTAAGTTTCGATAAAAATGTACTTAATATTAAGCAGAAGTGTTTTTTAATTAATTAGGACCCATATTGATGTGTCCAATTCGTTCTTGTTTAGAAATTGCAAGCTTTTAACCTTTATTACAATAACAATTACAATAAAAATATAAATTAGAAGGAAACTAAAAACCATAAAGCCCAATTGTACAATCTCTGCTTGAAGTTAACGATGATTTAATTTTTTTCTGGATACAATTGTGACAATAATTATCACCTAGAAAATCTTTAAGCGGAGATTGTACAACTGGATTCTTAACTTTGCCATCGTCGGGTTGAATCGACGATCTAAAAGGAGAGAGCTACATCTTGAATTCTTTTAACAAAAATGTTTAAAATATTAACAGCTATAGTCTGACAAAGTTTGTAGTAAGACATCCTGCATTTAAGAAACATAAACATAAGTTAAAAATTTGAAACGCTACAACATCTGAGTTAGTAATAACAAAAACAAATAAGAAATATGTTAAATTACAACACTTTTTACAATTTGGTGAAAAAAGGTTTTCAAAAATGTTTTTAAATTTAATCTATAAAATAACTTGTAAAAACTGTAACAAACGCTATGTAGGACAAACCAAAAGGCCTATCAAAACTTATTTTAATTTATTTAATTCATGTTAAGCATCATCGGTCAGTATTGCTATGTATATGCTTAAAACTTACCACGGGCTATGTCGTTAAATTAATTAAAAATACATAATATTAATGAAGTAAATCTCACGAAAACAATGAAATGGAATGATACATACTTCAGCGTCGGTTTTGTACTTAAAATTTATGCTGTGGCGTAAAGTAAATAATGTGTATAATTAAATAATTAAAATGCCAAATACTAGATTTCAATTTGACAACTTCATTGTGGCTAAAAAGACTTGTGTTTGAGGTTTGGATCTGTGTTTTAACTCTCGATTAGTGGCATTTTTGAGATTTTTGAGCTGTTGCATAGAAAAATATTAAAGCTTTTTTAATCTGTCTTTGATAACATGTTTAATGATGACATTTTTTTGCTCAGCACCTGATTAAAGATGAAGGTATACTTTGTGGCAGGTGTATCCAATGAAATCATTTTTCTTGTATTAGAATGGAAAAGTTTACCTACCAAAATAAGAATTTGAAATGTTTTGCAGTTTATGTTGGCTTAAAAAACAACAAAGACTACATGCATACTTTACGAACGATTCAAAGTCAATGATACTCCTTTCGTGATTGGATTTCTTCCCTGAAACAGAACGTTAAAATCTTAAAACGAATCCCAAAGGGAGTTTGAATAATAGCTGCGAAGAGAATGCATCAAGAAACGATGAGTTATCTTAATAAAATCTTTTGTGTTTGCATGCATAGCTTCCGCGTTCCGGAAAATGACAAGAAATCTTTAATCTCTATACTTTGTAAAAGATAATAGAACTGTCTAGTTTAAAACGGTTTTTGACAGGTTCTTTGGTTTTCCTTACGTAGTGTATGTTAGAGTTTTTGTAATTTATTTTATGGATCGGGAATCCTTTCCTCATTCGATGAGCTAGTTGCTTCAGAAATACGACTTTTAGAAAACTGCAGATAAACATCAACACCCTTACATTATTGAATTTTCCTTCTATACCAGTTGATAATGAATCTTCACGGAAAGATCACAGATTGTACAAAGCTATCGCTAATTCTCATAATGGGTTTTCAGGTGGTATGTTGAAAGAAAAGGTCAATAGGCTGGTAATGTGTATACTTTATAGAGTTAATTTATGTGCTTTGATAAAAGATTAGACCTATCGCAGAGGAAACCACTTTTAGAAAATTAGTTGCAAAACTAACATGCAAAGCATATGCCATGAAATTAGGTGATTATCTTATACCAAGAGAATTAGGCATTGCGACAAAGGAAATTTGCAAAGCTACTGTACACACTGTGAGTTTTCTAACGGACATAAACAAGATAAGCTTTTAGATTTTGCTTAATGTTGATTTTAAGAAAGCTTTTAAAGTATTAAACGTGACTCACTGTTTGATACTATACTAATGATGACTCCCAAGCTCTATAAGTTTTTGTTTCAGTGTTACTCTACCCTAACTGACATATTGCAAATAGGATTATTTCATCTCAAGTGGGTTGCCAGCGAGAAGATACTCTTGGTCTATTGGGTTATAGTATAAGCATTGATTATAAAATTCGTAAAGATACGCAAGCTTTAATATTTTTTCGTAACTACATCTCCTACAAGCAACGAATGCCCCTTTCACCTCTCGGCCCACAAACTGTTCATTAGTAAAGTGCTGCTGCGAACGATTTAATATTATAACATTAATTCTGTTACTGTTTCGCATACATACAACATCGGTCTCTACCTACGAGAATGATTCAAGAAATCAAACTCGGCAATTTCCAAAGACGTTCGTTTGTTCGCAACATAAATAACTTGCACGTGCACAATAAAAAATGTGCACTTATGTAATTAGCTTGCTACGAGTTTATCCTAGTGTATCATAATACTTGGATTTGCGAATTGTTTTTAAATTTTGTTTCAAACTTCAATAATTCATTTTTCGAAAATAGGAGTTAAGTTAAGGTCACACGGTTAAATACACTCATTAAATTAATAAAAATTTAAAAAAAATTGCTAATTTTTAATTTAAAAAATTTTCCCAAAACCAAATTTACTTGGATTGAACTTAAACTAAATTAAGATAAAATTTTTAATTACCGGTGTTTCTTTCTAAGATTATCGGAATTAAACACATTAATTCCAGTTTTCCGATTCGCTTTAGAGTAGCCTTTATTTTTAATTTAATTAACAAATTGATAGTATATATCTGATGTTCAATACAAACTTAAGACAATTGTTTGCTTTCTGATGTTAAATATGTAAAAATATTTTTAACGATACCTTTGTACATTTATGAATAGCGAATGACGAATTAAATACTTTTGATAAGTGAGATGCAAACTAAATATGCTCGGTTTCATAATCTTTACACATTAAATAAAGTTTATTTTCAGAAAATAAATCTTCTTCTCACTTAATTATTTTTCTCTGCATATCTCACATTCATACCTTTTCAACTGCTTAAATGCTGGATAACCAGTTCAATAAACTATGCTATAAGATTCTAAAGAACAAACGGAAAACACTGGTGTTTTTGCTTTGTTACAGTTAGCACGGGCATAATAAAAATAATATTGTGCACTCAACTCAATTTATCTCGGTGCGTTCTAATAGCTGGATTTGCGAATTGTATTTAAATTTTGTTTCAAACTTTAATAAAACAACAATTTAATTTGTAAGAAAAAAAATGTATTTGCATCAATACAAGTTATGATAAAAAAAATTATTTTTATGTATTTCCATATAATTGTGGTTATTATTTACATAAACAGTTTACTCGTTTCGGACCCAGTTGGAACAGATGCAACTGCTGAGTTTTTAATCGAGAAGGACGTCCTGGTTGTAACTCTGCTTAGATGCGGAAGTTGATTCTAAGACGAAAAAATAACATAAATTCACTGATAAAAGTCAATTATATTTAATTTTGAATATTTTTTCAAAATTAATTACACACAAAACTTTTAGTTTAGCTTCTAATGACAAGTTTTTATGTTCAATAACAAATAACAAAAAGTTGTTGACTTTTCAATTTTCTTAAAACCCTTTCAATCGCTACGCAGTGATCTGCGTAGAGCGTGGATTTTTTTAACCTTTAGATAAATCAGAAACTTGAAAAAACTCGCTCGTTTTTAAATTTTTGGCTTTGATGGATTTTAAAATAAAATTATATATTGTAGTACTTTATAAGACAAGTTGAATTAAATTAAAAAAATTTCAAAATTGGATTAGGTAAGGTCATTTTGAGGTCAAAAGTCAAAAATATATTCGTAAATATCTCATCTAGTATTCCATGTACACGGTCGTGTAATATATCAATCAAAGGGAATTAATTGCAAGCCAATTTTAAACATGCATTTAAAAATATTTTAACATTTTGGGTTCAGAACGTATTTCACTTTCAAAATTTTTTGAAAATATCGACTTTTGTTTTACAACCTATACTAACGTGCAATATATCAATCAAAGCATGTAGAAAGCCAATTCCAAAACTATTTTTAAAACTGTATTACTAGATTGGGTTTAAAAGTTATTGCACTTTAAAAGTGTTTTTGAAGATTTCGACTTTTACGGCATTCAAGAAAATCAGATGTTTGTTATTATTTAATGAAAATAAGGTTGCAAGCGCATTAAGTTGTTTAAAAATAGAGATACAAAAAAAAGGCTAGAGTTGACTAAAAATGAAAAAAAATAGATAGAAAAGAAAAAAGACTAGATTTGACTAGAAAAGAAAAAAGACTAGAGTTGACTAGAAAAAGACTAGAGTTGACTAGAAAAGAAAAAAACTGGAGTTGACTAGAAAAAAACTAAAGTTGACTAGAAATGAGAGAGCCCAGAACTGCGTAGAACAAATTCTACGTTTCATTAGAACACATAAATACTAGAGTTACATTACATTACACGATCTTATGTTTGATAAAAAATCTTAAAAATGCAATAACCCGTAATGCCACTTCATTTTTAAGAGCAGTTTTGGAACTGTCTTTCAATCAGATTTTGATTGCTGTATTACTGGGCAATGCAAGTTAATAAAGAAAAAAGTCGAATTCTTCAAAAAACTTTTAAAGTGCAATAACTTTTAACCCAATCTAGTAAAACAGTTTTGAAAATAGTTTTGGAATTGGCTTTGTACACGCTTTTGATTAATATATTGTACGTTAGTGTAGGTTGTGAAACAAAAGTCGATATTTTCAAAAAATTTTGAAAGTGAAATAACTTTTGAACCCAAAATGTTAAAATATTTTTAAATGCATTTTTGGGGGTTCCCTTTTCCTCGATATATTACACGACTGTATACATAGAATACTTTTTTGAGATATTTACGAATATATGTTTGACCTTTGATCTCTAACATGACCTTACCTAATCAAATTTTAAAATTTTATAAAATTTAATTTAACTTGTCTTATAAAGTACTACAACATATAGTTATATAGATTATATAAACTCAGAATTATATAGCCAATCGACTGATGTAAAAGAATTATAGGTTTGTATTTAAAATTAGAAATTTGATAGCAATTTTTGGCACACCCTGTATAGCTGAAGGTGTAAAACTATTTTAAGTAGAACGAAAATGATCGATTATGGCCGCGTACTAAACTTCAAGTTTCTGATTTATCTGCATGTTAAAAACTTTTATTGCACGGCTCTACTACGCAGATCACCCGTTATACGTACGCTACATGAATGCATAGCATAATGTTTATCTCATCTATTTGGAATTAAAAGAAAACCTAACGGGTAAATAAAAATATTTGCTTACCTTCTTTCTAGAATTTTACGGGCACTGATTTTACATAATAATTTACGTTCACTGTTTATAATAATTTTGGAAGGTAAAAGTTTTTCACATATTAACTTATTTCCTAAAGTGCCAATATCCACAACCGCAATACAAACTTTTTTGGTAGTCCTTTGTAGGTTTCACATCTTTTGTAAGGGCGTCTACGCTCTTCTTTGAATTATTTGTGCAACTAACGTATTTATAATTACTAATTGTCACAAAAATTACGGTAACTAATTTTATAATCAATGCAGTATCTTGTAACAATGAAGTAACTTCAAAACCTCAAACGACTCCATATTCATATTCAAGATACACGCATTGAGACAGGTACGGTGGAACAGACATAAAAATGGAGGGAAAACTGAAAATCTTGTCGTAGTTGTACGGTAGAGCCATCTATTTTTCATCGTACTTTTGTGTCACATTTCGTCCATATAGGTTGCGCATCTTTACGAATTTTATAGTCAATGGTATAACGCTTTAACCAATGATTTATTTCTTGGTGACGGAACTATTTGTGGTGACACAAAACAAATAATGAGAGATTTTAAGTTAATTATTAACGAAACTAGAAATATTGGAATAGAAATCAATCTCTCCAAATAAGAATTGTATTTTTGCTTTAGGAATGCTTTCTGGGATTGATCATTTTAACTCTGTTTCACCTAGAATACGTATTATATCAAACAGAGAATTTTACTCTTCTCGGTTTCCACTTACTTAGAATTTACTTATTACAGATAAAGAATTGAAAAGTAAAGGAATTTCACATTTTTCTTACAGAATTTTTTTACATCTATAAATAGCGTTTTTGGTCACTTTTAGACACTTTGATTCAGAATATGACTCAAGTATATTTTTATAACAAAGCTGAAACTTGTGGGTTTCCATTCCCTCAATATAGAAGAACTACGACAATGTGATAGTCCCCAAACAACTTTGTGATACGAAATTTGATTCCAAATTAGAAGAAACCAGCTTTTATGTATAGTCACGAAAAAGTCTGTGTTTAGTTAAATACACTTCCTTCAATATAGGCATTCTTCTAGATAATAGTGTTTTTAGATTTCCATCTTTTTTGAAAGTTAGACCAAATTTGCCGCAAATACCACTGTATTTGTAGCGATAAAGTTTTGGAAATCGGATTACTTGGATTAAACTGTGGAAAAGTTTCAGGAAGATGGGCACGTCTTTCGGTTTTATGTTCTGCCAAGACACCCTCGAGACTGGAACTAGCAAGAATTTTTTCTAGCCCGGAAGTCTAATTAGTCTAATTTTATGGTTTTGTGCAAAGTGTGTCAAGTAAACGCCCTGGCATAGTTGCTGAATTTGCAGCGAAGAGAAAAATTAACAAATACCGCGATATTAATAAAGATTAAATTTTTTGCAACTAAGGCTACTATGTATGGGTCGATGGTGTGAGGAGGCTATTTTTTTGACGAGTTAGGTCACAAACTAGTATCTATAAGCGGAGATTGGCGAGTTAAGAAATATCTTATCCAGAGAATAAGTCTAGGCATTCAGCCTGGTAATGCTTCATCTCCAATAAACGAGGTTTATCAAATAATATGAATTTTGCTCAAGTAAACTTGTAAAAATAATGGTATTTTACTCTGATGAGCAAAATTTATCTTTTGACAATTGATCTCTGTTGGTTGCATTTTAAGTTTTAGGCCATCATGGATAACTTTTTCAAAAACCAATAATAAAAAAGTTTTCTGTATGGTTCCAACTTAAGTAGACACACTGTATTATATGTTGTTTTTGTTGACTTTTAATCTAAACGTAATTAATATAAATTTACTTTAATAAATATTAATTAAAATAGGCCCTTATGAATATAAAATGTTGCGTTCATGAACAAAATTCCAAAATTTATTTATTTACGAGATACGCAAAAATTAATTCAATCACCCTGTATAATTTAAATTCTAAAATAGAAAATATTTTTATTTGTTAAAGTTTCCATAAAATTATAACAAAAGTATTAAACCAAAATTGGCAATATTTTAATTAAAATATTTATATTTAAATGTGTAATATAAACGTAGCAACCTGAATTTAACCTAATCAGCAAAAGTTTTTTTAGTGTGCAAGAAAATTATCTCCGTATTATTAACAATCAAATTATTTTGCTTAACTACGTTTAAGCAATAAAAATCTTCTTTACGATTTAAAGAAATCAGTTTCGCTTTTTTAATTAATTTTTGTGACTCGACCAATTTTACCTAAACATTAATTAAAATGACTTACATCAATATTTTTAATTAAAGATTTTTCTTAAATGCAAAAGTATCTGTTATTAAAGTTTGCGTTCTATGTAACTTCGCGTTAATTAATTATTTTTATATATTGTACAGTTGAATTTGAATGCATAATAAGATTTTATAGAAATTTGTACGAATCAATCTATAAATCACACGATTTTAAATTAAAAATAACAGATGGACGATAAAGGTTAAAAGGCAATTATCAAGCCGTCAACGCTCTTCTTTTTCCGAACCCGAACACGAAATTAATGTAAAATTTTGCTCTTGTATTGGTTTATCTGTTAATTAATACAAATAATATTTGTTTTAGTAATGGATGCCATCTGCTCTTTATTTGTATCTTCCTGTAAGAATAACCCAAGCGAATAAACGCACCAAAATAGGTTGTCGTGACATCCTTAATGACACTTAATTATGACGTTCTAAAAATAGTAGGTAAATTGTTATGACGATGTATTAGATATACTACTACAAGGAAATTATAATATACAAACAATATTCTTGTAATAGTAGTGCAAAACGTAATTTGTTTAATGAAGATGACCTATAAGGATTATGTGTTTATACGAACGAGAAATTAGACATGTCAGCATTTTCGTGTAATTCTATAATTAGAATGGGTTTTATTGCAAGGTTAATAAATTAAATAATAGTAGTTGTATCTTATTAAAGTTATTATATTTGACGTACATTTCTGACATTTTCGTGACCGGATTTATTGTCACAATCCATTCCTAAAAAGGTCAATGTAATTTCAAAACACATTGTTTGGTTTCGAAAATTTCTAAATTTTTATCATATTTGACTTATTCGCTTAGAAAGTTTGTTTAGATAATTTACACATCATAGTGAAAAACACTGTGTTGCGGTAATTATGCCACTATGTAGTGGTGCCTTGTCTTGGAAATTTTAAGTAGAACAGAATCCATTTAATTCGAAAATACATGTAGGGGGACAGTAACCCCTATCGGGCGCGCACCAGGTTAGTGGGTGTGATCAACATGCTTGTTGGGGACAAAAAACCTTAACTGGTAGCACGTGAAAGCACTGACCGCGCACCAAACTTTACCGCCTGAATCGCAAGGAAATAACCTCAACAATAAATGCTAGGAGATGCGTTACTGAATAGTAGATCAGTACTACTGGTTCTACCTTGAGAAACCGGGCGACCTTTCGTTGTAATATAGCCTTCCATGTCAGTTGGGGCTCCTGGCATAGTGACCTTTCTTTCCCCAACACTCGTGGGACCAAAATGGAGACTAACGAAAATATTATTATACCAATGGAGACTGTCTATGCTACGATACGACCCTCTTGGTCGCCAGACACTGCGGGACCAGCTCGAACACCAATAACGGCAGTGGAAAACAAGGACCTGCCCAAAAACAAAACAGACTCTCTGGGGCTTAAAGAAGAAGCTAAAAAAAGAAGCGAAGAAAAAGACGATACGTGGACTGAGAAAGACAAAGGGAAGGAGGGTGAGGCCACTAGTTCTTCAAAGAGGCTTTCCTCAGACTCCTCAACGCTCGACTCTCAAAATAGAGTACTAAAGAAGACCAGGAGACCGCAGAGTCAGACTGTGTTCTTCAGCGGTGTTTAAAAACACTAATATGGCGGTGATTTACAGACGCCATGCTGATGTCCAACTGAATCAGACCTGATCCAGGAGAAGCTGACGGCTGCTGTGGACGCCACTCCTTCGGGAAGTGCGAATCCTCCACAGTTTGAAGGTGCTTAGTTCTCGACAGGGGCTCTAAGGATTAACTGCGCGAACGAGCACTCTAAGATATGGCTCGTGTGGAGACTGAGAAGCACTTTGGAGGCATATGGCAAGGTGCAGACTTAACTATAGTCAAATCAAAGGAACTTTCCAAAACGCCCAAGGTAATAGTATGGGTACCAGAAACGTCGAATGTGGATGTGGTCAAGACCCGAATTGAAATTCAAAATCCTGGACTTCAAGTGGGAGATTGGCGCCTTCTTAGTCAGAAAAAGGAGAAGGAAAACTGCCATACTCTGGAGAAACGCTAATCCGAACGCTAACCTTTAGAAAAATAGGTAAGGATTGTGAGAGTCATTCAAGTGAACCTGCAACACAGTACGGCGGGTCTCGCTGCTCTCTGTAAAGCAATAAAGGCATCTAACATTGCTCTTATCAAGAACCCTAGGTATTCAGGGATAAAATCATGGGCCTGTGTGGTATTGACGGAGAACTAATTTATAGCAGAACAGTCGAAGCCGAGGACTTGTATACTTGTCAAAAGACATGTAAAAACGCTGTTCACAGGACATAGTGGCATTAATATAACTCGTAGTGTTGATGGACTGAGGGAGCTTGTTTTGGATCGGTCTATCTTCACTACAAAAATACTTGCCCCAGCGGAAAAATAGAGGAACTGCTGGAGAGCTGCGGGAACAAGAAACGTAGTTTATCATCGGATGTGACTCCAATGCCCACTACACCATATGGGGAGCTCAGACACCAATTTAAGAAATGAGTCGTTAGCACAATTTTTATGGCAACTAAATTAAACATATTGAATATTGGTAATAAACCAAACTCTTTATAACTAGTAGTAGAAAGGAAGTATTAGATATAACGATAGGTACTAGATACACTAGTAATCTCGTTAGGAAATGGCATGTGTCTGATGAAGAGAGCTGCTCTGATCATAGACACATCAGGTTTGAAATCATGGGGTTACACTATAAAACTGAGACTTACCGTAACCCTAGACAGACGGACTGGAAAATCTATTAAGACAGATTAGACTAAAACTTACTCGGAACACTAGGTTCGGTAAGTAAAAATATTGAGCTGGAAATAATAGCAAAGCAAATTGCAGATGCTATGTTCGCAGCCTACAATAAGAGCTGTAATCTGACTGTGAGACGCACTACCAGGTAAGTTTCGTGGTGGAACAGTGCCTTAAAAGGTCAAAGAAAGCAGGTTAGAAAACTTTTAATAAGGCAAAAACGTCAGGGATGTGGGAGGCCTATAGGGCCTTGGGCCTCTTTAACTGAGGGCAAGAGGCACTCAAAAGGCTCGGAGATTCTCGTGGAGAAGGCATTGTGAGGACATTAAAACGGTCCCAGATAATGTCAGGTTCTATAAGATCTTATCGAAAATCCCCCAAGTTGCACTTCAAACTAATCGACACGAAGACGGCAAATTCACAACAAACGAAAAGAAGACTTTAAGTGGACTTCTTCGGACTCACTTTCCCGGAAAAATCTTACAAAAGTAAACCACTAGACTGGGCCAGACAGAAGCCGGACGAAACTGGCAACAAAGCGTCAAAAGCAGACTGGCAAACGCCCAAGAAAGTGGTAACTTTTATAAAAGATCAAATGGGCGATAAACTCTTTTCAGCTCTGTAAGTCATCGGGTCTGGATGGAATTATTCCCATCATGCTACAGAAGGAAACTAACTGTTTGTGGCGTAGACTATGCAAGGCATTTAGGGTTAGCGTAGCCCCACACTACTTGCCGAGGACGTGGCGGCTTACCAGGGTGGTTTTTATTCCAAAGACAGGCAGAGCAGACTAATCCCAAGCAAAGGCTTATAGACCCATTAGTCTAATGTTATTCGTATTCAAAGACATTGGAGAAGATTATGGATAGGCATGTTAGGGAAGAGATTCTGGTGACCAGTCCTTTATCCCGAGACCAGCATGCATATCTTCCAAGAAGATCTACAGGGACAGCTCGTTGTACCCTCATTAGTAGGGCGGAGAATGCTTTGGAAAATAAACAGATTATGTTGGCGGCCTTCTTAGATATACGAGTAGAAGGCGTTGATGATAATACATCTTTTGACTATATAACCGCGGCCTGAGGAGACGTGGGTTGGAAGAATTAGCTGAAAATGGATTGACCGCATGCTAAGAGAAAGGATGGTGTTCAGAACGCTTTTTGAGCATACGTTAACAACCAGGGTGGCAGGAGGTTGCCCTCAGGGAGAAGTACTTTCTCCTCTGTTGTGGAACCTAGTCATAGATGGATTGCTAACTAAGCTTAGAACAGAAGGCTACTTCCCTCTGGGGATTCAGACGACCTTGTCATTCTAGTGGAAGGCAAGTTTTTAGTCACAATCGGAGAACAAATGCAACGTGCACTGAACGTAGTAAACAGATGGTGCGTGACGGAAGGGCTAAAAATATCTCCCCAAAAGACCACCATAGTGTCGTTTACACGCAAAAAGAAATTAGAGGAATTAGGACCTCTTCCATTAAATGGGCGGAACTAGCTATATCTGGGAAGGTAAAATACTTAGGGGTAATCTTTGACTCCAAGCTTACCTGGAACCAACATATAGCAAAAAGTCATACAAAAAATCGGAGATTACCTTAGCGGTAATCACACGCATGTATGACAGACGATGGGGGCTTGGACCAGAGATGGTACACTGGTTGTACACAAGAGTGGTCAGGTCCGCCATTACCTACTGGCCAGTGTATGGTGGCCAAAGGTCATGCAAGAGACCACAATCCTGAGACTAAGCAAGGTTCAAAGACTTAACTGTTTAAACATAACAGGGGCTCTGAAAACTACGCCCACTGCAGCACTTTTAAAAGCAATTCTAGGCCTACCCCTTTGCACTTATATATTAAAGGGAAGCAAAACTGGCGGCATACAAACTTCAGTTATCTTCAACCAATATCAAAGCTGATTCCCTCATATAAGACGTTTACAGGACATTGGAGGATCTGACTGAATGACTGAATACAATACAAAACGAAAATTTCAAAAGACGGTATAATATGGTAAACAGATGGTTCTAAATCAGAGAAGGCGCCGGATTAGGAATATATAATAAAAGAGAGGATCTATGTTATGCCCTCTCTATGGACAACCTAGTGACTGTCTTTCAGGCAGAAGTTCTTGCCCTCATCAGAATATGCAAAACTAATATGAGGAGAACTACCACCGTAGGCGTATCTATATTATGTCGGCAGGGTTTCTTAACGGGTCACATTGCCGTCCAAGAACATCTGCGAAAAATCGGACACTTATTGTGCATTTGCAAGGCGCTAGACAACAGAAGACAGCTTATTTTTGGGTGCAACAAAATGCTACCAAGAGAGTTAAGTACGTATCCCGCAACGACCTGCACCTATTAGTGCAGGGTGGGAATTTGGATACGTCGATTAATAAAGGAATTAATAAAGAAAGTACAATAAGACTTTTAGGCTGCGGTGTATCCGGAACCACAATGGTAGACGACCTAAGAGAAAAAAAATCGAAAATAACACAAAACAATAAGATATATATTTAGCCGTCTTTCACACTTACGGTTTCCTAACACATTGTCTTAAATATAAGCCATTGCATTGATGGTTTTATGTTGGAGCCTTATACGGTGCCGTCGCAGCACTGCAAAGGACTGCAACGGCACGGCGGCGTACGGCAACAGAAAGACAGTCAAGCTTGTAGAACATGCACACGCGCCGTGTGTAAATTTTTTAAAAATGGAAAAAAATTGTAAATATAATAAAATAATGATTATTGAAATAGATAATGAATTACTAATTACACTTGTTAAAACAATTGCGAGTGTTATGGGATAAACTATTAACCACTAAAAATAGATACAAGACATTGGAGAGTTAGAAATAAATATGTAGTATTTTGAAAGATTTGACGATGCCATATCATAATTAACAATATGCGTCTTTTTCTTTCATCTGTCTAATGTACGTGACGTACAAATCTGAGCGCCGCCTGAAAACCGTCTACCAAAAACCGTGTTCCGCGTAAACAAAAAGCAAATTAAATTACTGCATGGCTACGGAACGGTTACCATTGCAAAACCATAAGTGTCAAAGAAGGTTTATTATTCAAAAATACGGAGCTGGTATGCGACTCTCAATAATTTCCGATGATGCGTTATTGTTTGATGTCTTCGCATATAAACATAATCCGTCATCCCAGGAAAATGTTAGATAGTCCAAAAAAGCAATTGTGCATATTGATAAGACGCAAGAAACAACAATAAGAATGGAAAACAGGGAACTCAAATCCAATAAAGGAATTAACTAAATTGCTGAAAAAAAGGGAATGAATCCTTATGTACTATTGAGAAAACAAAGTATGGGAAATATTGGTTCTACCAACAGTAATTGGTGTTACCATTTTATGACAAACAGCGCATGCGATTGATGCGATCAAATATGATCGAAAAATATGTTGGTAACTGAATACGTTCCCGCGTTGTTAAAGGTTATGTTCAGCTTGTTTTGGTGCCAGGTCATTGCTTCATTATTTGTAAATCAATACTGTGTGTTAGTTCAGCCACTACAGCAGAAGCAGATAAGTAAGTGTAAGAACATAATATAATTGAATTGTTTCCAGATTTTAGATTTAATTGTGTAACGTTATTTCTCAAATATCGAAAGCTTTAATTTTAAGGCTCTTCTATATTTCTAAACCTGCAAAAATAATGCATTGGTTTAAGCTTTCTATTATCATTGTGTTTTATTAAAGGAGAAAATAATTGTCAAGGTTATAAACAGTTTTGCTTCTCCTATGTAAAATTTTTTTAAAGACTTCTTAGATTGAATTATTAAGCATTTGGTGTCATAAAAGTAAGAAATACATAAGGTTGATTTTCCTAATAATTAATTTCAAAGCACAAAGCATTGAAAATAGTGATCAAAAGTACCAGTTTTTTTCTTTCTTTTGTCGTAGTGCCTGAGATATATTTTTTAAAAATAAATATTTGCCTCATATAGACACTGATTTTAGATCTCTTATAGACTTCAGTGTATTAAAGTTAATAGGAAGAGGGCCAAAAACGTCAAATTATGAATAGTATTAGAACTCGCAGGATAAGACGAAAGGTTGCTAAAGACGTTGCTGAGTTTTTAAGTCTAGTCGACTTAGAAGCGGTTGCATCTACACTACAAGTCGTGCCTCAAGTAATAACAAACCCAATCGCATGTTTGTTGTTGTTAGACTTTATGGAAAATGACACTTCAAGTGAGATACCACAAAATAGAACGGGTTTTTACATGGAAAGTGAAGAAGCGTCTGATTGATCTTTCATCGAAACTAATCAAACATCAAACAATGTTCTTGTAGTTGTTTGGAAGATGGCAGCTGTGTTCCTTCATCTGACTGTGCAAGTCAGAATGAAAAAAATACTAGGGAATTATTACAAACCTGGTCGATACAAAATAATATAATACATACTGCTCTTTTCTCAAAAATCTGCCCAAAGATGCTCGTACATTGTTACAAACTCTTAGAAGCATTCACATTGAAACAATGGGCGAAACACAAAACAATAAATTTTTTTATTGTAATCCTATACTTTGCCTTTGTATACTGTTAAAAACTAAAAATTATATTCTATGAACTTTAGAATTAATGCTTTGAATTTCTTTTTTAATTTTTTTATTTGTAAATAGTGGTTTTGAGACAAATTACATTACAATTTAGAAAGGGTGGGTGTGATTCTTCTATTTAGTAACTCAAAGCAAAGGAATACGGAACTCTAAACTGCAGCGTGGCAACGCTTTTGTGTTTGCTGGGATAGGACGCGACAAAATTAATAAATGACATGCATAAAAGAATTAACTTTAGCTTGTATAACTAGGAAGTCTTTGGTGTTTGACAGTTAATCGGCAGATGTAACAGCCTCCGTGTCCAAATCAAATATTTTATTATCCAATGAAGAAAAATGAAAACCAAAATGGACTCGTTGATAACATATACTGGGCTGCTTACAAAGAACCAAATAAACGGCTTATTTTGGATGGTGTCATTGATCCCGAAGGAGGTTTGAAAGTAGACGGAAATTTCAGCGTTGTGGTGATACCAGACCCAATTCGATATTTTATAATTTTCGGATTATTATCCTTGCCAGCATAACCATAATTAAATATCCATTGATTAATTAGGAGGGAGAACGTCTGCAATGACCAGCAGAAGTAAGCCAAAAGAAAAACCCATAAAAGAAAACAAAAGGTGCCTGCAATTAATAGAACCCGTAAGAGTAAATAATATTTTATTAAAACAAAGAAAGTGAAAAGGTACTTACACAGGAACAGTAGTGGAAGATTTATTCCCTAATTTGAATGGGATGATTTTACTTCAATCGCTATTACAAAGCACATGTCTACTTGTTCAATTTTTAGACAGCATTTTCCATGTACACCTTTTTCGCGACAGTCAGTAAATGGGAAGTGAGTTATAACTTTTGGAAATGCAGATAAATCATCAGAACTCCGAACTAAAATTTCCAGAAGACTGTTCAATATAAAATTCATATTCAAACGCATGATGGTAAACACGGCTGCCATTAACATTAAAGAGGCCTTGAAAAAGACCTGCCAGACTGGGAAAAACGTCAGAGAAAAAAGAATTTAGAGTTTGAAACCCTACTTTTATACAGAGGGCCCTACAATCGTATAGGGAAACTAATTAAAATCAACATGGAGATGGATACGATTACGAATAAAAACAAACTTGATTCTTATAAAAGTTTGTAAATTTTCAGAAATAACTGCTTGATTATAAATTATGATGATCACGGACCATAAGGTTTTTTGGAATTATTAAAGTTTATAAGTATAGCGATCAATGAGACGTGCAACTGATGTAAGTTTATTCTTTATATTTTAGTTTTAGTGTCAGTTCGTTGGTGATGATAAGCTTAGCTATCGAAACACGTCTACGAATATACTATTTTGTGCAGTTTTGGGTTTTTTCCTTTTTCTATAAATAAGCCCTGTAGTTTAAGCTCTTTGATGAAGGATCTCAATTGTTAAGGCTAGAGAGATTCGATTGATCAATACTTTTCAAAATGGAACATTGCAACGGTAATACGTAATTGTTAGAAAATTTTAATAGTTTTTGTAATATTTTTAGAAAATGTAAACATTAAAAAATTCTAATTGTAGGATTGAAAATGTTTAAAAAATATATTAATAATCAAATTCACCAAACTCGAATAAATTAAATCGTAGATTAGTTCAAAAATCTTTGCTCTTAATCCTTAGATACTATTGTGTTTAATTTTAATTTAAATTTAATTAAAGTTTGGTAAAACTGAAAATTACTCAATAACAAATAAATTGTCAGTAAAAATAACATAATTATAGTCAACATAATAAGTTTTAAATTTGAAATTGTTTTAAAAACTAAAATTACAATTTGAATAAAATAACTATAATTTGAATACGTAAGTAGACTTATATGAATTAAGTTATTTTAAAGAATTCAGTAATTACTAAGAATAAATGCAATTAAGGAGGTGGATTATTATGTCCACAATAATCATTAGTATATCTTCATTCACCGAACTATTTTCAAATGTTCCTTTTCTTACTTCACTCAACTCGTGTCCGAAGGGAATGCAATGGTTCAAAAGTGGTTATCGTCTCCATTGTTTCTTGATCTTAGGACGGTATCAATTAAGCAAAGGTGGTTATTATCGTACGCCAGTTTACTAAACAAGCCATGATATGGTTATTTAAGGCGGGCCGCTGAAGTTATAATAACCAGTTTTCAGTTATTTAAATTACCTTGTTAAGTTTGTGAACTTGTTGATAAATGAGAATTTTCGCTTTTAAATTTAGCATGCGGAGCTATAAATGTTGATTTAAGAACTTACGACAAATAGGTTAACCGTTGTTGATATATTAGTATGGACAACTGTAGGACGTGAATCATAATTTAATAACTCGCGAGAATCAAATGTAAAAAAATGTGCCTTATAATTCGCAACAACGTATATCATTTGGGTGTTGTATAATGATGTTTTATTCCCCAAGTATATTGTAAAACTTCAGCCCCATGCAGATTTATGTCTTTTCAGTGAATTGCACTTATGCATGCATTTAAATGAATTTTTATGTTGCATACAAAGAGTCAAGTGTTTAGCAATATAAGTGATGAGACAACAAGCTCGTGGTGATTTACTCCTTTAGGTGGGTGGTCCGTGTAATTGAATGTTTGGTCGCGGTGAAATGTAGCTATCCAATATTAAACTTGGATAATTACAGGTCCTTACTTACCTCGCTCATATATTATTGGGAATATGTTGACTTTAAATCTATACGCATTATTAATGTCTATTTTTAAATTAATATATTGCCGAAAGTACTTCCAACACCAAAATTATATCGTTACTTAATTCTTATAAAATTATTCATACATTAGCAGGAGCTGAAAAATATGTGTAATAAATTAAAAAAAAAATTTTGAAATGGCATGTATGGAAGTAGAAGGCATCAACTACACGTTTTCAATTTATCAAACTGTAATTTATCTACGTTTTTGGCTCATTATTTACTTAGTCTGACAAATGTTGTCATGGTTTGCAAATTTATCATCAACTTCTATTATTTACACTGTAATTATCATTATGAAGGTGATTGATACTTTAAGAGTCTCAAAATCTTATGCCAATAATTAGACATCGTAAAAATATATTCATTACATCAATAATAAATTCGGTGACACACTACTAATTTTTGTTTTTGATCTGCAATATACGACTAAAGAAATGATTGTATTCCAAAAATATGTGTAGTCATGTGTAAAAATGCTTTTATGTTAATGGAAGCGATAACACATTTTCTTAGACATAACTTGGTGGTAAAACCCATGGTATAATTAAGATGGAAGTGAAAGTTTATCTCGCAGAGACAATCTATATCCAACACCGGAGATGGAAGGACGTCTAAAGAAGCTCACCACTCTGTGTTAGCAATTTGGAGAATCAATAAAACCATTTGTGCAGAACTGATCTATTGCAAGAATTCTTACGATGAATTAATGACTTACATCCAACAGTTTCATTGAAGCAATTCTGGGATTTTTTGTATCCAATTGTAGTTAGCCACTCTTTTAATGTCATCAGTCCATCTCATGGGGTCTTCCTCTAGATCTTCTTCCTTGTCTAGGGTCTCTACTGAATTACTACCTTGTCCATCTATTGTCTTCCAACCTCGCCACGTGACCCGCCCATCGCCATTTTTATTTTAATTTTTTTCCACTACGTCCTCCACCTTTGTTGGGCTGATCTTATCCACTCATTTGTCCTTCGGTCTCTCTAACGATATTCCCAGCATCAACCTTTCCATTGCTCTCTCTGTGCTATACTTAATTTTTGTTTGTTTATCTTTGTCAATGTCCAGGTCTCTGCACCGTAAGTCAAGACAGGTAAAAACATTCTGATTAAATAATTTGGTTTTTAATTTTTTGGTCTATTTTGCTTCTAAAAACTTCTTTCCACTTACTAAATGCTGCCCAACTTAATTTGATTCTTTCGGTTTATTTCTTCTGCTTGATTTGATTTTGTTAGACTAATTCTCTGACCCAAATATATGTAACTATCAACCTCTTCTTACAACCTTGTTGTTCAATTTAACCTTATTGTCATTGTCGATATCTTCATTACTCATAATCTTTGTTGCTTTTCTGATGTTGATTTTTAATCCTACCTCTCCTGATTTCTCTTGCAGATCTGTCATCATCTTTTGTAAATCCGTTACATTATCTCTTATTAATAGGGACATCGTCAGCAAATCTTAAGTGGTTCAACGTTTCGCATCAACATTCACTCCCCTTGTTATCCCAGTTAACATTTTTAAAATCATCTTCCAGACACATCGTGAACAATTTAGGCGAGATAGTGTCTTCCTGTCTTACTTCTTTTTATTTTTAAACTTTGTTTGTTTTCGCATGTGTCTTAACTATTAATGTTGCATTTTGATATATATTTCGAATTAGATTTGTATACCTATGCTCTATTCGGTTATTTTGCAGGGAATTTAAGATGGCGTTTAGTTCAAGAGAGTCGAATGCTTTTATGAAATCCACAAAACCCAAATATAGTGGTATAAGTTGTATTCTTTTGGCCTCTCTATTAAATTTCTTACCACCTGTAGATGGTCGTTTGTCCCAAAACCTGTTCTAAATCCGGTTTGCTCTCGTGGCTGGTATTGGTCAAACTTATTTGTTAGTCTTTGGGTCAAAAATTTTGTAAACAACTTGTATATTTGTGGATACGAGACTAATTGGTCTATAATTCTCTAGTTTGGTTTTATCCCCTTTTTATGTAAAAAGCATTATTCCATTTTTGTTGGTATCTTTCCTTTTTGTAAATAGTCATTAAACAGTTTTTGTAGTTCTTTAAAAGCATTTTTTCCACCTTCTAATATTCCGTCTTCTCCGGCTGCTTTTTTGTTCTTAACAGTCTTTAATACTTTTTCTATTTCGAACTCTTCTATATCTGCGATATCTTCTAAATTCACATTTGTAATTTTTCTATCTCACGAATACGTTTAACTGCCTTAAATTTGAGTCGTATAGTTGTTTATGTAAATTCTTCAGTTCTTTCTAAAATTTTATCTTGGTCAGTGATTAATTTTCCACTTGCATCTCTTATTAAGGTAATAATATCTCTACCAAGCACCCTGAGTTTCTTTTTTCATTCCTTGGTTCTTTCTACCTCCACCGTTTAGCGCTTCCTCTATTTTCCTTTTCGTGCTATACTTTTAAGTCATTTCTAATTGCTGTTCATTCATTCTATTCAAGTAAAATAGAACTTGGATCTTATTGTAAGAATAGAAATTGGCATAAATTGAAATTTAAGTTTTTCCAAATAAAATTAAAATTATACAATGGCAAATGTTTTGTTTAAAAAACTTAGATTGCAAAAACAGATTTCATTTCTAATTTGATACGTAACATGGAATTAGGATTATAGAGGTTTGACCAAGAAATTATTTTTGGACTTTTGGAAAGTCTTTACATTAGTTCTGTTCTGTTCCATTTTTTAGCTTTGTCGTAGATTCGAAAAGGACTTAGACTGTGAAATGGAAAGAGCATTTACAATTCCAATAAAAATTTATAAGTCATTTTTTTTTAAAACTGGAATCAAGTTATTACTATGGCAGGTAATGTTTTGTGTATGTAAGAAAATGAAGGACGGTATATTTCTATTTTGTAATATATTTTTTTTGTCAAAATTTAACATAGAATACAATAAATTATTTTTTAAAAGCAGGCCGCGAGTGCTTCAAATATAGGGGTATTTTATTAGCCTCAACATACTACTCATCATCATATCAAAAAATAAGACTCAGCTTGGCGCTATTCTGGATGACACATCAATGGAAATTGATCTTATAAATACTAGCAATTAATTTGTTAATGACCAGTTTTACCAAATTCAGTTAAATTTAATCTTAGATTAAATGCAAACATGTCCAAAGATTAAACATAGAAGTTGTTTTTAACCAACGATTAAACACCGAGTTTGATGAAATTAGTCATAAATAAATTTTATTTTATTGTTATCATTTAGTTTCTGCTTTTGAGTTTTTATTCCTGTGTAACGTGAGATCAATAAAAAACCAACTATGGTAGACTGTGAAGACAATTAGAACTTTAGCCACATTAATAGACCTTTCTAACATAAAATTTTAAAACTGAACCATCTTGTTAAATTTAAAATTTTTTTATTAGGTGAAAAAAATTAAAGTTTGGGAAAAACTACAACTCAACAAAAAACAAAAGCAATTTAACGCTGTTTGCAGGTTTATAAATTTAAAAACGTCACAAGAAAAAAGCAGCAATTTACATAAAATACGTTTATGTACTAAAACGTTTTGCTAATAAGTGCTGTAAGTGGAGAATCAGAAAAGCAATTAGTTTCTACTTAAATACAATGCAAAAATGGGAAATTGTTCTGCGAGTATACCTTGGACTGTTGTGTGTGATAAATAATAATCACATAATTCAAAAATAATCGCTCCGGGGAACAATGATTCTTAAATTTTTTGTGCAAGAAATAATTTATAAAAAAAAAGAGTAGAAGTGACAAACAGAAGATAAGAGAGTCCTTGGACAATTTATGGTTTTTCTGATATTCTTAAAAAAAATTTTTGAAGAATAAACATACAGAGTCAATCTGAACAAATTTTCAACTGCGATGAGACGTCTTTCTCCAGTGATTTTTTAAAAACAAAGCAGTAGTACATGTGGTGATAGAATACCACTATATTAATAAGTTGCTCACATCAGGCTAAAAATTGCCTTTGTTTACAATTTTCAAAGGCAAAAACGATATGGAATTGATGATACCTGAAAAACTGACACCACTTGACAGAATTTCTATAGCCGCTTAGAGAAAAGGAAAAATTTGTAAATTGCACCCGGAAATGTTTTTACCGCACATACTACAAGCACGTCCAATTCTATTAATTGCAGATGAATCTACAACTCATATTCCGTGTGGTGTCATTCAAAACTCTCTATAATGACATATACATTTTAAAATTTCCACCCTTCACTTTCTTCAATCGCTTGACATTGGTGTTTTTATAAGTATGAAATCAACATGGGTTAAAAATCTGTGCAAATGGCAGAGATATATTCCAAACAAAATATGTCAAAAATGGAATTTACGTCTTCTCAAAAAAAAAAAATTTGTAAATGGCATTTCTGCCACAATATTTATAATTTTGAGACTAGTCACCAGATCAGATCAAAGTGGCCAAAAAAATTTTCATCAATAAAATTTTATGAAATATAATAACCAAGATACGGAAAACGGAAGAAAAGATATTGAAATTAAAAAATAGTAAAAAATGAAAGAAAAAAAGCTGAAGAATTAGTTAGTTATCAAATGTCTGAGTTATAGAAGGGAAACCTATACCTTAAAACACGCAAGTAAAATTTGCCTCTATTCCTTTAAAGACTTGGTAATTGGAGTAGTAAATAATGAATAAAGAAATTTGAAATGTTCGGTCCATATAAAAAAAAAGATAACGACTACAAATTACTTCAAGAAAATAATAAAGGCAAATAAAAAACTACGAAGAGGATGAGCAGAAAACCCGAACAGAAGGAAAAGCTAAGAAAAGAAAATTCTTCCAAAATGCAGATTCCACGAAACGACGAAACCTAAAAATAAATATTCAAAAATGGTAAACCAGTAATGGTAATGGCATTGAAAATATTGGAGACTGTGTTAAAGGAAGATTTTTGTGCTTGTTCGATGCAACGCAAACTGTATCATAAGAAGATTATAGACTTACTAAACTCAGAAATTGTCATATTTGATACTCATATGGCAAAGAGTGGGACTTTGCCTGGCGTTGTTGGTTCTATAATACTTGGCGTATTTTCAATTAAACAGTTTTCGTTAACTAAATGAAATTTTAAGCGACTGCTTGTGATGAACAGTTACCTTCCATTTACGTACATTCTTTTACAATTCAGAAATACATTACTTAACTCCAATTGCTCCAAATTCCTGGAAAACTGGAATCTAGTAACAAAATGCACCTACTGTTATATTTAATGCATAAAGATCCAAACTGCACACCCATTGTTTACAAAATTCACTTTTACAGTCCTTCCTAACGATGAGATTTTTATTAATCTCTCGGTACTTGGATTTGTTATCTAACAAATTATTCTCCAAATAAATGTTGCGATATCTAGTGTCGACTCATACTATTGTAACACGTCCGAAAATGAATTTACATTAAAGCAATTTTGTCGACAGATGTGTAAGCAGTTACATAAAGTCAATTTTTTCAATTATTACACTCCACCGGCAAGAACAGCGGAACACTGTTATTTTCTTTAAAAAAATATGTATTGTACTTGCTAAAAAAAAATACAATTATTATTTCTGTAGGACATATAATGAGTATCAATGTTCATCAGTCTTCCAGATCTTGACATCAACAATAATGAAAGAAACATCATTGAAACATAAAAATTAATTTACACCAAAACCAAAACTTGAATATTTATTGAAAGAAAAAACGAATTAGATCGAACAAAGAACATTTTTAAACAAGAATCAATTTCTTGTATTTCCGCCACAAGCTTGAATCACAGCTTCCATTCTTCTCGGCCAGCTTACAGCGAGATATTGTAGATGCTTTCTTTGCGGAATTTTATTCCATTCTTCTACAAGTGCTATTCAAATTGTCTAGTACTACTGGACGACTTTTAATTCTTTTTTGCAGCATGTCTCAGACATGGGGTTTAAGTCTGGGCTACGCGTGGGCAAGACCCTTTGGTTAACGCCAGCTTCATTTAAGTGTTGAACTATACACTGTGCTACATGTGCCCGAGCATTATCTTGCATAAAAATAAACTGTTCACTTTAATTGACTCCGAACAGGTATAACATGGGGATCTAAGACCTCCGCAATGTATCGTTGAGAAAGTAATGCCAGCCTATACCAGCGATAGACCCCCATGGAAAGCTCTACTGGAATTCTTTATTGTACATGGGAGAAAACATTCTCCAGGCCTCCTCCACACCCTCTCACGCCAGTTTGGAGAAGGAACACAAAAATCTGGACTCTCAAAAGAATACTTTGTATCTACTAGTCAAAAGTACAAACTGTACAAACGGTCATCTCAATTCACTGTTGCTCTTCTTTTTGACCCGATCCTGGTTTCAAATATAAATTTGTCTCGAATCGTCTGATGGCTCGGTGAACCACTATAATGCTACAGTCATCTTCAACTAAAGCCACCGCTCGGGCAACGCTTTTGCTGCTTAAAGGGATTGATAACCATTAAACAAAACAACAACGAATTGTCAAAAATTCAACTGTAATTAAATAATTAAAACGCCTGCTTGATTTATTTTTCAAATGAATTCCCAGATATGGATGTAAAAAGCTCGTAAATTACAATTTCCATAATGAATTTTAAATAGCACTAAAATAAATAATAAAAATATTTAATTTTAGTAGCATTCGCTTTTTTTGCCGGTGAGTGTATATTATAGCTAACCAAAATGTTGGCGGAAAACAACAATCTCGAATGGCCTGCTATAAATTTGTAAAAGGTTGTACAATAGTAAACAAACACCGAGAATCACTGACAGCCGTTTCTGTCTTTTAGACTCTTCCAGAAAGAGAAAACTCGGGTGTAAGTGTACTAAAAATAAATGCCTTAATATTTTGTGAAATTACAACATTTATTGCATTTCGATTCAATTCAGGTATTTTGTTGCATGTATATTTTGCAAACTCAGCATTTTGTCATTCATTCAAGTAAAAAAGATTTTCACACATTATTGTTTGGTTCTGATTAACATCGCAACTGGTTTTTTTGGTTGATGTAATCTCAAACAATGCACCATTATTAGAATAATACCTAATTTTGCCAAAAATTAACTTCGCCGGTACCCTTTATGGCATATTTTTGTTAATGGGAATACTCACATTAAACTAATGTAAGAGGAAATGGTATAGAATCTTTTTGTCTCTCGTGCGTGTTACGACAATTCCTTGTCTGCTAAAAATCGCAATAAATAGATAACTTGCAACTGAAAACAACTAAGTTGCAGCTGGTTGGTGCACTCGCTTATATAAAAACGAACGCAAGTTAAAAAGCGCCATATGGCGTCTATTATACGGCATCATTTTTAAAAAAATAAGTTAATTAAAGAAAATTGCAAACAGCGTATAATAACCATAGTAACAGAAATTGCAGCTCCAAAGTTTATTAAAGCCAACGAAGTAATACGAAAGAGGGTTGGTAAAACGTAATTTAGTCTGTTATAAATAAAATTGAAATTGAGTACACATAAATAGAATTCAGAAGTTAACTCAACCATTATAAAAAAGTTTGAATTGGTTTTTACCGTTCTCTGTACCTAAAGTAATTTGTCCAAATTATTTCATTTAAATTTAGTGATAAATTGGTTTTCTATGATGTATATAAAAAACTTTATTAATTATTAAAATGAACAACACGTAAGTGGCGGAGCTTAATAATTTAATGTTTCAATGTATAAAACCAATAATGCTTCAATAAATTTGAAATATATTCCACCTCTTTCGTGTTCAGTTGCTAAAAGCGCCAGCTCATGGTGGGAGCGCCACCGATCGGACGAGATCTGAAAAGTAAATATCAAGTTCTTAAATCGTAGAATTTATAACTTATGTAGGACGCAATCACTCTCGTAAAACTATAGCGATAAGTAAAATTTTGTTGCATTTTGTATGTATTAAAAATAATTTTTCATGAGTATTAAAATTAAAAAAATAAACTTATAATACCAATGTTACTTCTCTAGTCGTAAATGTAATTTCCAGAGAGGTGTGGCATTCCCTGCGTGTTTTTCTAATTTATTGTTTTACAAAGTACCTACAATACTATAATTTACTACTTCCCGATTCCGAATAATTATCTGGAACCGATGGGTTTGAGAGATAATTTAAAATGTTTTTTGTCAAACTCTAAAAGACTTAGGTATTCAGAATTAAACAGAATATCGATAATCCGAACAATTGCTGTTGTTTCGTAAAATGTCATTCAAAACTTGGCTGTAGCGATACAACACAAACTTCTTGCTTTTCTTTATTGGTTAAACAACAATCCAACTTTTGGTGTTGGTTGTCTTGCTGGTGTTTTCGATTTTTTCAAATAGTTTTATTTAAAAAAGCTTTTTGGTATATCTACTACCGTAAAACGGGGTTACTTTTTGTCAGTTTTTCAACATAATTTTATTTTTATAACTCCGATATCCTTCGGAATTTGGGTGTGCAATAATTATTAGTTTACCGACAAAGTCGTCCTCTACAACTAAGAACTATGCTAAAAATTTTTTATACTAAGGGATATAATAAAAATATATGTATTTTATTTATTTACCCCATGTTTGGGGCTACTTTGTCACCAAAGTTCTAAATAACCATAAAATCTAAATTCCAGATATGGCCTAAACATTTTTGGAGTAGGTCGCTAGGGTGGGTATTATTTTTTTTAATGGTAAAATGATGAAAAATCAATAAAATAAACTATACTGCCTTATTGAAAACTTGCAGAATATTTATTTCAACTAAATAAAACTCAGATACATAATAATGAATAAACAAACATAAATATATTTTGATATTGTCGCATTTCTAACGCATTAAGAAACAGAAACTATGATATCTGATTCTTAGTGTTAAAATAACATAAAAACAAAATAAATTTTAACTTAACATAAATTCATCGAACAAATAGTGAAAACTCAACTGAGACTAATCAATAGTTTAGAGTTAGTCAGGCACATATTCGTCCTCTTCGTCTGTACACTCATGAAATTTAAAAACTTGGACACCACAATTTCTGTAAAACAAAAGTTTGCACATTGTGAAGCAGGCTTAAGAGTATCATTTACAATTCTAACAGCAGGTAGTCTCAGCAGGGGTTATCTTATAGAAGGACTGTAGAATGAATCATTACACTAAGCACGTTTTAGAAATAGGTAATTTACGATGCGTTTACTACCTTTTTTTTTAAAGAATATATTTGATGGTATCGCTAATTAAACACCATAGCTCGATTAATTATCGAATCAAAAATTTGTTTAGGAAATGCTTACAAAATGACCAAGTGTAACAACCCTTAGAGCAATATGACTCAAAGGAAGTAAATTAAACAAGCAAGGATATTCTATTGTTATTCATAAATTATTCATAAAGCAAGTTTACTTCCTTTATAATGCTAATGGACAGGATTTTCTTTTAAGTATTAAGATTACAATAGAGGACTTATAAACTTTCGAAAATATCTAATTATAAATATTTACACTGCAATTGCGCTTTTCCTTAATAATTTCTTAGCAATAACATACACGTTCTTGGTTTTTTAAGTTGTCATAAATTTGATGTGATATAAATTTGTGTTTCTTATATTACATCACAAACTAATCTTTTATTCGCCCAAAATTGTTGCTTGAGTTGTAAAGCTTCGTACACACCTGAACAACAAACCGAGCAACAAACATAACAACGAACCGAAAGTCAAACAGAACGACAAACAATCTTTTATGATTTCCACAATCCGAACAACAAACGGAACGTTTGTGCTGTTCCCATAATTATTTTCAGTAGTTTTCAGTTCATATATATTTTATTATTGAGAAGAGAAAATTGCGGAAAACAAAGAAGAAAAAATTATAATTTACTTCGCTTTTTTTTTTATTTTGAAAATTTCCCGCCCAAATGATGCTAATAGGGACATCATTTTTTCTTGCATTCTTAACACTGATTAATTTAAAACATTTTTTTTTTCTGTCAACTCCATAATATTACCTAAAACACAACAAACCCACAAAAGGTAGGACAAAAAATAAATAATTTAATTCTCCCGCATAAGTTTGTTCGCCGTTTTGTTTAGATTCGTCCAAACCTGCAAACTTCCAAATTAATGTTCTGATTGCCGTTCGGTTTGTTGTTCTGTTTGTTCCTCGGTTTGTTGTTCAGGTGTGTACGAAGCTTTACAATAAGCATATTAATATGAACTATATCTTATGAAAGGAAAGTTATGTAACTATAATTAACGACTTAACGTTACGTTAGTAGATTCCATTTACTATTTACACATATTTTCTTGGAACATTCGATAATTAACTATCGGGATATGATGACCCTATACTTCGCAGGTTGTGCGCAACTGGATACAAGCAAATAACTTAGAGCTATTACCCTGGCCAGCAAAAGCCCAGATTTTGAACATTATCGAAAATGTTTGGGCTCGAATACTTGCTGTTATCCGAAGACAACAAGGGCCAAATTTTTATACCAGTAAAAAACCGTAATGCACTAATTGCAGCCATTGATACCGCATGGGAAACGATTAATATTAATTATATTGATACCTTGATAGCGTCAATGAGCAGACGCCTCCAAGAATGTAATATCAATAATAATGGAGGTCACACCCATTATTAATTTCTTATATTTATTTATATAAGTAATACCTCTTAATTATAATTATGTAATAAATTCTTGTCAAAAACTAAATATATACGTTGACAATAAGGATTGCCTTAGTTTTTATTTTCACTTTTATATTAACTACAGAAAAAATGAAACGTCATAAAATATACATTTTGTAAGGACTAAATATTATGAATAGAGTTTAATGATTTTTTTTAATAACTTACAATAATTAGTAGGTTAGATTTATTTAAAAATAAGTAATAATCAGTCAACCCAAATAACCATGTTTAGTTTTTTGATTTAATTTAAAAGTTATTGCTTGTAGACGTTTTTAAATCAAAATTATTTCTAATTTTATTTTGTAAACATTTCCTAAACAAAATTTTGATTCGATAATTAATCGAGCTATGGTGTTTAATTAGCGATACCTTCAAATATATTCTTTAAAGAAAAAAATTAAGTAAGCAACGTAAATTACCTATTTTCTAAAACGTGCTTAGTGTAATGATTCATTCTACAGTCCTTCTATAAGATAACCCCTGCTGAGACTACCTGCTGTTAGAATTGTAAATGATACCCTTAAGCCCGCTTCACAATGTGCAAACTTTTGTTTACAGAAATTGTGGTGTCCAAGTTTTTAAATTTCATGAGTGTACATTAGAGATCCTCTTTCAGAAACGTGTCTTTACATGCCTTAACAATAATATAAAGATCTTTACATGTCATTATTACAGAATGCACACAAATCCATTTCGGGAATTTTATCCATTCAATGGATTGTCTGTATTTTTCCATAAAGATACAGATGTTACATTAGTTTTGAATCATCTTTTGTGTTAATTGTTTTGGTGGGAGATCTTTTCTTTAAAGCTTAACACTCAACTCAACTCAACAACAGCAGAATCGGAAAGTTTTCTTAAAACCTGCTCGGCGAGTTACATAGATATAAGCCGATGGTTTTAAATCCAAAATTAAATTTTGTATCATGAATGTGTACCTAATAATGTCTGCTCAGTAAAAATGGGAAAATGTTCTTTTGGAATTGACCCTGGATATCGACTTGCTTTAATGGGTTTTCTAGAATCGCACGCCATTTTTTCATTGGCCCGAATACCGTCACATCTAATGGTTGTATTAGATGTAAACCGCCCTGGGAGAAAATGGGCACATTACATATGTCATTTTCTCTTTGTGTTGCCTGTGCAACACTGAAGCAAAATTGCTTGGTCAAGTTGTTCTCCTACGAGGATCACTCTTTTCCAGGTTTTCTTTGTTGCTAGGACATGTGGAAGTAAAATTTCGTTAAACCATACCTCGAATAAGTTAGAGTCAAACCAGCCACTTGTACTATTTTTATAAACAGTTCCTGGTGGGCCGACGTTGCACCAGTTTTCATAAATATTATTGGCTTTATACACCACCATGTGGGTGGTAGTAAAACTCCACCTGGCACTATCGCAGACCATTAAACTAATGGCTGTCTTGATTGACTTGTAACTACTATGCCCAAAGAAAGGGAACACTAAACTGCAGCGTCTATTTAACAACAGAAAAACACAAAAACTTTACTCGGACACGTGTTCATAGCTAAGCTATAATCATCAGCAATACCGATACTTTTGGTGCAGTTTTTGATGTTTTCCTCTTGGTAACTACTATGCATTTGAGACTGTGGATCTTAGTTGCACAAAATTTGAATTTATTTCTTTTATTAATACTGTTTGCAAGCGATGGGCCGTGTCGTCGTATGTTACTTGTGAAAATGAGCAGGTTAATTAATAATTATTGAGAACTATTAGCTTTAAGTTAGTTTCTGTTTGCCAATGTTCCGAAAAAACATACTACATTATGATTAAAGTCTGATAAATACAAAATTGATCAAAATCAACCTTGTTGGACAAACATTGAACATTGATGTGAAATAGACTTACGTTATTTAATCTTACTTGATTGTAATTGTAAGGGACGGATTAGTGCTAATTCCGTTTGAATTATTATTAACTATGGGCATATTACGTACAGTTGTTATTGTTTGGCGTGGGTTACATTGCGAGTAATTGAAAGTTCTTTTCTTTTCAGTCGTTCCCTTATTTTTGTCGAGATGAGGAAAAAACTGTCTAATTGTAACTCTATTAGGCCAAATATTACAGTCTTTAGTAACTTAGCCTTGTCTCTCTGTCAACCGTTACTATGAAACTGAACTGCAAATTTCCCGGTATTTTGAATCCATTTTATACAATTAAAATTTCCCAAATCCTAATTATTCAAAAATTATTTTGACATTTCTTCGTTAAGATTAGGTTGTAATCGGGTTATGTATAAATGCTCCTAATTTAGGGCTATTCGTTACCAGATAAATTGTTTCATTTAATAAAAGCTTACTAATCATCCCCAGGGTTATTGTCGTTTAATACAGGTAAAACAACACCCTTCTTGTCATGGTATTTTTTAATAACCGAGTTTATATCTGGCTTTGTTAGGGAAAATTTCCATTCTGCCACGACTCCTAAGGTTCGTGAAATTAACTCTTCTTCTTCCTTACTAAGGATTGTCGGATGATCCAACAGTCTTCTTGTGCTTTTCAAGCAACCTATTGAGGCCGGGTCATGCGTGGGATCCCATAGGTTTGAAAAGCTGTTTTTTCCCTTGTTATAGTTGGCATGACCGGCTACCAGTTTTTTGTAGGTCCTCATGGTTTACCTAGTTAGTTGGAGCTGTAATACAAAAACAAAACATTATTTTCGTGTTTAACTTTCCGCCGCACATTAAAACCTTTGTATATAAAAATAAAACGTCGCTTACAGTGACAAAAGTTACCCGTGGGTGACAAAATAGCCCTTGTTTACCGTAGGTCTTTTGCTAATGTCATTAGTGATTATTAGGTTATATAATCTATACACTGTGAGAGTTTGTTAAATGGGACAAAAGTTGCGCCCTCAAAGGCCCAAAACAATGCCGGTCAACGACCTTTGAAAAGATTATGCGTTTAGGAAGTATTTGAAAATTTTGATTTTTTCGATTTTACATTTTATTTTCTGAGCCTTAATAGTGGAGCTACATAAGATGTCCGATAACATTTCTTCCACAGCAACTTTAGTTTTGTTTAACGTAGTTGTTACTAATTTAATCGCGATTGTTTCGTTGAAACCATCATCAACTTTTTTCTTAAATACGGCCTTTAGTTTTGATATTATACACTTTGCGGGTTATTACCATTTTAATATTTTTTCTAGTAATAATAAAAATTTTCCCTATTACGGACCTGTACATAGCATTTAAAGTAAAGTACAAAACTACTACACTATATCATTTAACACTTTAAGTTCAGTAATATTTCAATTGATAAATATAAGTAATAATTAGATAGAATAAGCACAGAACAATTTACCTTTTACATTAAAAGACAAAAACAGGATTTGAAAAACAAATGTATGTTTATCGAACTTGAACTATTATACTCAAAAACAAAAACAATACTTAAAGGGTAGTAACCCGCAAAGTGTAATACACCGATGAATTTGGAATGAAAATGGCTTTCAGAATACAATGTCAAAAAAATAAGGGTCGTATTTAAAAATAAAAGTTGATGACGATTTCCACAAAAACAAAACGTCGGTTTCAAAAATTAGGAACAATGCGTTAAACAAAATAATAAGTTGCTGTGAAGAACTGTCATTGGAATTCATGTAGCTCCACTTATTAAAAACCAAAAAAATAAAATGTAAAATCAAAAAATATTTAAAATAACTTTATTGGTTAAAAAATCTATATTCCATTTTAAAACTTATAAATAAAAAAAAAAAGCGTTTTGTGCTACAAATGGAACATCGTGAAAAAAGGAAAAAGATTCATTTGGTCATGAAATCTAAAATAGCAATTTTTTTTTTGTTGAAACAAAGCAGAATTTTATATTTACAACAAAAGTAAAAGTTTTTGCTACGTATGCTGGAAATTTGCCCTTTGACCGTTAATTTCACCAGTGCACGCGAACTCGACAAACATCTTGTTGAAAAATTTTATTTCTTGGTCCTTTTTCCTCTTTGTTGATGTTTTACATTATTGCCCGGTGGTTTTCCTATACCTTTTTTCTCAAAGTTTTTACGGCAAAGCGTAATGAACTAGCTATTGCAAGTTTGAAATCTAGAAAAAGCAAGTTCTCTTTTCTACATCTTCTAAACAACAACTGTGCACATAACCAAAAAGTGAAAATACGCTAGTACCATTTTTTAGATCTAATTTTAGTGCGATAAAACTCTAACATAGCATCAAAATATAATTATTATGAACGAAAACACTTCATTTTGTGCGTGTTCAATCTGTTTTTCTCATCAACTAGGTTTCTGCCAACATATGTAGACATTGTGGTTATCATTTTATTATCAAACCAAGGTACAAATAATAATTTTGTGTTGTCTATAATAGTAGTTTACTGACATATGGAGCATCTACCTTTTCTTTTCATTTCTTTTTTTGGTTATGCACATCCTGTAACTCGGTTTTATCTTTACAGTGCTTAAACAAAGAATACCTTGTTTAGTTAAGTAAACCATTTGTGGAACACTACTAAACCAGTTGTAAAAAATATTTTAAAGTTTTCGTTTTGCTATAGTTTCTGACAATTTTACAAGCACATTGCTGTTTGTACCTAAATCTGAAACAGTATGTGACAAAACATTACTTTGAGGTTTATAAAATAGGTCAAAATCGTAACTAAAACCAGAAATTTTTGCTTGGTTTTTGTATCTCCATTTGTGCGGTATTGTATTGCTTTATTGCAATTTTTGTTTTGGTTGATATAATTTGCTAGTGTGTTCTTCTTTAAGAACCAAAATTAATCACTCCCGATTTTTTTAAAGGAAAGGTCAAATCACTGGAACAATGGTGTTCTTGTAACAGTTTGATTTCTTCGAATCTTATGCAGTACATGGTTTGGAGATAATATGGGATAACTCTATAATATCATTTCAATAATACATTGCACCTGGTAAATAAATACATACTTCTTTGACATTTAGAGGTTTGTTTGGACGAGTCTGGATAGAATACAAGTTGGTTTAGTCGGTTATATATTTCATAAGGTCTTTTGGAAACAGAAACTGAAAAAGTCTATTAGTGTTTCTAAACCTAAAATTTCAAGCGGTAATTTTGATTACCGGCAAATTTTAATTTTATCTTCCGTTTGATAAGATTGTTTACCTTTTTTAAAGTTGTGGTTGAACCAGCTAGATTTTTTGTTTTTGGAAACTGCTTTTTTAAACTCACAGTGGTAGATCATTTTCAGAAGCAGATAAAAACATTTGCATTCAGAAATTTACATTGCTATTTGGTAGAATATTATCGTCGTTACTATCATCGACCCAGAACATGCCCTAAACTTCTATGAGACGCACATTAACATTCCTATCAGAACAAATCAAAATCACGATGTCATCAACAGGTATATTTACGTATCTCAAATTGCCATAAAACTGGAATATAATAAAATATTTACTAAGTTGTCGAAATTGCATGTTGCGCCATAAATGCAGGTACTGAGTTTTATAATTGTTGTTATGGGTACGTGTCTTATCTGAATTTCTAAGCATTCAATGACTGAATATTTGTTTTTGCATTAGGAAATTTGTTTTTGATGTTGCAAAAAACTCAACTACGAAAAAGGCAATTTTATGAGTGAACAGTCAAAAAACCCATTATGAAGTGAAATATTTGTGGATTTGTGCCAAATATGGTTACCAATGAACTTACGGAAAGATTTGATTTGAAAGAAAAAAAAATGTTTTCTTGGATTGAGCAATACGTAACTGAACGAAGTACAACA
>JALBCR010003412.1:0-32411 GCA_030710515.1 Abscondita cerata | reverse complement strand
TTGATACGGTGCGGTTCCAGGACTGCATCAACTGGACCTTCTAAGCAACTTTACATTTATCGCGACCAAAAAATTTAAGGGTGTTAGGTCAGGAGAACGTGCCGGCTAATCCTATGGACCTAAACGCTTTAACCAGCGATCTTCGAACAAATTTTTTACGTTAGAGAAGCATTGCATTGCTGAATGAGTTGGTGCAATAAATGTTGATACCGCTAAGCCATGGATAATTTTAATAATCATTCAAAGAAAGGACGGAGTTTTTCGATCATCTTCTGATTCTCACCAAACATGATAAACAAATCCAAATAACTTCACACTAAGGTTTTTTATAAGTGATTGTCTCATCAAGTTGACACCATAACTAGGTATACTAATAACAACGAACGAGAAATTAACTGACAGATGAGACACAGTACATTAATTCACTACTGACAGAATTTTAACAAAATATAATGATATGATAAAAAAGACTATTGAGGACAACAAAAACTTAAGGGTTGAAGAACGTACTAAGATAAAAGTGATGAACCAAATATGGAGAGAAGACGGCACTATAACATATGACAGATAACAAATATTAAACGCAGCCGGGAAACATTCTAATGAACAGCCTCTACAAATCAAAGCAGCAAAACCAAATGAAAAAAGGGAAAACCGATAAAACCATACAAAATGTGGATGAAGCAAATTCCGAAATTGAAGCTGAAGAAATCAAGAAAACCATTGAAGATATAAAATAATCAAAGCCAGGGGAAGACGGTATATGTCAAGGATTAATATGAAGTCTGAAGATCTTATTAAATAAATGTATAAACGAGAGAAAATTCTAAAGAATGGAACAACGCAATAATAGTCCCACATAAGAAAGGAAATAGAAATTTTTAAAAATTACAGATCTATAAGCCTGTTGTGTCAAGTGTACAAACTGCTATTAAAAATACTAACCAACAGATTAACAAACAAATTTGACTTTACCAGCCCCGGAACAAGCGGGTTTTAGGAAAACTATAGTACCATAGATCATATACAAATGATTAGGAATGTAATTGAGAAAACACATGAATATAACTTAGATCTTCATATGGAGTTTGTAGACTTTAATAAAGCCTTTAACTCATTGGAAATATGGGCAATCATTAACTTGTTAGAGAACTGTAGGGTTGACTTAGATACATTGATTTAATAAAATTGATAAAAATGCAGAAAGGTATGAGACAAGGTGGTATAATCTGGCCCAAATTGTTTACACTGGCAATGGAGGATGTCTCTTGAGAAGGTGATGGGAAAACCAAGTGAATAAATTTGGAGGAACAAACATTAACTAATCTAAGATACGCGGACGATATAATATTAGTAGCTGACAATCCAAATGATTTAGATGAAATGCTCATGGAACTAAAGAAAAATCAGAGGAAATAGTCCTAACATTAAATACAGAAAAAAACAAAAATAAAGAGACGAATCCAAAATGATGGGGAACAGTTTGACAAAATTACAATAAATAAAGTAAGAATAGAAGAGGAAGAAATGCATAGGTCAAAAATAAGTATTAAAGAGCTACAAAAAGCTGATCTGAAGGCGAGTTAGGCTGGCGTGGACAGCATATGGAAAACTAAGTCACATTCTGAAAACAAATACATTACTATAGCCATGAAAGTTATTGGAACAATGTGTTTTCCCAGTGCTAACGTATGGCACAGCAACATGGGCATTTACAAAGAAAATTATACACAAATTTCAAGTGACACAACGGCATATGGAAAGAGCTATAATTAATATCGGATTAAAAGATAAAATCCATTGACTGGATCAGAGGCAAACAAAATGGAAAGATATAGCAGAGACACTGGCAAAAAACAAATGAGGTGGGCAGGTCACATAGCTTGTATGGATAAGCAAGGTGGACAATAAGGACAACTGAGTGGAGGCCTGAAGGTAGGGAGTGTCGGACGCTCCTTTAATGCGATGGTACGTTGACATCCGAAAGATCGCGTGGATTAGTAAGGCATGTGACAGAGATCAATGGAGAAATGAAAGACAAAAAGTGTGTACGATGGCTCGACAATGTTTATCGGTAACAGCTTAAATTCTTTCAATTTCATATACTATAGTTATATATCCGATAAAATTATATCAGAGTTGTATGTACTAATCAAAATAGTGCATTTTGAATTTCTATCTTACTTGATTCAATTCAATATTTATTTTGTCTTAAAAATTTATATAACAAAAAGATTCTGTTTTTTCCTTACTATATCAAAATAAAACAAAAAAACAATATAATATTTCATTAAATTATAATTCAAACTAATTACTGTTTCTTTCTTCTAACCTTCCTGATCCTCTCTTCTCTAAACTTTCAGTATTTTTCTTTTCTCCTCCATTCCTTTTCTCCTCTCCAACACTTCCCCATCCATTGTTTTCTTCCCTTTCTCTCCTTAGTAGTAACTTCCATTCCTTTTCCTCATGTCTTGTTTCTCCATCCCTTCTTTATATGTATTATATTTTCCTATTCATCCCTACACAACCTGCATACTCTCTCTCTATCACTCATCCAATATTTATTTTTCTTTTCTTCATTACCCATTCTGAACCTTTTGTAATCTATTCTTATTTCATTCATTCATTCCTTTTCCTTCTGTTATGTAATCTTTGGTGGTCTTGTCTGTCATTATTTTTATGTATTTTTCGTTATATTTTCTTTTCTTTTATTTTTGCCCTTCTTTCCTGCCTGTTCTTTGAGTATCTTTATCTCTTTGCAATTATTTCTCTCTTCCATCTTTCTCCCCTCTCTTAATCTCTCGATCTTTTCTCTCTGTCGATCCCGACTCTTTCATAGTATTTTTCTTCTTTCTTTCTTCCCTATATTTTATCTTCTCTGCCCTTGATCTCTTTCCAAACTTCATAAATATTTCATTTTCCTTCCTATCTTTCCATTTTTCTTGATACCTTACTGCACTTCTTCCTGCTTGTATCCTTTATTTTTCTATTTCTAGCTCTTCTTCCACTATATACCCTGGTGTCTCTTTCTCTAGTCCTAATCGTCCACTTCCAGTATTTCTCCTGGATTTTCTCCAGCTCTTGCCATTCCCTCCAACCCTCAAATCTCTCGCTCCATAATAGTAACACACTTCTTACTAACTTTTCAAACATCCATCTCCTTTTTCTATATCTTTCTTACATCCTTTTCCCTAACTCCCCTATTAATTTGTCCTACTATTCTATTCTATTTTCATTTTCATCTCTTTATATGGTTCCATCTTTGTTATCGTATCTGATGTTATTGTAACCTTAAGCATCTATATTTGTCTCATTTCTCTAATCTATCTTACTGAAATACTATTTGATATTAGTAGAATGGCAACAATAGAAAATGTGATGGAGTTCTGTGATGAATAACTTCGAACCTTATATAGTTTTCTTTGATGCATGTGTCGTACCTTTTAGTTTGTTATAGAGCTTATAATTTGAATACGAGTGACCTTATTCTAATGCCTTTATTTAAACTGCTGGAGTGTTAATTACATATTAAAATTGTTAGTTTGCAAGAAGAAACTGCATTTAGTATATTGTCCAATTTATTAGAAAAATTACAAACTTAGAGATTATTTTTATTTACGATTGCAAATTAAATTTTGCGTAACTTAAAATATAAAATGCCTGTATTATTGTGCAATTCAAATAAATTTTAACTTATTTCTTTGTTGGATGAGCTTAAAATTATATAAGAACAAAGGAATGAAAATGCTTTTAGCAGATCATACAGCGTTTTTCTAAAATCTGAGACGAAAGAAATTTATTATCTGAAATCTCTCGTTTTGTAGAAGATAACATTAACCTTTTTTCGCAATCGATTATTTAATGAACTACCTATTGTACGCCGAAAATAATAGAAGCAATATATTAATTTGATTTAGAGTCTTTGTTGTCAGAAAAATAGAGTTGTTAATCAATTGCTACATTGATTCGTTTATTTTTCAGGATGCATATACAACGGTGTACATCATGAAGGTCACAATGAATGGACTGAATTGATGAACTATGTAAAATAAATGCGCTGCGAGGCGGTAAGTCAAATATCAAACATACAATGCCATACCCTTTGTAATGAATCCTCAACCACCTGAACCAGGAAAATGCTGTCCCACATGCTCAGGGTAATTTTATTTTTCAAAGTAATTAAATACTTGTATTCTGAGTGACTAACGATAGGTGTTTCGTCAATAAACAAAGTCCGCAAATTCTTTCGCTAAGGAATTTGATGCAGGTGTTTGGAAAGAGTATTGAAACCAATTTTGTCCTTCACTGATAAATTTAACAACTGGTATTAAATTAGTGGAATTGAAATAATTCTGTTTGACTTGAATAACATAACCTGTTATGGCTTAAGGCAAATCTTTAAAAAGATAAAATATGATGAAAAAACTTTCACCTAACTTGTTTTTATGAAGTCTTTGTAGATTGTAATTCAGCATAATTAATTATTTGTTTCATTCTTATGCTGACAACAAAAGCGCTTTTGTAATTATACTTTTAAAAATCCAATAATTTGAGATCAAATTTCCACGTTGGAACTGAGTTGTTATTCAAATAGTGTAATTAATATTAGGAGTGGTACTCAGGATAAATAGGGTCATGCAGAATTGGAAGAATTATATTACACACAAACCACTTAATCACAGCTATACATCTTTTAACTAACTATTCATTAACGAACAGTAATGATGTTTATTGTAGACGATATTCAAAATGAAACTGAATTTTATAACTTAATTAAGAAAAAGAAATAAATATTACCTTTCGAGGATAAGCACCAGATATGTTAATGATCATTTTGTGATTTCTGACTAACGTAATTACCATTATTAAAAATCAGACCGAGTAAATTTTCAAATTGATGAGGAAATGTTGATCTTACGCGTTTTGAATAATAATGACATTTATGTTTAATCTCGAACATATTTTTAACAGTAGTGTCTGCGTTAAACGACAATGAAAAATTACATTCAAAGGATTTTAACTTAAGTAATTTTATACTGCAAATGTCGCGTTATATGGATTTAAAAGTTATGGGCTACTTTTCTATGTTCGTACGGGTTTAAGAAACTTTAAAGTACTAACAGCCACTATAATTTATTATTACCCATAAAGTTAGTATGTTTGCGATGTAATATTTCAAATACATTAAAATATTCTACTTTGCGACATTTTTGTTAATTTAATTTTGCTTTTAATTTATTGCGAGAACCATTAAAAGTTGGTTAAAAGAAAAATGAGATTTCTGATTGTTACAATTATGATTTTTGTCATGTGATAATCGGTTTGATTTAGAAATCAACTTCGTTGTTCGGAAAAAGTAATTTATTGGGTTTATCGACTATATTGTAAACGATAATTAATACCTTTTTTATTCAATAACTTTAGGTTTTATAATTAATTCCAAACTTTTATTTTAATTGTTTTCAGTCAATGTAATTGTTAAGAAGTTTTAATCAAAGCTCACAATTCCCATTAAAAAGTAAAATCGTGATAATTTTTGTCAATTGACTTTGAACTGCGAATTTGCAATAATTACTAATGTGCCTGATAAGACTATATTAAATGAACCACAAGTGGTAGAATGTTATTTCAATTAAATCAATAAACGGATAAACTATCTTGCATTTAATTAAAATGTTGAAAAGCTTTATAATAAATAATGGACAAGTTTACTAAATAATGTAATGATAAAAATAACTCAGATTTCACCTAGAGGAAGAGTAAAGTAGACAATTTAAGAAAGTCTTTGGATAAGAAAATATTGCAAACGTAAATAATATCTTGGCATTAGATAGTTTAGTTATTTATCTATAGAAAAAATGACCCCATTAGCATTTACTTAAAAGACAACATAACTTTCGCAACCTTACTGTTAAGCATTGTGTAGAGCGAAGTGGTCACTGCAGCTTAATTTGTCTGATTAAAAAACTATTTGTTAATTATAGTGAGTCTTTTCTTAGGCGGACATCAATCGTGACCGTTTAACTGTCCGCCTATTAGAGGTGTAGAAGGAGGGTAAGGGCTGTTGAATGTAGACAACTTTATTTTTGGTCGGAAATATTGTACATGTTGGTTTTAATTTACTTCCTACATTTTATTAAAATTATTACATTTTAGTTTATTTACACTGTTTGTTTTCAAATCTGACATTCCAAATGTGCCATTAAACTGCTTGTTTTTTCTGTACCAACCAAATCATTTTCTGAATAAAAAATATTTTCAATTTCCTTAGAACTTCATAAGCTTCTTGACTTTATACTCTCTGTATTTCTTTCAAAGATTGTTCAACCTGAGTATCAGTCTCAATTTCGTCTCAATATTCATCACCCACTGCTTGCTTGATATTCACGTACGCACCCAATTACGTTTAACTCACTTGATTCAGTCCCTAAATTGCAATCGATGTTTGTATATTCAGAGAATGGTACATCATTTCTTCAAATCACAAAATGAAGATAATGGTAGATCGTCGTCTGAGTCAAACTGATCTTCCGTACATATATCTGTACACCAAATCCAGCTTTAAAAAACAATTTTGATGGTTTCTAGGTCTATGCATTTTCCAAGCTGTTATTGTCCAAATTATGGCATTAACAATCGTTATGTTCTTCTCTAATTGTTCCAGAGTATTAGAATCATTCATGTTCGACAACAATCTTCGCATTAAAAGATTCCTATACTTAACTTGTAAAATTTTTAATTATTCCTTTGATCTTAAGGGTTGACACAGTGTTGTCGTGTTTGGTGGTAAAAGATTGTTTTAATATTATCCAACTGAATTGTTGGATGTGAAGTGGCATTGTCCTATGGAAACAGTTGATTTGCATGATTTTCTTTCATTTTCCTATCAGATCTTTCCAACCAGTCGGTTATTATTTCACGAGTCATCCAGGCTTTCTTATTAAAACACCAGTCCATTGGCAGTTTGTCGACGTGAGACGATCCTTTACATCGGAGGATTTTATGTTTGCCAATTATAACTGAATTTTCTTTCTCTCGCAGCCATATTAGCGCAAAGCAAAATTGTTAGTCGTTCCTAGAAGCTCTTTCCTCCGGTGCATTTTCACTCTTTAAGGCGTATGTTTTGTTAGGGTAATGCACGATAGAAATGTAATCTCATCTGCATTATATATATATCGCGAAACGAATAACCATTGATTATCGTAGACAATTTATTTTTCCATTCTTCTACCTCATGAATGTTTCATTGCTCTGCTTCTCCGAAATTACTTTTGAAAGTTATGTTATGCCGTTTGCATAAATCTTTTTCTTAACCAACCATTAGAAGCTTTTAATTGAATATTTAATTGTCTTCCTACTTCTGTGGCCTTTTCTTTAATAATTGGACCAATAATCTGGAAGATTTTTATTCCGAGCTTTGCAAAACCAATCATACACTATTTTGTCCACGGCGACTCCTAAAATTACAAAATGATTAGCTCATACATGTTTAGATACACGATTCATTCAAAACGTACCTTCAGTTTAATTAAACTTACTTTTTGTTGTGAACTGCAACCATTTGTTGTGTAACCTTCTAATTTCTAGTTTGTTTTTAAGATATTCCCAGCTTGTGTCTTGCCTATTTTAAACGCGTTAATGCAAGCTTCCGTACACACTTTGAAGAATTCTTTTCAGCAAATCTTATAATTTCCACTTTTTTCCTCGAATAGCTAATTGTTTTATTTTTTTCTAGACATAGAAATGAAAGAATGCACGTGCATTTACAGCAATTCACTACAATTTTAACGGTCAAACTCTGCCAATACTCCCACTTCTGTACTTGCGCATATTAATACTTAATCTAAAGCAGGTGCATTTTTAGTTTAACAGCCGGTAAAAATGAAAACCAGTAAGTTAATTTTTATACGTAAATATTTAATACTAGGTCCGTTAAGAGAGAGTTAACTATTAACAAGTTATTCTATATTGGTGACAATTATGTTGTCCATGTCCGTCTTATAGAGGTGTCCGCATAATAGAGGTTTAAATACATGGGGAAAGTTTCATAGGAAACCACTTGGGATCTTAAAACTGTCCTCTTTCAAGAGAGGTGTCCTCTTAAGGGAGATGTCCGTTATTGGAGGTTTCACTGTATAGTTTCTTTTTATTAATTTGTCATCTTCTTTCTTACATCCTGACCCTCCTTTTCTCTTTGACTTATAAAAATATTTCACAGAACAAGCATTCAGTACAGTATCACTGACTTCAGCATCATCAGAGTCGTCAAACAAAACACGATTAGTCGATGTCAATTTCTTTTTCTCTGCACAACTTTTTCTTCTTCTTCTTTCTTCTTTTATCCTTCTTTTCTTTTTCAATTCTAGTTTTATTTTTTTCCTTTTTTTTCCTTTCTTCCTTCTCTGTTTGAAGATCATTTTTGTACGGGCTCGATGTCAAAACGGTTAAAGATCAATTTTTTGTTAGTTTTTTTTCTTAGTAATCCAGATGAGGTACTTGGACTAGAGAGAGATTACAGCTGATGAGATGCCTGATGACAAGAAATGCATTGTTGGATCTCCTACAGTGATTGCTGATACACGGTTGTTGGCAAACTGCAAAGTGGTGTAATTATTTCTAGCTTTTTTAATAAAATCAAGGTTCCTTGTGTTACACACATCCAATATTAGCAACATTGGTTTTTATTTTGATGGTTTGGCAAACCTCAGGAAATGTTGAAACCGTTGTGAAAATATTACAGATTGCATCCACTCTGATGACTGGCAAGAAAATGCCGTCTCAGGTAAAGCACCATTCTTGAGTTCTTCGTTAATTTGTTGTTTCAGAAATATGTCAAAAACGAGGGATACAATTTTTTCCGCCGATATGCAAACTCTACAAATGTAGTGAGAATGCTTCTTTTGAAGATGTAAGGAGATCGGCTTGCCGTCTATCTGTTGGTGCAAATACATTGGAGGATTTTGACTGAATAGTCAAAAGTCCCGTTTCATTGACACTGTAAACTCTATGTGGAGGATTAAGGTGACCTTTGATCGTCGATGTCGAAGAATTTTGATATATTTACTAGTTAAAGACCCCTGCTGTTTGCATCGTCTCGGGTTTTCTTAAACCAACTTCTTGATGGCGCTGTCTAAAGAAGGAAACCCAATCTTTTCCAGCAATTTTTTTTTGTATGATCGAACGTGTAAGAAATATTATTCTGTACTGCCAGTTGATAAGCCAGATACTTACGTCTGCTACTGTTATTCCAAAAAAAACTTGCCTCCATGTCCAAAACCTAATTTATAAGTTGTAAAAGTTGGTTGCATTATGTATTATTCACAACTTTTGTTTAAACTATTTTTTGATCCAATAAGTAATTAGTGAGATATGACCGGATATGACACTCACGTGCAACTAATTGTTTTAATAATATCCCTAACAATATCAATTGCACAAAAATATGGAAAAAGTTGTTGGAAATTTTATTGTCTATAACTTTAATTTGAATTATATTTTCGAAAATGGAATTTTCCTTTGTTCTATTTCAAACAAACTTTATTTCCAATGTTAAAACTTTTAAACAGGGTGCCCAGCGCAACGGTATTAACAGCCTGTATTCGTCTTAAGGGTTATCTCTAAACAATTTCATTCATGGTTTGGTTTTATTAAATTTTGTATTCAAATATTGTTAGTTTCTAAGGCACTTTCTATAACACAGTTTATTTTATTTTTCGAGCAAATTGTTTAGATCCTCTTTACATGTATGTTAGTATCTGAACGATGTGGAGTTCTGGCAAACCTTGTTTTTATATATGGTTAAATCTAAAACAGCCACAACATAGGATTTTAAATGACACTCTATACCTATAAATTTTTGACATTTTTCGATTCCGTTTTTTTTGTTCCGCGCATACAGAATTTTATAAGTAGTGCTAGGAAAATTAACTGGATGTGTAAAGTATGCAGGTTGATTATGTTTGTGAAAAAGAAAATTACCGAAAAATATACTATAGTTTCAAATTTTTATGTTTAATTAATAGGAAGAAGAGAGATTGTTAAACAATAATTATGAGAATATGATAAAAGAAAGAGTCTGTTATTATTATCTAATAAATTGCTTATAATATTCACTATTTTATATAACACACGCTTCTAATCTATGGTATAGTTCTTGGTGTTTGTTCTATATACTTATGAATCTGATATCCAAAATTTTAATTTAATAAAAGAATAGAAACCAGATCAAGGGAAATGGGAGGAGTATTGTATGAGCTTCTTTTACAAGAGAGAGAAGGGAGGTGAAAAGGACAAAGAGAGTAGGAAAGAAAGTTAGAAGAAGAGAGGGAGAGATAAAAAAAAGAAGAGATGGATGGAAGCAATAAAAAATAAAATAGGGAAAAGCGAAAGGTACGGATAGAACGCAAGGTGAATTAGTGGAAATACATAGGAGAAAAGTTGAAAGAAAGTATACAAAGGTTAATGAACAGGATATGGAAGGGAGAGGGTTTTCCGGGTGAAATGGAGAGAAGCAATTATCTGTCCAATTTATAAGGGAGGAGAAAGGAAGGTGATGAAAAGTTATAGGGTGTGAGTGTAACCAACGTAGGATACAAATTATATGGGGGAGATGATAAGAGGTAGATTGGAAAAGGAGATGGAGGAGAGAGAGAGTGTTATCGGACTGGCAGGCGGGTTTTAGAAGAGGGAGGATGGCGGTGGATAACATATATTTTGAAGCAAATAGTTAATAATTAATTTCAGGGGTAAGGGAGGAAAAGTGTATGGGATGTTTTTGACATAAGTTCAGCTTTTGATAATGTGGACAGGGAAATAATGAAGGAAACTATGATAAAAAAGTAAGATAAGTGGGGACTTGGTGGATGCTATAAAGGAGATATATGTGGGTACGCGGTGCAGTGTAAGGGTGAAAGAGGGCTAGGGAGATACATTTTGGACTAAGAAGGGTTTAAGACAGGATGTCCCTTGAGTCCGAGTTTGTTTGCTCTGTATATTGGGGATTTAGAGGAGGAGTTAAAGAGGGGTCAAAGAGGTGGGATAGTGTTGGGCGGAAAAAAAAATGTGGGTGTTGGTATACGAGGATGACGTGGTGGTAACAGCAAAGGATGAAAAAGAAATGAAGGGAATGATGAAAGTGTTACGTTTATATTTAGAAAAAAGTTTTTAAATTTAAATACAAAAAACAAAAATAATGGTTTTCCAGAAAAGACGAGGAAGAAGAACAAGAGAATAATGGTGGTGGAGGGATGAGGAGATCGAAAGTGTAGACGAGTTAAAATATTTGGGCCACAAAAATAAGGTATGGCAATAAGGATGAGGGGCAAGTGACAGATTTGAAGAAGAAAAGGCATATGATACTAGGGCAGACGTGGGGGGTTGGGAGAAAGGGTATTTGAGGGAATATGGAAAAGAGGAGGTGGCTTTTTGAGAAACTTGAATGGGTGATGGGGCTAGATAAAGAGACACCGGGATACATAATAGAGGAGGAAACAAAATTAAAAAATAAGAATACAAGCGGGGAAGAGAGCAATGAAATATGAAGAACGGATAGAAAGAAGATAAAATTTTGTACGAGTCATGGAAGCAGGTGAGAGACAATGAAAATAAAATATGGACAGGTGAAGAGAGGAAAGGTTAGTATGAGAGAGTAGGGTACGTACAAGGGAAGAGGTGGAACAAAATAGAAGAAGTGAGAGGTGTATTGAAAAGGACATAATAATGAGAGACGTGGATACGCAAATGCAGAAAAAGGAGGGAGAAGATAAAAAGCAGTAGGTACAATGAAAGGTACATGAATTACCAAAATATATGACGTGGGGAAAAGAAATGTGGTCATTGTGGAGAGGGGTAGGAAATTTGACTCATATGGAGAATAATGTCAGGATCCAAAGCAACTCCTCAAGACAAAGGAGAACTACCTGGCTAATAAATAAACATGGATGCAGTCAGACGTAACAAAATTTGCAACCACGTAGTGTATTTGAGGCTCTTTATGTTGAACTTTTACACTAGATTGCGCGTTTTTTTGGGGGAAACAATGTTGGTCTTATGTCGCGAATTGCTGTGATTGATACTTTTGAAATGTGTACCAAAAACTGCGCGTTTTACTCGCTTTTTTTCTCGAACAAAACTCTACGGAGAAGTTGATGTGGCCACTATTTCAAAACCTTTTTACGGGACCGATATTTTTGGTTCTTATCACCAACCTCTAAGAATTGATACTTTTCAAGATATCAAAAAAAGTGCTCCAGTTTTAAACAATGCATTAATTAGAACAAGAACCTGAAGATTCTGAACGCCTCATTATGTAGGAATAAATTACAAGAGAGTAGAAATTATTGGCAAAGATATTGACTTACTGGTATTAGTGATTACCCTTGCTGGCAAGAAAAATAATATCTTTCTTCGAAAACCATAAAAAAATGTGTCTTATCAATATACACATCATCATCACCTCATCATTCTATTCCTCCGTGCTTTCAGCAGGTGCGATACGACATCGGGCTTCTTCAAATTCGGCCAAGTTACATTTTTCAAGAGATTGGAAACCAACCCAGGATTTGAAAACACAATTTAAATCTTCACAAATGAAAAAGCATATGTTTTTGAATTTGAAGAACACGAGTTGTTAGAATTTAGGGAACTTCAACTGAGGAAAATGCAGACGAAAGTGTGAATGAACCGGTGAAAAAAGTGTATTAGAAATGGGTGAAGTTTCCCGGGAACATTACTGTAAAAACAAAACGGTTGTATGGAAAACAGTTTACGTATCTGACAGTTTTTACTTTTCAGAGCAGTTTGCACGTAAAAATGCATTGTTTAAAATGCAAAGCACTTTTTCTCCGTCGGGCGTCAAAAACTGAACAGAATATGTGGAGACTCTTGTACTGGTAGATTTCCGCTAATCCGAGTAAATCTATTTATTTCTGAAAAAGCCATTTTTGAGCTTATAAAAAAATATTGATTCTTCGAGTTTTGTCGAGAGGAATAACATTGCAGCTACAAAATTTTCCGCCAAATCATCACTTATGATCCTTGTACCAACAAGGCATCGTGAGTTATAACCAATCAAAGAAATTTAACTCTTTTTAATGTTATGAGGGATCTCAAGGAGGTTAGGTTCCCGAAAACTCAGATTTATATTCAGCAAGGACCCCTATGTGGTTTTTGAGTTTGCGCAATTATCTGAGCTGTAAACGGGGAACAAAAGAACACCCCGAAAGGAAATTACGTTGAGAACAAATCTTAGCCAATGGGTAAGTTTGAAATTCCTTTTTTTGCGTATTCAATAAGAACCACTTTTAAAGAAAAACGAATTAAGTTAAGACATGAGAAGAAAAGCATGCATCTGAAATACGATATGATGAGTGGTTGATTAGAGATCGCGAAGAACATGATCTCAACATGCAAATTCTTCACAAACAATTGGAAAAATAATTTGTTTCGTTTAACTATTTTTTATTCTAGTTAAAATTTTATAATAAAAATTTATAAAAAAATAGTTATTAATTAAATTATACCTCACCAGAGGGTAAGTCAAGGTTAATTCCATTTGCATATTTTTAAAGCTTATTCTTATTAAAACAAACATGAAGAACTACTGACTAGTACTACTACTACTACAATAGATTTATATGATCCTACTATTATACTATTTTAAATAAGATTTACATTGGACCATGATGACATTATATACCATTTTTTACGAGCTTTTCAAACATGTACAGTTTATAACACTTCGTTTCCAATAAAATTAATTTACAATAGCAGTTAATAGCAAAATCTAGCGAGCCATGATTTATTCAACGCAATAAAAACCAAAAATATCGTTGTTATTTGTGTTTTTGTGGCTTTGAATAAACAATGGATTTTATCATTTCAATAAATTAGTTATTTTTTAAACACCGTTTAATAAAAAATGTGTTTCTTTTTTAAATCTCAGAAAAATGGTACTTAATGATGTCATCGCCTACTACGACTATTATTTAAATTTAAAAAGTTGGTTGTTATGAATCAAAATGTAGTTGTAGAAATATAAAAAATTAAATATCATGATCAAAACCAACAAAACTTTCAAAATCCACGTTATAGAGAAAATATGAGAGATTACGGCATTATATCTGTTGACCCTCAATTTTAGTTTTTAAACAAGGAATGAATGTACAATATATTTAATAATGAATATTAAAAAATGCTAGTGTAGTCATGAATACAAAAAACTGACTTGCAAAAGTTAGAACACTTCTGGAGTTTAGTAGAACAGAGAGCCAGGAACGTAGTGAATAGTCTTTAATAAAAAAAAAAGTTTTGACTTAGATTACAGTCTCAACTGAAATTTAGTTTTCTGTAAACAAATGAATTTCAATCGTAGAAGAAAAAATAGAACACTTTTAGACGAGTCCTTTTAAAGGACGGATGCAACAAAGCGTTAACTACAGTTTTTGTACCAAGGATTCACCGAAGACTCCGGAAGAAAATCATAATATTAGTATTTGATTCTATCCGAAAGATATCCTTACTGTTTTCTAGGAGCTTGGAACTGGATAACTTCAAGTTCCATTATTGTAAGGCCTACTTATGCGAGAAACACATTGCCGAGAAAGAGCAATGACTGTTCAGCAGTGCCCGAACGTTGACAAGACAAAAAAACAGGCTAGGACTAGGACACCTCTGCCAAAAGAGTAAACAGCAGTAGGTTGTCCAAAAAATCCCACAACTAAACAACTCATTTCTTCTGGATTAATCAAAACGAAAAGTGTTATTATAGCGGATCAAGTAGCGAAAATAGTCCAGCCGAGAGACTCGACCAGAAAAATCAAGATGCTCCAAAACCATTCACAAATGCTCTTGGAACCCTAAAAACAAGTTATTTCTAAAACCTTTAAATCGTAAAGAGATAAAAAATTCCAAATTAAGCTTATTAATTTTTCTCGAAAATGTGAACAGATTCTACCGTTGGGGCAACAAATTTTCCTACGCGACTTTCAGGTTTCGTTTGATCTCACAATGGATCTTGCCAAATTAAAAAAAAACTAATTTATTAGTTTTAAATTAAGTAGGTTATTCTAAAACCTCGGCTTCGTTGAATATTTATGTTCCGCTCTACATTTGCACAATCTATTAGAAAGCAATACTTATATTTAGGATTTGAAGCCGCTTAGGACATTCGTGCGTTTATAGAACGAATACGCGGACCAGTCGCCAAAAAGTATTGTGTAGTAATAATATACATATAATACATATAATACGTGTTACAGATTTTAGGGATAAATACAACATTCAAAAATATGGTGAAACTTCATATAAACATATATTTTTTGAACTTAAGTTTTGGAGCTGGAGTTTTTTGAAGATGATAATTCTTTTATACATATCTTCAGAACGCCGTTTTAAAAAAATACATATAAAAAATTAGTGGAGTTAGTTGACTTTACAAGCCAATTTTCCTGATGTATATGTAAGGATTTTTCTAATCATGGTCATAAGCATCGCATTTCGAGTAGACCAAAGGATACTTTTTGTTAGTATTTTTTTTTGTCTGTCACTTTTTACCGATTTTAGATAATGAATTAAGAAATTTCAAAGTTTTTACTGAAAAAAAGATGCACCGTTTTTAGAGATAAAATCGATTTTTTTAGCTGTCACACTATTTTTAAAAATAAGAGTTAGCTTTTGAAAATTAACAAAATAAAGTTTTATTACCGATAATTTATACAATAAATGTTGGAAATGTCGGCCACAACCTGAAGATATGTATAAAAAATGACCTGAAGATATTATCTACAAGAAGCTCCAGCTCCGAAACTAAAGCTTAAGAAGTATATGTTTATATGAACTTTCACTTTATTTTTGCATGTTCTGTTTGCCCTTAAAATCTGTAACACGTATTTATTAACACCCTGTATAGTGATGAAATAATCAAACAGAGTGTAACATTATTCTCTACAGGCAATTATGAGAGTATAAACTTCTATCTTAATAGTATTAATTGGGTAGACACTTTTGAATCTGTTGATGTAAATTCTCAAGTAGAAATTTTATATATTGACACATTTGTTCCAAAAAGGTCTTCAGTTACTAACATGTCTTATCCACATTTATTTTCCACTGAGACAGTAAAAACTATCAAAACAAAAAATTGCTCATACAGAAAAGGAAAATTAAGTAATAGTACTTATCAGTAGAACCGTTACTGCGAACTCAGTCAAATCCAAAGAATTAATAAATAAATCTCTTAATAAGTTTCAAAATGAAGCTGGTAATTATTTTTGTTCTAACCCAAAGTACTTTTGGAAATATATTAAATATCTAAAGGGTAATTCTGGTATCCCTGAATGCGTTTATTTTGGAGATAAAGCATCACATAATAACCTTCAATCTGCTCAACTGTTTGCCGAATACTTTAGCTCTACTTATGCAACACTTTCATCATACCCGCTTCCAGTCAATGAGCGAGCCATTACAAATTGTCACATATCATCAATTCCAATTTCGATCAACTTAGTTCTTGAAGAATTGCTTAGGTTAAAAGAGAAATGGACGATAGGCCTTGATGGTCTGCCAGAAAGTTTTCTCAAGCAGTGTGCTGTTTTTAATCTTTCATAAATCTCTACGCTTAGGAGATTTTCCTCAAAAATGGAAGAAAGCATTTATTTTACCAATTTTGAAAGCCTTGTAATTAACTGCGGTCTAATTTCTTTTTTTCCGCAACCATACAAAGTTTTTGAGTCTATCATTCTTAAACTTTTAGCGCCAACCATTAGGCCCTATTTGCTTGATGAGCAACATAGTTTTCTTTCAGGCCGCAATACGAAAACTAACCTATGCGAATATATCGATTCAGTGGCACGATCTCTTGAAGCTAGTTTTCAAGTAGATGCAATTTACACAGATTTTCAGAAAGCGTTTGATCGAGTAAATCATTTTCTACTTTTAAATAAACTGAAATGCTTTGGTATCGTTGGTTCATTACATTCCTGGTTCACCTCATATCTTCAATTTCGCAAGCAAGTGGTAAGAATTTGTGAATCTAGCTTTTCTGATAAATTTAATGTTCCTTTAGGTGTTCCTCAAGGATCTCACCTTGGCCCATTTTTGTTTCTTATGTTTATTAATGACATTGGATATAAGATAGCCCATTCTAAAATCTTAATGTTTGCAGATGATTTGAAAATTTATAAGGAAATTAGATTACTTACTGACTCGTTGAAACTGCAATATGATCTGAATATGTTGAATGATTAGTGCAACGAAAATAGGATGGAGTTCAATGTTTCTAAATGTGCAATTTTCAGGTTTAGCAAAAGGAATCTCTTACAATTTATAAGTATACGAGGATGTATTGATATCTAGTTAGCCTAGACCAGTTCCTTGCATAAACAAAATATTGCGTTACCATAGCAACGAACAATAACTTATTAGAAGTGTCAGTGTAAAGTTTGACGTCAAAAAGTAAACCAGAGTCACGCAATAAATTAAATGAAAAAGATGTCCACCGAAATTGTGAAAATCAAAAATTGGAGTATCGAGCCATCATCAAGTACCTGTATTTAAAAGGGTTAAGAGGTAAGCAGATTTACGAAGATATGCTTAATACCCTTGGTGATCAATGTCCTTCGTATGCGACCGTCAAAATTGGAATGCAAGCTTCAAAAGAGGTAAATTTTCCATTGAAGATGATGACCGATCGGGAAGGCCAGTTTCTGTGTCAGTCCCCGAAAATATCGATGCAGTTCATGACATGATTTTATCAGACCGTCGAATTGGGCTAAAACGGATATCTGAAGCACTGAATATTTCATACGAACGCGTTCATCATATGGTTCACGTCAATTTGGACATGAGAAAAATTGCTGCAAAATGGATCCCCAAATGTTTGAATGTTGACCAAAAGCGTGCAAGGGTAGAAGCATCGCGTTCGATCTGTGCTCGATTTGAAAACGATGTAGACTTCTTAAACCGAATTGTTACTATGGATGAGACTTGGGTACATTTCTACGATCCAGAAACAAAGCAACAATCGATGGAATGGCGACACTCTGGTTCTCCAAGACCTAAGAAGTTTCGTGTCCAAAATCTGCTGGAAAAGTTCTTGCTTCAGTTTTTGGGATTGCCATGGAGTAATCATGATTGATTTTTGGATAAGGGTAGAACAATAACTGGAGATTACTATTCGACATTACTGACCACTCTACGGGAAAATATTAAAGAGAAAAGACGCGGAAAGCTATCCAAAGGTGTTTTGTTTTTGCAGGACAACGCCCCTGCACACAAATCTCATGTTGCCATGCAAAAATTCGTGATTTAGGTTTGAATTACTAGAACACCCCCTTATTCACCTGATTTGGCTCCGTCCGACTATCACCTCTTTCCTCAACTGAAAAAAGTTTAAAAGGTCGTACATTTTCTTCCAACAAGGAGGTAATAGAAGCTGTGGAGGTCTGGTTTGCAGAGCAAGAAAAAACATTTTTTGAAAGGTCTAGAGACGTTGCAGGTTTGCTGTAATAAATGTATCCAATTAAGAGGAGAATATGTTGAGTAATAAAATATTTTGACATTGAAATTTTGTTTGGTTCTATAGTAGGCTAAGAATTTTTCAATATATCCTCGTAATATTAGGGACGAACCCCTTCAAAGTCCTGAATTTGTCAAAGATCTTGGCGTTTTATTAGATAACCGGCTCTCTTTCCATCTTCATATAGATCACTCAAATTGTTTGGCTTTATCGGACGCTGCTGTTGGGATATTAGGGATGTTTCAGTTCACAAAGTTCTTTTTGTGCTTTGGTTGCTGTATAGACACCATACTCAGACATCAAATTTTTCGAATTAAGAGATTGCAAAAGAAATTTATTTATTATTTAAATTTTATCAATAAAATCAACCTCTGCGACGACAAATCGTCATTAGTCTTGTTAAATATGAATTCCTTCTCTTTTAGAAGGTATATGCACGATTTTAAACTGTTAACTAATGAAATTGATTCCTCCTCGCTCTTAAACAAATTGCAATTATCCGTGCCTAACAATCCCACTAGTATTCATGAATCCTATCATATTGGGTTCGTCAACGGTGTGTGTCTAACAGACTTGCTTCATTGATAAATTCAGTACTATTCGTCGATCCCCACCATCACACCCTTCACACAGCTACTTCTCTCTTTTTAGCAGCTCAGCCATCTATCCAATATCACTGCTAAACGGTACTTTAATATTTATAATTTAGAATGTTATCATTGTTATTATTTTTTTCTTTTTATTTTGTGTATTATTAATTTTTTCTGTTTTTTCTATGTTATGAACCATTTAATTTTTGTTAATTTAAATAAATAAATAAATAAATAAACAACCTTTTCATTTTGAACTTTTTGCCACAGAGACACTGGTCTCGTTTCTAGGAAGTTTTAAGTTAATTTAATTATACACAATTGTCGTTGAATCCGTTTTTTGGTCCGAGGTACGATAATCACTTTATCATTATTGAGCAATAATATCAATGATATAAATTATTCAGAAAATTGGCAACTTATCTTTTCAACAATTTTACTTCACTCATTTTCTAAATCTCAAGAAAAAATCATATGACAGATGTCATACATACAAAATGGGCAAAAATATATGACAAATGTCATATTATATCTATGTGTTATATACACTCAGCACCGGCTATGGATCATTTTGGTTAAACAACTTAAGTTTGTTTTTTAAACAATCTTTACGATTCTTCTGGAACTTAAAGTTCAATTATAAATGACGCCATTTTAGAAAACCCGCTATTTTCCTAATATACCGATTTTTCTACTTTATCGAGAAAAAAGTCGTGCGCACGTACTATACGTTGATACTGGTTTCGTATTGGAGTCGTATGGAGTTCTGCGTAAAACTTTTTTATTACTCTTTAACATTTTGTATACATTAACATTTTTTAATATTTTTGGGTTTATGGTCTGGGCACCAAGTATTTCAAATTTTTTTTACAGATTTGCTTTTGGATATGCTTTTCAATGTATCTGAACCACGTATAAAATAATAAATGAACAGTAAATTGTTCGGCGCTTTTAATTAATGAAAGTGTGTCAAATTTAATCACCCCTACATGAATAAAACAGAACTACCTGCTTTGACATACTCCAAATAGGACGAAACACCTGTAAATAGATGTTTGTACGTAGATGTTGTTCAGTTGGTACAACATGGCATTAACCCAAAAATTTTTTTACAAAATTATCTCAAAATGACCGGATTTGTTTTGGCTCGCCCACTGTCAACGTGTTTGCTTTTTCTAAAGTTGGCAGAAACGAAATTATAATCATACTCATCTAGCTTACGTTGATAAAACCATGGGTAACTAAGTGGCCAATAAATCTACAACAAATACATCTTCAATCAATTACTTTTTGATGTCCTGAAAAAATAGCATTCAAAAGTTACCCGCCGTTACCCAGCGCAAATTTAAATATGAAGGGCCGAGAAACATTTTAGACGGACACAAAGAGACGTACTAATTCTGCAATCTGACACCGCATTACCTTCTAGCCATTGGATGGTAAATGTAATTTTTTTAAAGTCTGACCATTTGGATTTACCATGTTCATTGCACCTTGTTGCCGACAAGTACTTTTACAACGTTCTTTTTTTTTTAAGGAAAAAAAGAATATCCTCTGTAACAGAACACATATCTTGTAGAAAGAGATTTGTATTCTAAATTTGATGTACGGTGATACCGTCTGTGTGACCAAGGCATTTTCGGTCGGTCTAGGTGGTAACAGACGCTAGTTCCTCATCGAGATCCATAAACATTAATAAAACTTTAACAGAAAGAGGAATCCCTGATTCAACCAGATCTGGAATCGGTTCTATGATGCCAAACGGCACCTAACCAAAACAAGGTTGACCTCTTTTGAACTAGACGACACAAGTGTATCAACGAAATTACAATTTTCAAGCAAGTAATCTCTATGGTGATTTCTTAGCAGGATCGATTTTGATCGATAACGATGTTAATATCGATTCAAATTAAATATTTTCTTGGGCCCTACCAGCGTTTATGATGATTTATTCAATGGAAATGAAAACGTCTGCTTAAACGGGAGAATCCGGACACCAACAAGATCACCGGTCAAATGCACTACGAGGTTTAATAGGTTATCAATAAAAAGCAATTAATCGACTTATGAACTCTATTACATAATAAGAATACCTATGTATGTGGAGAAAAGTGAAAAGGTATAGAAACGGTCGAAACGGGTTATCCACCCTTACATGAAAACCCAAAGATTGTCACAACGCAAAGCACTTTCCTTCTACAGAAAATCACAATTTAGTTGCCTGGCCAACTTTCTTTCCTCAGCACTTAATTTTAATTCTTACATGAGCGTTAATTCTAAAACGAAAACCACAAGTTTCTATTAAATTGACATTGATGGTTATGAAACAATCTTAAATCTTAAGTTTAATTTTAGTTTAAAAGACACATCAAAAAAATTTGTCCTTAACTGACAACGGACAAGAGGGTCGTTAAGTTTCAGCATGATCATGGTGCTGGAAGAGGAAAATTGAGTTGTTCTAAATACTAAAATTTTTTTAAAATTGTGATACAAATTAATCGATTCATCGATTTTTGATTAATACCGGTTGTTGGAAAATCAAAATCAATTAATCAGTCTACAGCCTACTTTTGAAATTTATTTTAAAATCATTTTGAAGTCAACTTTTCAAAGTTGATTGTATAAATCGGTTTTTCAAATTTTTGTAAATGAATAATTGTAATAATTGTAATTGTACTTGCCACCAATTAATTGATTTTTCAGAAAAAAAATCTATTCGTTAGTTACAATAACTCAAATAACGGTTTTATGTGTTTGTCATTCATGTGTTACACATAAATGGTTGATGGCAGAAAAGAAAATCTGGAAAAATTGGAAAAATAAAAAAGTTACTAAAAAATGTGAGCTGAGGCCAATATTTAAAATATTATGTTGCAGACCTGAAACCAAACCTTTAGTTAATTCGTTGATTTGTACATTTTTAAAAACCGATTTCAAAAATAAATTTTGAGACATTGTTACTCCACTAGAGTTAGTTGAATAAATTAGAATGATTAACGGCGTTCTAGAACTCCGTATCCTGAACGTTCGAGACTATTTAGCTTCTATAAAGGCATAGTCATGTAGTTGTGAGATCAGTTCGAAGTTGTCATTGACTTCGAGTTGATATAAATTATAACATATAATATTAATTACGTGATTATCATTTTGAAAATTTTTTATTAAAAAAACATTTAATACTTACCTCGTATATTGATCAATTGGAAGAAGTGTCTGTTTGGATAATTTTTTTTCCAAATAATCGCTTGCGAAAAATTGTTTCTAAAAATTATATAATTGTTTATTTATTATTTGCGGTTGGTATAAAAAGTTTGTTTCGTGTTTTAAATAATTTATATAATATTTTCAAAATAGGTTTTAACTCGAGTACATTTCAGTCAAATAAAATTAGTGAGTAATAGAATTAATTGGGGAAGTAAAAACTCGTTATAAAGTTGTGTTCGGTAAAGTGCAGATTAAACTATTAATCAAATTCGAAAACAACATTTTCAACGAATTTTTTTAAATGAATATATAGTTTCTAATGGTTGCGTTAATTCAGATGCGGTTAAACTACTTCGTTTCCTAATTTGGTTTGTCAATTGCAGATGCATGTTGATAAATAGTTGGATGATGTTATTTTGTCGAATGTACGTAGAACAGAAATTTATAACTTACGAAAATTGTATGTATGTTTCATGTCGTATACCTACATCTTTTCAATTTTGGTTTAAAATTATTTAATATAATAATTTCAACTAATCAGCTTAAACGGACACTTTAAAATATACGTTTAATCCTGATACTAACAAACGTGTAAAACGTATAGAAGGTGTGCAACAACTCAAACATTATTGATTGAAAGGTGAAGAAATCTGATAAACATACTTTTTAACTGTTGTAACAAAACATAACCATTAAAACGGGGTTATGTGGTCATAAAGGCCATATACTTGCCATATACTCCTTTGAAGAAATTTTAAGACTGTAATTTGGCTCGAAACGGAAGGATAAAGTAGCATGTTATTTGTTTTGCACAAGACCGCAGGGCCAAGTGTGCAATAACACCAGCATCAAGAAAGCCTTACTCACTAATATAACACAATGTTTTTTCTACGACCTCTCACTAAATTACTATAATTTATAATAACTGTAATGGGAAATGTGCATAAATTGTTGGTAACTCAGAAATGCCAATTGTCAAAAAAAAGAAACCACAAAAACGTCACTTTTCTAAACAGATATGTCACTTTTCATTTTAGTTTTGGTATACCAATAAAACCATAAATTTTCAAAATATATACGCGTGTTAAATGTATTTCACATAGTAGTGATTTTAATAAAAGTTGTAGATAATAAATAAAATTTCTAACAACTTTTGTTACGTAACTTTTTCTGTATAATTAATATTATTCGAGATATTACACTTCATTACCATATCTCAATCATATCAAAAAATAATTTCAACAAAATTTGTATATAATTAAATTACGAGCAACTTTTATTTCTATCTCACATGATCGGTTTGATCATCGTTTATATAAACACTGTATCTAAGAAACCACCTGTCAGACTTTTGGAATAATTGGCATGATAGCGGAGATCAGATTAGATTTTGCGTAAAGTCTGTCGAACCAAAAGGTTTCATAACCTACATAGATGTTTCTGTTTTTGGAAAATTTACACAGATTTTATTTTACTCATTTTCAGACACAACCACTTAAAGAAAAATGTGTAAATTTTTGGCTTGGCAAGTTTGACTTAAAATTTAATTAGATCTCTGGTATTGTACAGGAGTTTTTGAGTTTTATTTTTTTATTTTTAATTCATAACATAAAAAATAAAAAATATAGTAGTAATTATAATATTATAATTTTTATATTATATTTCAATATAATTATAATTTTACAATTCCACACACAAAACATTAACGTTTTTTTGTTAATGGAACAATTGGTATAGTAACACGCCTTTTTGTCAGGAGTTAAGACAAATTCAACACTTGTCATGATCGTGGTGTGCAATAATGATAAAATGGGCCTAGATGAATATTCACGTAAGGATTTCCTTTGAGGTGGATGGATGAAATTAAAACCACAAAGATTGAGGGTAGGCAGAAGATGATCAGAAAAGCCAAAGAGAAGGTGACGGAGAAACTCAATTTACTAACGAGGACCAAGATCATTTAATAGAATTAGGTTTGAGTTCTTCTTAGCGTCCACTCTTGTCCTTACTTTGACGTAGGAAAGACGACGGCCCATAGAACATGTTTGAGATGTGGTGGATATTTATTGTAAAATATATCCTCTGAAACATTTTCAAGTTTTTCGACTTTATGAATTGAAATTTAAATAATTATTTTGGCACAGTACAAATATTTATAATACTTATACTTTGATGACTTTTATGAAAACTTCTGGCTTTAAGTTTGATTCTGCGCCGTACATACACAGCTTTTTTAATTAATATTTTCATAAATTAGAGGAATAGTTCTAACGGATTTTATTTACCATTTCCAACACCTTTTTGGTTGTGTTTTTAATGTCACAGGGTACGTATATTAAGATATTTTTGGTTTTTATTAGGTTTTTATCGAGTTTTTATATCTAACAAGTACTTTGGGTACCGAGTAGGTTCTAAAATTGTACTACTCCCAACCCTGTGCCATATAACAAGCTTTCAAATAAAAAATTGGGCTGGGCAGGTCGTGAAATTGAATTGATTTAATTATCTTTACAGTGTAACAAAAAGTACAGCAAAATAACGCGTGGTGGCGTATAACTATGCATTAACACTTGATATAAATATAGCCTAAAGATAGACATAAATATTTGTAATTTTAACCTAAACTTTGCATTAGCTGACCTTGTTAAACAAATTATTAAATGTCAAAGAAAATTCCAAAACCCACTCAGCCAAGTTTTTTATTATTTGAACACCAGTTATGTCATGATATAACTAACTATTTCACAAAACAACAACAGAAAGAAGAACTTACCATTCACTACTCAGCATCCCATGTGTGAAAGGTTTATCAGAATCAATAAAACGCAAAGGGAAAAGTTACAACCTAAATACGGTGTTCAGATCTTCAACCACCATTAGAAGTATGATCTATTAAGTTCCATGTGAATGTGGCCAATCATAAGTGGGGAAAACCAAAAGACCTTTGGACATCAGATTGTAAGAACACCGGACTCACACACAGAGAGGAGAAACTTCTAAATCCGGCATTGCGCAACATTTCTGTGATGACCAACATCGAATGAAATGGTCTGAAACGAATATCATACAGAGAGAGGAACATTGGTACAAAAGCATTCATCAACAACAACAAGATCTTTAGCCAGCCAAGTGTCGAGATAAGCAACATATGGAAATCAAGCATCGATCGTAAAAATCAACTAAAACTACACTAAGTTTTCATTAATTAATTATCTGTTCCGCCAGCTTGCATTTCGTACGCTTGAACGCTTTACCAAACACGTATTTAGTATATAAGTTCTAGTAGTTTGTTAGTATTCACCTGAAGAAGATTACAAGTAGTATAACAATTGAAACGTTGTGTATATTCATTAAAAACAAAACAATGAAAGTTCATGAGGATGTTATTATTTCACATCTTTTATAGTTTGTAAAATGCACAGTTCTCACAGAAATTAATTTAAATAAGGACACTATTCTGCACGAGTTGCTTTAAAAGTTAAAAAAAAAATCGAGTTTGATTTTTCCATCTGTTCATGATAGTTAGGTAATACAATATTGATGTGATCGGCAATTCAAACAGTTGCATTACATAATAACTTAATGACCCAAAGAAAACAATTTGTAATGCTTTTTCAAGAAAATAGTTAGTGTGTATTAAGCCATCTAGAAGAATTTCTGATAAGTTCTTAAAAAACGAAACAGTTGATTATTTGTGTTTATTTGCAATTGTACAATCTCTTGCAATTTTACAGCAAGCGATTGAGATTTTAAAGCCAACGGTTAGTTGGCAATGATAATCGAAGAACTATTTATTAGTTTTACTACATTTTTAATAAAATTATCGATTATCAAAATTATCATCAAATCTCTTACTATACCGGTTTTGCTAAATTGTCCGTTTTTTTTTTATTTTCTCCGATTTTTATTCCTTCATTCGTTTTTTACAGTACTCCTATTCTAACTTTTCTTCTATCGAGTTTTTTATATTGAGTCCAATTAAAGTTTTTGTTATCTACACTTTTATACTTACTGGTGAAAATAAAAGAAATGATTACTTGATCGGTATAAAATTTTTTGAATTGTTAGAGTTTCTGTTTTTAAAGCGGTTGATCGTACATAAAGATGATATCAATATAAGTTCCAGTAATTTTGAATTCGTAATTTTAAATTCTACTACATTAAAAAGGTGATTGTGGATTTATTCCAAACAAAACGTTGAAATTTTGTAAACATACTTGGGAAAAAATTATCAAAAAATGATAATCGTTGGACTTTTATTGAAAGGAGGCAGTTCGAATCAAACTACAACATTTTTTTTGTGAATGGCTACTCATAATTGTTTGGTTTTGCTGAATAAATAGTGGTCTGTAGAAGATTTTAATAAAATTTTGTAGATTAACAAGAAAAATCAATTTTCTTAAAAGTGTAAACTAAATTTCACTAAATTCATCAAATGACATTTTAACGTCGTGGTCAATAACTGATTTTTATTCCAGAGTGCAAAATTAACGGACAAACAGCAACCGACGACAGAGACGTAACTTCAGACGATCCTTGCCTGAAATGCCGCTGCATCGGAGGAAGATTGACGTGTTCTAAAAAAGCATGCCCCGTACTTCAGTGCAGCTCAGATCGTCAACATCAACCTCCGGGAGAGTGTTGTCCAAAATGCACAGGAACGCGTAGTCTATACACATATCCAAAAACTTGTACGTTAGGAAGTCGTTTTCATAGAGACGGAGAACGATTTGACATCGGAAGATGCACGCGTTGTAGTTGTATTAACGAAACGTCAATATGTCATAGAGACTCATGCCCAATACTAAACTGCGCTCCCGAATTTCAACAGAAGCGTGCGGGAAACTGCTGCAAGGAATGTGTGTTCCCGGAAGAATTCAGAACTCAATGCAGTTACGCAGGTGTTATATATGAGGCGAGTTCATGTTTAGCATATTTTTCTAGCATAGTTATTTTAAAGCTTTCGTTTTCATTCATAATAAATAAAATCTTATCGTAATAGTAAAGGATATGCAGATCACGACGGACGGTTGTCATGTTTTGAAGGTCTTTTAAAATCGGATGTCCGCATGTTCAAGGTTGCTTTAAACAATTTTTGCATTTAATTTGCTTCTACTTTTTCTTATGTATAGAAGCAAATATTTATAATTATTTGAAATTGTCGGAATGCAGATATTAGCAGTCCAAACCCTTAATGTGGAAGTCAGGATAACAAGTAAACACTCAGTACGCTGGTTTATGGCAACGTTTCGCATTTCTTTTTTTTCTTCATGCCAAAGCTAGCTAGTCATTTTTTTTTCAGGCCCTATTAAGAGTGATCATACCCCAATTCTGGCTGAGTTGAAAATGTAGATTATTAATTATTAATTAGGTATATGTAATTTTTTTAAATAACATATATAAAATAATACAACCATAGTTAATGAGTATGAATGTAAGTAAATTTAACGTCGGTAACGTCCAACAATTTCAAACAATTACACAATTAATTGGAAGAAAAAACTTATCTCTGAGTAGATAGATAAAGGCGATTCACCAACAAAATCAATTGTCCGATGTAATTACTCTCTGTACATGCAATTACACTAAGTACACGGCGCGTACTTGCATGTGCGAAGAGCGGTTGCTGGGTGTACGTGCTGTACATGCAGTACTTTTGTTTTAAATTACTCTCGGTACTTGCCGAGCGCATAATTGGGCCAACCCTTTCCGCCGCCCCCTTGATGAGGTATTAGATACTTTCTGTACACGCAATTGTGCTAAGTACACGGCGTGTACGTACCTGCATGCGTGCCTTGTACATTTTCAATTACTCGGTACTTGCGAGGGTGTAATTGTTTCAACTCTTTTCGCCGCTCCCCTGATTAAGTAAGATGGCCGATAGCAAGACTCTGCCATCTTGTGGGTGCAGTACGGGGCAGTGTAATTGATGTTTAGAGGAATACATCGGCATTGATTTGATGGTGTCCTTTATCTATCTACTTCTCTGAATTGCAAATACATACTTATATTAAGTATCAAGTTCAAAATGTACATAGTTTTTGGATCTACAAGCAACCAATTATTAACTTAGTAACCCAAAGGTCATTTCCATATTAATTCATTAATCAAAAAAAAGGGAAAGAAAATTTTATTAAATTAGAAACTTTAACTGATTATCCGTGTTTGTCTAAATCTATAATTATTTCGTTTAACTTACTCAATATTTCCATTATATTGGCCACAACCACAATCAAAACTTTCTATTTGACCTGCGTACCTGTTAATCCCAATTTAAAAGAATGTAACCGTCAAACAATTGAGATTGGGACGCAACTTCTTATCAAAAAATTTGATTTACCGAAAATAAATGTAGATAAAAAATCATAGTTAATATTTTACCAATAAAAAACCAAAAGACGTCAGTATTGAATGATACTCCCTATCTTACAAATTTTATTTTTCTGTATTATTTGTATAGTAGTGATAATTTAAGCAGACCTTTAATCTAACGTAATTGTGCCAGGCAGGATGGTCAATCTTGGAAACTGGATGCTTGCAGTTCATGTAAATGCGTCCAAGGGATGCCTAGCTGCGCGATGACCAGATGCAACGTTACTTTACCTTGCCCACCGGGGTCGCGTCTCACTCACCCTTCTGGAGAATGCTGCGGACGGTGTGAAGAAAGTACGTCTCAGTCTCAGTCGCATAATTACTTATTGTACTTACTTTTTACAGGCGAGGGAGTGTGTATGGCATTTGGCGATCCACATTACAAAACTTTTGATGGAAAAATATACAGTTTTCAAGGCGTCGGTCGCTACCAACTCGTAGCCGATTGTGAACACCATAACTTTTCGGTGCGTGTAGCAAACGTATATCAGAATAAAAACACAAAAATGTCAACCATAACTAAGCGCGTTGCCATCAAATCCGGCAAGATGCGTATAAACTTAGGCCAGAATTTAAGAACCAAAGTTAACGGACAAAAAGTCGATCTACCTTTTAAAATTGAACAAAAATTATTAATTGACAAGCACAAAGATCACATCGTGGTTAATTTGTTAAACGGAATTAAAATTTTATGGACCGGAAAAAGTTTTTTGGAACTTACAGTACCGGCTTTGTATAAAAACAAACTATGCGGACTCTGCGGTAACTTCAACAATAATGTTCAAGACGATTTGAAGCTGCGTAAGGGACCTGTTGTAAAGGAATCCGAAGTTTTAGCTTTTGGTGCTTCTTGGTGCGTGGGTTCGAAAACGGTATGCACCAAAAACGCCAAACAAACTTCGAAAATACGCCCGTGTAAAAGTCGACGCCTCGAAAAAAATGCTTGTAAGTACTTAGCTAGTACGGAATTATTTAACGGTTGTGATTCTAAACTAAATTACAATAAATATTACAAAGCTTGCATGATTGATATGTGCGAGTGTCCACACGGTAAATGTTACTGCGAAAGTCTGATGGCTTACGCCAGAGAGTGTCAGCATTTAGGAGTTGAGGTACCGAACTGGAAGAAACACAGTTATTGCGTAGCGAATAAAACGAGGCGAAAGAAAGCGGAACGTACAACTTACTCTAAAGAAAAAATTGATTTTTTGATAAGGCAAAAGGGAGGTAATCGAACAAAAAGTCAACATTCACCACTGCCTATCCAATAAATTTACTCGAGTTTTGAAACTAGTCATTGTCAGTATTCATCATTACGCCAGAAAACGAACTCTTCAGCAAGTACTGCTCTTTATTTATGTTGTACATAATTATTTAAAAGTATTAAATTGAGTTTCTGCAAACTTAAGAAGAACTACCATTGCGTTTAGCCCCTAACGACCGTCGTTTTTTGTAGTTTTTCTAAAGTATTTTAACTCGCACTGTGTTTACTTTAATACTCAAAAATATTTAAATTAGTTTTCGCTAAAGTAATATGTATGTAATTAGAAGTAATTATTTGTACCAAAGACGCTCACATACCTTTTTATCTATTGTAAAATTTAAATTGTTCTTAAACAGTTTATTTAAAAGTAGATACGTTTTAGTATGTTATTTATTCATCGGTTAATATGCAATTAGTGTTAGTATTATTTTTTTTTGTTTTATGATCGTAATGTATAGCACTTTATTGGTAACTAAAAAAAAATCACTTGGTGGTAAAAGTTCTGTACGAAAACGGTTAAAAGATCGCTGCGAAATCTTTTACGGTTTTGCGACGATCGATAAGGCTGAATAAAGATCTCTTGGGTAAATGCATTTAGTATGATTTTTACATATAACTTATTATTGTATAGCTGATTAGTCTGGTTGTTCCTAGTTTTCTTTAAGATACAGATAGTTTGACAATTCCAACAAGATGCAAGTAAAGTTTTGATGCACTTCTATCTCCACAAACAGTGTAATAAATGTTAGAATATAATAAATTGTTGTTAGAACCGTTTCACTTTGTGATTTATGTTTGAATGCATGCTTATATGCTGATTAGTAATAGTTAGTTCTTTCTATAGACTTGTCGTTATTGACTTAATGTAACATTAGGAAATTTTAAAATGTACATAAGAGTTTTTATCTATCAATTATTGCTTTGATTGTTGCTGTAGTATTTAATATTGATATAGCTTTATGTCAGCATGTTAAGAATAAATTTCTTTAGAATTTGTTCTTTGTTTTGAATGTTTTTCGTATACATACATTATGTACGGATTAAGCTATTTATAATTAAATGAAAGTAACATTCAGAATTTATTTTGTACAATTATTTGATTACTGTTGTTGAAATCAGTTATACGAATAAACAATAACAAGCTCTATTGGTAATATCTACTTATTATTATTTAAGGTGGGTCGACATCGGTTATTATACTCTAAAAGATCTAAAGTAGGTATACTATTCTGTCAACGAATACAATCAGCACACTAATGACGTGGAATCATACTCTTACCTAAGCACACAAATATATTCACCTACTTCTGAAAAATCCGATGCAAAAGTTCGAAATGTATATTCAGCACTATCTGAGAGAAGATCTTACTCTGCTTATGGGTAATTTTAATGCCAAAATTCAGAAGAGCAATAGTTTAGAACTAGGTACTAGAAACGGGCGAGGTAAAACCTTAACTGTTCTTGACAGAAGAACAAAGTTGTTATTCTCAAAGATCATATACATGAGCCATAGGATGCAGAAGGCAATTTTGAAAGAGACCTACAGAATACTTGTTAATAAATAAAATATACCTACCGCAACAGTTGTATAGTTACTAGAACGTAGCCAGGAGCTAATGCGCCCTCAGATCAACTCTTCTTTGTAGCAAATTTAAAGTTTAAAAAGGTAAGGAAGAAGACAAACAGAAAAAAATTGGTTATAAGAAAATGATAAACATGTCAAGTAGTAACTGAAAAAACTGTTGAAGAAGGTTGAACACTCAAAGAAAATTCTCATATAGTGTAAAATCGACTTTTTTAGAAATTGGCTGAAAGGTAATAAATTTCTAATGGTTCAAAAAAAAAACAGCAACCATGAGTGACCGTTTTAATTATTAAAATTAATGAATGGAAGGAGATTACCGCAAAAGAGTAAAACTAGGTACAGAAAGTACAAAAATGGATAGAAATAAATGTGCGGAAATTGAAGAACTGGAGCCGAAAGATTAAGAAAATAAAGAAACATCAGGCACATATAAATTCAATGTCAGCGGAAAAATTCAAGAAACCGATTACAGTTAGTGAACTATAACAGGGTTAAAAATAGGAAAGCACCAATAACATACAGAATAAATTTCTAAAGCTCATATTAAACGAAGAAGATATCAAATGGCTTACAGATATATTTAATGAAATATGTTCTACTGGATTCATACCTCAAGGAACTGTAACGATTTTTGTATGATTAGTCTCATTAATCACTTTCTTAAAATTTTCTTAAAAGCAAGAATATAGGTATAGGATTTGCAAAGAACATATTAACTCTTTTCCAGTTCGGGTTCAAAATTGTCCCAAGTACCAGGGAAGCACTTTTCAATATCTAAATGTTATTTCAAATAACTGAGATGTTAATAACGATATTTTTCATGTTTTATAGATTCTCAAAAGTAATTGATAAAGTTGAAAGTAAATAATAGAAGCTCTTGAA